>JAMLFY010000001.1:12618464-12989378 GCA_030441495.1 Dalbergia oliveri
TTAGATATTTAGAATAAAGATGAAAAATGAAGAAAATAGAAAAAGAGAAACCAAAATCAAAATAAAATTTTAGAAAAACCAAAATTAGAATGATCTATATTCATAAGGAGTAAAAACTTATATATGTGTTTCACATATTTATTGAGTCTTCTAGTGGTAATAGGATTCCCCGAGTCAGCTCAGGATTAGGAAAATAGATGAAAAAATAACAAAGGCTGCAGTATCAGCATTTGGTTCATATTGAAATCACCAAACAGCATCCCAATACCCAAAATTGCAAGCATATTATACTTTCACCTTGGCATCTATTACTCACACAGACACCAATCATAGGAAGAGAAATCATGTGCGTCAGGCTGCCAGATACATCTCTTCCTGTGCATCCAAAACAAGGAGTTATACTATTTTGACTCTTTTTTTCTTGTATAGAATAAACGCCTCACACCCATCCTTGGATTGGGTGCGAACCTCATTTAGTTTGGTCTTATACCTCATTCAATAATAAATATAAAGTTGATCGATAAATATCTCACACAAAATGTAAATTAAAATAATATTTCTCAGAAACAAGGATGGGTATAGGACAAAGGAAACGCTGGCTTATCATCCAGCACCGTGACACAGATCATCCAGTTAATGGAAAGCCTTGAAATTAAACATGATTGTTTTCTACTTTTCTGTATCAAGCTGATTTATGCCTATATTTGAGTCCCAATGTTTGTTTGTCTTTAGTGAACAGGAGTTGGATTGCTGTGTCTACAGGTAAACAGCAGCTCTAATGTGACACAATAATAAATAATACAAAGTGAGAACGAAGCAAATTAGGACAATAAATCAATTACACCATGCTAAAGAAAAGAACTGTAATTTGCACAGCACCATGAGTCCAGAAAAAAGCTATGCCGGATTGAGTAAGTAAAATGAAATGACAAATGGTTGATACATATGCAGACTTCTTGAACTCTCAAATATTGGCGTGATCTCCATGATATAATTACAGTGTACTTTAGGACAATAGGGGTACCGTATATAGACTTCTCTTTTGTTTTTTGTGCAGGTTATGACATATTTGAGAAATGTTACCTAGTAACTTTAGGGCCCTTTTAGTGAACTCTTAACTCCTAATTTTTCTTCCTTTGGATTCTCTTTTATTTGGAGGTGAAAATTATTGGAGTGCTAAATACATCCCATGTTATTACGGGGTAATGGTAAAAGGTGATTTATGAGTGATATACGAAGAGACTCTTTTTATGTGGGAGAGCTGTTTGTAAGATTTAAGAGAAGGTTCATGGCCGAGTGGATAGGCATACCGATGAGATTTTTGCTAATGGATAATTTTCCTGTTTATATCTTTGTGAACAGGTAATGTTTTTTGGAATAATCTATAAGGCAGGTGTGTTGGAGGTGGTAGAATGTTTGCTGATCATTGAAAGACTATGTGTATGAGGGGGAGATAATGTGAGTTAAGGGCGTTTTAACTAGTGAGTAGAGATTTTGAGCGAATGATACACCAATGAGAGTGGTTATAGATAATTGTGTATGTTTGTTTGAGTTGACCTCAGCATGTGTGGGTGTGTGTTTGTAACCCGGAGTTTGTTTATTTGGATAAACGAATTATCATTGTGGAGTATCTGTGGAAAGTTATATGGTGGCACATGAGAATTATTCATAGGATGACCTTGATGACAATGTCAAAGGAGTTAGAGTGAATGTTCTATAAGTTTTTTGGGTAATGATAATAAGAATTTACCTTGGTGTACTGCGTGGGTAGAAGGAATTATTATAAAGGTAGACACATATGCCCCTAATCTTCACTATCTGTGTGAGTTGGAGTTTTGAGATATGTAGTTTATCCCATCTCTTCTACCTTTGGATTTGGCTGCTTTTTTGTGCGTTGGGTATTGGTCGTTTGTCTTTAGTTTTTGTTGGGCTACATTTTTTTGGTTTTTAAGATTTGTTCTGTGTTTGGTTTTATCCAGGATTCGTCCTCACGAAATTATGTAGGCGGTGCATAATTTGGTTTGTGTTATGTTTGCCAGGTGTTGGATTGATTATTAGATGATGCTTTTTAGTTGTCAGTGTAGTATACCAATTTTATCTGTTATATTTGGATTTATGTTTTGCTTCTCTTTGTTGAATATTTTTGCTTACCTCATATGGTTAAACCTTTGTTGAATTTAAAAAAAAAAAAAATTATCAGATTTTTTTTTGTTTCAACAGTATTGTTAATAAAAATTATGGCCATTGTTGAATTAAATAAAATCATCATATGATCTACTTGTTTGTTCAAGGACCAACAATTATATTACATCATTCAGGCAATAAAATTTTGACAAGTTACCTAGCTTTTCTGCAAATCAAAATCCCCTTGAACCCCAATGCTAGATGATATTTTGATGGATGCAATATTCTTGTGACCATTTGATCTCTAGCTTCAGCAAAAAGAAAAGGCAGAGCCAATTTGCGGATGGAAAAGTTTCTAGCTAGGAAGTAGGAACGGTATAGTGTGTTAGCACGTATGTAACTTAGCCTTTTAGCCGAGTCATGTAAGCATGAGATTCAGTATTATAGTTGTTTCATACTCTGAACCAACCATTGGGCATTAACTAATTGATTCCTAGTTAATTGAAGCTCCGTAAGAAGAAAATTAAAGGGACAGTTCCTGGATGGTAACATGTGGAAATGTATGCTATATACCTTATTCTTTTGTCCTGCGTAACTGGCACTATAGGTTTCTGGTTAGCTGATTTTATTTTTTTTAATCTTTTGTTATTTGTCGACTACTCTCCCATAAATCTGACTCATTAATAAGATTTAAAACTCAGCACTCCAAAATAGGGTATTCAATAATGTCCCCCCCCCCTTTTTTTCACTAGAATTATTGGTTTCTATTTTCTAAACTGAATATATCCCTTAAACATATCATCAAAAAAATATCCCTTAAACATGTACGTAAAGTGTGTTTCTTGAGAATTATATATAACTAGTGTAGTAACCTATGCCATACATGAGAATATTAATTAGATTATATAAAAAGTGGATAATATAATTTAAGTAATAATTATCATGATAACAAGTTATATACATGAACCAAAACGATTTAATACAATCAAATTATGTTTTAATTTGTCCAAAAAAGTAGCAATGACATTTGCATGATCTACACATTTTTAAAATTGTCCAAATTAGTTCTAAATTTTATTATATTTGCATGATCAACAATAAAGTATGAAAATGATAATAATTAATAACAACATTTTGAGAGTAATAATTACTATTAACGATAGATAGAATTAACAAATTAATGATACTCAAAGATTGTGTTGAAACAATATTTGTTTAAAGAAATAATATTCTCAATTATTCTTTTAGTCACCTACTATAGTAATTTAAGATGATATCAACGTCATCTACAAAACCATTAGAACTTTATTGCCATGGATCATTAGCGGTTTGAGCCCATAGAAGATAGCTAGCAGTGTAGTATCGAGCAAATACTTTTGTTTTTTTAATTTGTTTTAAATACTTTTATTTTTAAATTTGTGAAATTGGCACATTAATAAACAGTGCAACGTGGCCTAGAGAATTTGCAAATAAAATTATCACTTTACCAACATAGTTAATTTCAAGTTCTCTTCAGCAGTGACACAATTACATACATAATAGGCATTAAACATTATTGCTAAAATAAGCTAGACCATAAATACATGTGTATTTCTTCACATCACGCTTATCATAAGACTACTCATCCAGAATATAATACGTCAACGATCATAGGAGACTGAGTACAATTTGTCAATGGTCATAAGTGACTAAGTACATCCACTGAGGATTAGTCTAATAGTCTGATGAAAAATAGCTCGACCATTTTCTCAACTAGAATTTGGCTAAATGAATTGTTTTCTGCAATTTGATCTCTTTCCCCAAAAAATTGCTCAATTCTATAAGAAAGAATGTATAACTACATGTTAGCATGAAGCACGTAAATTTACAATTCTTGAATATCATCATGCCAAAACTTACAACTCTAGCATTGTTCTCAAAGTATTTAAATTAAAATTGAAATCATGCCACCTTTTTGTATTGTCCACCAATATGGTAGTACTAGCTTGCAAATACAAACACTCAATGTTGGCACCATCAATGGTTAGCCCCATTATCAGATCCTTGACAGCATTTTTGTTACAATCAAATCCAATTTAAGTAAAAAACAAAGATCAAATTGTAGAACATATGTTCCAAACCCAAACATTTTAGCACCAACCCTTGGTATGAAATATTTTAAAGCAAATTACATGGATCAGTAGTTGCCATCAAAAGTAAAAATATCAATAAATAATTATAATTTTATTAGTTTGCACATTTTCCAACAATTCATAAACAATTCATATAGCTTAAATCTTATATCTTGTATTATAAATTAAAATGAAAGACAATGACCATTTTATCCACCATTAAGCACTTAGATGAAGAATAGCTACAATACTAATTACATGCTTTGAGACTTTAGGAATATGGTAAACATAAATTAGCATTGAAGTTCTAGCTCTGAAATACCAATAAAAATTCATCAATATGAAACCATACTTCTAATGAGATCCAATTTCAATCAACATTGATGACATGAAAAACAACAAGTATTGGAAGTTCTACAGGCTTTAGAGCTTCAGAGCCCACCTTTAGGGATTCATTATTAGTTGTTTCCTTTGTAGATGTTGGTACCAAGGCGTGTGAGCTTTTAATTTCATTCCTTCTGACTATCAAGAAGTATATGAGAAGGTGAATCAATAAACCACAATAAGATCAATTACACAAATAAACAAAAGCAACTCATTTAAGAGAATCAAAGGAATATTGGTATAACAGATACCAAAGGGCTAACTACCAATTCATTAATTAAGAAAGTCAATATACTATTAAGAATCTATTGAATAATGTAAAAGGTAATCGAAGTATATGTCATATCAAACTGTATCATATGCTATAATTCAATAATTCAACTACACATATATCTACAATTTTAGATCACTATTTATACTTTGTCAAATAATGTGATGAATATGAGGGGTAGGAAAAGGCTTCTTCATAGACACTATGCAGTTGAAGCCACATTATAGAATAATGAATACATTACTTGTTGCAACCAAGGATATTGCTATCTGCTATAATATGGACTAAAATAAATACAATATAAAAGAATTGAGAATAGCAAAAAGAAAAAACAGATAACAACGTAACTACTTTAAGTTTACCTTGTTTTTAACTACTATTGGAACTTCCTATATCGCATAACTTTAAACCAATATGCTTTAAAAAAGTGTAATCATAAATTTAATTCTGATTCTATAGTAATCAAAGAAAAACAATAGTATATCATTGTGGCGATAATTTAATGAAAAATAAAAGCAAAAAGATTTCAACATTATTGATATCTCGTAATTTTTTTATTAGTATAAATTGATATTAATTTTGGCATTAAATGAATTCAGTATACATCATATAGAGAGTAGAAAAAAGATTAGCGATTATTTATTAGTATAAAATTGATATTGCTTGTGGCATAAAATGATAAATCATATATAGAATAGAAAAAAAATTTAATGATATTGGTTTATGATCAATAGAGAAATTAAAACTATTAATATTAAAATTGTAAATATTTTATTTAATTATAATTCTACTTAATGTTCTCACATTTTCCTCTCATAGTTCACATTATTATATAACAAAGAATGATAATATACATGGGAAATAAAAATCAACCGATGGTGTATAAAAAAGGCATGGATATTGGAAATTTAAAATTGCTATAAGTAATTTATTCATCCTAAATTACAAAATATTTATGAAAAGATATATAGGCATTTGGTTAGATATTATATTTCGTATTTTTTGTGAAGAGAATTTTTGTTTGGACACTCATACACACACACACACACACACACACATATATATAGGTTGTATTTTTATCTTCACTTTATTATACGAGAATCTATCATATCTTCTTCATATTTTAGTGAAACCATACAAATAATACAGACAAATACAATCGATGTAAAAACATTAGTAATCTTCTTCATTTTTGTAATTGTTTTATTTAATTATGATCCTGTACTAAAAACAATATTAATCGATGAAAAACAATTATAACTAATTATTTTATTTAATTCTGATTCAAAAAACAATTGTAATGACAATATTTAATTCGATTCTATGTTAATAAATGAAAAATAGTATATAAATATTGGATGGGATCATGGCTTTGTATTTAAAGTATGATATAAAAATAGAAAAATAAATATAGAAATGTGTAGATATGGTAAAGACATAAATGGAAAGAACTAAAAATTAATTAATCAATGTTGAAGGATTATTTGCAGGACTATTTATCATTATATCAAAATTATATATATTTATTTTGGATAATTAATAATAATTTAAATGTTTCAACGTTGAAAATTTTTTCATCATTATATTAAATTTATGTAAATTCAATTATAAGATTTAAAATGCATACCATGTGTATGTATCTTTTTTTTTATATGGAATCATGTGCATCTTTTAGTGTGAGAGCATGAAATAAAAGAAAATATTTCATTGGTCATTATGGATGGCTAAATTGGAAAAAGAAATATGGATAGATTGATCAAGAAGCATGTGCATGCTTCAATAAGAGAGAATTAAAAAAAATAAAAGAAAAATTTTGATTAGTCATTATAAATGATTGAAATTTTGGAGGAAAACCAAACTCATCAATTGAAAATATTTCATCAATTGTATTAAGCCATGAACCCTATTTTAAAATGATATATATATGAGAAAAGTGTTTGACGGATTTACCTCTTTCCACTTTCAAAAGAAGAAATCCAAACAATAATTCACCGCCACTTATTTGGACATATGCCGTAGATGAAGAGAGGCTAGGGGTTGGTTGAAATTATTTTTATTTTTGTGTTTTTGAAAATTATTTTAAAAATAATATTTTTTATTTTAAGTAGTAATTAATGAAATCAACTAATCATAATTGTGTTATCATATTTTTTTATTTTAAAAAATAAAATTTTAAAAATATCTTTTAGTTATTTTCTAATATTTACTTTTAAAATATAAATATATTTTTTATTTTTAAAATCAATTTAAAAAGAATAACTAATAAAATAATTTTTTAATTTTTTAATTTTAAAAATTAAAAACTGTTCTGTAAAACACTCTCTAAAATGCATCTCCTACTCTATATAGCCTTCATGGTAAGATGGCTTCTCAATTCAATGCTTCTAGCCTAGAGCCTTTACTGCGAGGTTCTTGCTATTAGGTGGGGCCCTCGACGAAGCACGTGAATTTTGTATTCAAGGGCTGATAATAAAGGCGGGGCAAAGAAATCACCTATGGTGAAGAGATGTTGGTCCTGCGGTGGCATGTTGGGAATTCCCACTTTTTTACTGTCTCCTGGTAAATTGCCAGTATCATCAATTGCCAAACACAGTATATAATTGTAGATTGAAATTTTGAATTGAATCAGGCCTGAGGTAATACTCTCCCCAGTACTTGATATAAATTATTTTTAGGTTATGTATAAAAATTAAAATAATAATTAAATCTTATCGATCTTTTAAAAAATAAAAGAAAAACTATAAATATTTTTTATCATTTAACTTTCAATAATTTTAGCTCCCTCAAACTAAATGCTTTAATAAAATCAGCTCCACTTGTTATTTCTCTTATTAGAGAAAAAATAGATATATAATAATTAATAATTCATTAAAACATAAAAAGACCTATATATTAGACTAGAAAAAAAAAACCCCACAAAAGCAACCTATATTGAAGATAAGATGGAGTATATTAATCATTTTATACACAAACCAGGTACGTCCAACAGTAAAAGTAGTGTGTTACCTACTTTTTGAAAATGCCATCAATTCAGTTGACAATTTAGCTTAGCCTAGCGAGCCTCAAATGCATTTACAGATGGATAGAGGTAAAGGAGAAAATGGGAGCTCACAAAATTCTAGGAGTCCTAGACTGTCCTTTCACGGACAAGATCTTAACTACTTATTCCCAAATTCATGCATCAATAATTATTGGTGGTTTAAAGGATATCCTATTACGTTGAATATGCAAATTATAGGGTATAGACACGTAATGCGTTTAACCCGTTCACTTTTTCCTTTGGTCTTTGATTACTCAAGATTTTGGCTTCCGATACATGAAATGAGCCTAACTGTTATAAATGCATATATGTGGATGTGGCGCAACGGAGATTAGATTAGAAGGCTGGCCAAGCATTTGGTAATTATGACATTAATGAAGACTAACGGGTAGGATAGCATAAGCTTTACTTATAATCTTTGATCAAGTAGGCTTAAAGTGCTTACATAAAAATATACAAAAACAAATTCAGTTTAGTTAAAATTGTGATTAGGTGAAGGCCTGTGTTGGTCAGCCTGTAATGTGCCACTAGTACCAGTTCACGGCAGATGGTAATGCCTTTCAGTTCTTTTTTCATTTTTATTTTTTACTTCCAAAGCAGCTACTTAGCAATAAAAATCACGCCAACTTCACCCTGCTAATTGCATTGTGATGGAATTATAAGAATTTCTCATATTTTATGGACTACAATCGATAAAATATCAAATATGATTTCACTTTATAAATAGAGTTCATCAAAATGGTAAAATATACATTAACTTTAGAAGAATCAATCAAGAAACAATCGTGAATAATCTTAACTATTAAATAATTAAACTTTTTCCTTGGTTCTGATCATTAAACTATAATACAACTGACGCACACAGCGCAGATGTATATATATGTTAAAGTATTTTTTGTTATATTTTTGGTTAAAGTGGTTAATGTGTTCTGCAGCTGTTTAGGATGGGCACCAAGCCAAGGCCCAATAGTATTGTGGTCTGTCACTCTGTTGTACTTCAAGTCACAGGGTAGGCTGCTTTTAAACCCATGATCATATCGACCAAAACAAGAAAAACCCAAGATCTTACCAAAAAGACAATGAGAGCCACATCATGGGGGTAAATGGCAAATGCTCTGGCTCCATTAGAGCATGTCCATTTTGCCTATAATATAGCTCAAAATTACGAGAAATGTTTTTTCAACCACCAATATTTCTTACTCCATGTCAATGCTCAATTAACCATCTTTAAATTTTGTGTGGTTTCCATTTATAGAGAAAAGTTTTTATTTTGTACCCTTAGATTTGAACAGATGTCTATGAATACCTCATTTTTTGAGATTGAAATAGCACTACTCTAAAATTATGTTTAGTAAAAATATAAAATATTTTACTTTGAGAATAAGTATATTCAAAAACTCAATCTCCCACTCTACGGTAAACTATATCTATTATATTTAACTTTTAACTAAATGAACTACCTCTAAAAGCCACGTATCAATTTCTAATTGGAAACAAATCTTTTCCCACTCAATTTTAATTGCTTGCAATATGTGGCATTTAGAGGTAGTCCGTGTAGATAAAGACATCACATATGGTGGCAACTTGTATTAACAATTCCAGAAAAAATTGCTCCCACTTAAAGTTTCTAAAAGCTATCTATCTATGTCATCTATAACTAAATTAACTACCTCAAAATGAAACATGAAAGGTACTAATTATAATAAAAAAGAAAATTTGTTTGGTCAAAATTTTAAAATTAGAGTAAATCCCAAATCGGTCCTTGACAATTTCAATGCCAGGCAACTTGGTCCTTGACAAAAAGAAATTATCTAGTTGGTCCATGATATGATAATGTCAAACGTTGGATACTTATTGGTCCCTAATGTTGAGTTTGAGAGAGTTGCATAGCAACTCCCAACTTAGTCCCTGTAATTACCCACCCACCCAACTTAGTTCCTCACCCCCACCACCTTCACCACCTTCATCATCACCACCACCACAATTTTCATCGTCTTTTTCATCTCCTTGCCTCCCACAAACTTTGCAAGGTATAAGAAAGATTAAAAAAAAAATGCTAGCATAAAAGATCATTCCATAAACACATTAACTTGATAAATTTTTAGGCACATTAACTAACATGACTAAAAGCTTTCATTATTTTATAGATCAATCATGTCAATTTGTTTTATGTAGAAAGTAATTAAATACCATTGAGCAATTAGAAAGGGCATAGCCAAATCCCAATATCATTACGCATGCAATTCATCACCACAACATAAGCGGCATCTTTGTGCCTCATCCATTTCTTCTATGCATTCACGATGCGAACCACTGTCATGACCATGTGATGCAGAAGCTCTTTGCAGAGAGCCATGCCAGCCTGGCCCACCACCACTTCTCCTTATACTCATTCACCTTGCAATCAGTGGGTGGTGGTGGTGAAGATTAAGGTCCTCTTCGAATGGCATCATTTCGGTGGGCAAATGTAGGACACAACGGAGAGGCAAATTGAGGGATTGGGTGGGCAAGGAGAGCGTGATGTTGGCGAAGGAGTGAAGGAGGGAGCGTGTGGTATAGAGAGACACACACATGAAGAAGAAGAAATTAGAGTTAGGTTTTGAGGAAGTGCAAGGGGTCGAAATCGAAATGAAGCTCATGAACTTTGCTCTGTTATGTCGACGATGGTGGCGGGTATCAACATGAGATTGAAATCGGTTGATGATGATGACTTGTGAGAGGTAAGGGTGTTCATAACCGTCTCGTCCACTAACCTGGCTTGTCGAAGCTCATTGGGACGAGTTTGAGTCTTGAAATTTGACCCGGTACACTTTTCGGGTCGGGTTTGGGTCAAACGTCGGTTAGCCCAACTCCCGAAGTTAATAATCCCTTAATAGATATATATTTTTATAATAATTTATAAAAAATTATAAGATTTTAAAGTTCAATTAATATATTTTACATAACATGATATTATTTCTACATTAATATGGTTTATTTTGAAACTTATATGTAAAATATCTCTAAAATTTTGTTTCTTACTTATACAATTTTATAATTTTACTATATACAATATCCAAATTCTCGTATTTTATTCAAATGTCAGGTTAACTGATATGATCCGAGACATAGTCGTTATTATCAGGTCGTGTTTAAGTTTCAAAAATTGACCCAATCTAAAAATTAGCCGGGTTAGGGTTTTGTCCAACCGACCCTTATACACCCCTAGCTAGTGAGAGGTAAGGAAATTACCAAAAAAAATAAAAATAGAAAGAGATGGTGGTGGTGCTGGTGGTGTGAAGGTGTGAAGGTGGTGGGGTGAGGGATTGACTTAGGTGTGTGAGTGAGATTAATTTGGGAGTTACTATTTAGTACCATCAAACATAACACCATGAACTAATAAGTGTTCAACATTTGACATTATCAGGAACAAACCAAGTAATTTATTTTTGTCACGAATCAATTTGTCCAACGAAGAAATTGTCAATGACCAATTAGAGGGTTTACTCTTAAAATTATATGTTATTTGTTATCTATAACTAAATCGATTACTTCACAATTTTTTTTTTTGGAAGAAATGTTATCTATTATTTATATAACCAAATGGACAACCTCCAAGTGTCACATAACAACTCCCAATTATAATTAAAGAAAAATTGTTCCTACTGAAATTTCCTCAAATCTATGTCTTTTATCTATAACTAATTTAACAATCTTAAAGTCTTACATGAAAACTCTTAATTATAATTAAATAATAATTATTCCTCACTAAAATACCTTACAATTTTTCACTCTCACGTCATTCAAGTTGCTTAGTGCTAACTCTCACACGCACATTTTTTTTCTACTCTTTCACAGTACTCTTTTCTTTTCATCAAATTATTTTAAGGTTTGATTCATTTCTGTCGTTTCACTTCTCTATCATATAATTGTCATCTTCATTCATTCATGTCAAGCTGGGGATGCATGATGGAGCACATCGACTTGCCCAAACACTCCAAAACCTCGCCTAGGCCTACCTAACCCTTTCCAAACCTATATTTGACCCTCCTATGGGCATCCAACCTTTAGATGCCACAAATGCATCATTTCAACTTCCGTGCCTTGTAGTCAATGAAAGATGCAAAAGATATATGTTGACATTCAAAAACTATAACTAGCGAAGATGGATAACAACTGAGGAGAAATAAACAAATGAGACAATACTTGGTTAGATTTTGTTAATTGCCTAAGAGTTTAAGAGGGCTTATTAAATCAATGTGATCATTAGACATCATTTGGGCAATATTAAGGATTAATATGCAACGTTTATTATCCAAGCCAAGGAATTATTGTAGTGGACATGTCCCATGAAGAGGAAGTTGTGGTAGTGGACGGGTCCCATGTAAAATGAAGTTGTTGTTGCATGTTAATTAGTATGGTTTTTGCCACGTTTTGTGAGCCATGAGAATGAAGTAGTTTCGGTTTTTAGGAGAGTTTATGTGTCAATTAGAGAAAATAACAATTATTGCATGTAAAATCATCCCAAATATAGTGGCCACATTTTAGGCCAATTAGCTATGGAAGTTAGAACCCTAGCGTGGAACCTCCAGCTCAGCCTGGAGTCTGGAGCCCAGCCGTGGAGTTTGAGCTTAGCAACAGTCTCAGTGGAGTGGTTACCAAGCACTTGGAGGCAATTTTATTCTAGACTAACGTATCCTGAAGGGAAAACGTCTTTATGATTATAAAAGGGCCTCAATAGAGTCTAAAAAGAGATCTCTGGATGAACACAACACAACTTTACATTTTATCTTTTAATTTTCTTTTCTTTTTTCTTTTCTTTTTAGTTTACTTTAGGTGTAGTTTATTATCCAAAATTTGTGATGCTTTGGTGTTGAAGTGTTGTAATTACTTCTTGTTCATCAATAAAATCTCTTTTCACATATTGCCTTTGTCCAAAACCTGTTCTTCAAAGTAATTGGAGAACCTATAACCAAGGGCTAGATTCCCTCCTTGGTGCAATCACCTGCACTTTGGGATCAAAAAGTGAATTAGTGTTCTTGACTTTGTTTATTCTAATTAATAGACTTAGCCGAACCAAAAATTCACGACAGCATAAATTGGCACGCCCAGTGGGACCATCCGAAGGCTTTGTGTGGAAAATATCAATTTAAGAAAATCATGGATATGAGTCCTAACAGTGCAACATCTGTTGTGCTAAAGCAACACAACCGTGAGGATGAAGGCTGGTTGAGAATGTACGTAGATGTACTAGGAACACCAATTAGGGTGATGATTAGTCGGGCAAACGGTTCCTGCTTCCTGAAGTGAAAAAATACATATACTATGTCTGCAATTCAGCTAAGAACATCCTAATGAAGAAGAAAGCGACCCGATTGTGTGTCGACTTCTTTCATGCAACAACAAATGGAAATGGGTGTTGATGGCTTGATGAGCAGTTGTCAAGACGTTGTTAGATGTGAAATCAATGGTGCATGATGAATTGCAAGAAATTCAACAAAATGCCCCTATGTATATGTCACACGGTGAATTTAGTGGGAATAACATCAATTATAATGCTGGGGGAATCATCTAATCAGTCGCGAAACTTGCAATCTCAAGTGGAGCCTCAGCCTCACTATGGAGCCTCCAGCCTCAGCCTGGAGTTTGGAGTCTCAGCCGTGGAATTTGTAGTCTCAACCGTGGGGTTTGCAATCTCAGCCGGAGCCTCCAACCTTGCTTGGAGCTTGAGCTCAACCGTGGGATGTTCCTCGGGCTAATATAAGTTGTACAGCTGATCTAAAGGGAAATACTCCATAATTGGTAGATCCAAATATGCTTTCTGATGTTATGAGAAGGAATTTTGGGATCAGATTGAAGCCATTGGAGAGGCTGTGTATCACAAGCCATATCCTAATTGGTTGGATAGAGTTCCATTCCCTCATGGATTCAAGATTCCTAACTTCACTACTTTTTTGAAGAAGATGAGAAATTCACAATGGAACACGTTAGTCGTTTCATTGCACAATGTGCTTGAAGAGGGCAAAATGAGTTCTTAAGGATGCAATTATTTCCTTTATCATTGACTGGTTTGGCCTTTACATGGTATTCAAATTTATTGCCAAATTCAATGTATACTTGGCAGACATGGAACACGTATTCCATGATCGCTTTTATAAGCGAAGCAAGAGGTCACTATACCCGATCTTATGAATATTAAGCAACAATTGGCGAGCCTATGGCTAA
Source organism: Dalbergia oliveri (assembly GCA_030441495.1). NCBI lineage: Eukaryota > Viridiplantae > Streptophyta > Magnoliopsida > Fabales > Fabaceae > Dalbergia > Dalbergia oliveri. The sequence goes on from JAMLFY010000001.1 coordinate 12,632,599, forward strand.
TTTTTTGGAAATGTTTAGTAAGATGATGAGGAAATGTAATGTCAAATTACCAGAGACTAGTTTGCCGCCATGGCTATAGGAAATATGCTTCCGCAGCTAAGAAAAAGGTTGATTTTTCTGAGTTTACAAATTTTACTCAATTAACAATTAAACCCAAGAATAGAGCAATTTGTTAATGAGAAAGAATCAAGGACAGCTGAGGAAATAGAATTTGTAAGAAGAAGTCGGTTCTGTTGAGGATTATGACTCGGTTGAATGAGAGATGATTGAAGAACATGCCTTAATACTAGTAGTCATGGTTTTTGAAGAAAGTTGTTAACGTTGCCGCAAAAATTAGTCAAGGGCTTTATGGTTGATAGTAAAAGAGCATTTTGATAGTGGCTAATTTTAGGCTTCAATCGATTGTTGACGACTAAGATATACTTTAGCGTGAAACAGAAGAGTGATATTAGCCGTTAGCTGTGAGAATAACAAGCCTAAAGTTAGCCATGTTGATGACTATGATTCAATTGACTACAAGAGCAATGACACGACTAGTGATGTTAGAGAAAACCATGGTAGATTATATCTGAAGAGCAACCATGGACAATTGTTCCACCTCTATCAGATGATCAACATTTTTCTCTTGTTAGGACCTGCACAATTTTATTGCAAAAGCAGCCATGGGGTTATTTCCACCTCAAGCAATAAGTCAAACAATGTATGTCACTTTATCTAGTTGGCCAAGGGCTCAACATGTATCAAGTTATTTTCATTATTTAGAGAAATTTCTTGAAGACCATGCATTCCACCCATTATAGAATCAGCTAAAAGTTGATAATCCTTGGTCTCCCACAATGCTAAAGCAACAGTAGTCATTGGATTAAATTTTCTTAGTAGGGCGGCCATTGTTTTAAAAGCTATAGGATCAAGAGTTTGTTGTTCATGAATACTTGACTTGGGTGTTGCAATTTTCTTTGCAATTTTGTCACCATCGTATTCAGCAACTTTGTTAGCCGTGGTGGCTACAGATGCATTTTTAAGATCAATCGTGAGCAAGTAGTTTAAATCCTTTTGAGCAAATACATCACTTCACCTTTCTTCTTGTTCATCATCAGCGAAGGATGGGGGGCATATGTTATCAGAAAATAATTACCTAAGAGTTTAAGGGGGCTTATTAAATCAATGTGATAATTAGACATAATTTGGGCAATATTAAGGATTAATATGCAACGTTTATTATCCAAGCCAAGGAATTATTTTAGTGGACGTGTCCCATGAAAAAGAAGTTGTGGTAGTGGATGGGTCCCATGTAAAAGGAAGTTGTTGTTGCATGTTAATTAGTGTACACTTGCCACATTTTGTGAGCCATGAGAATGAAGTAGTTTTGGTTTTTGGGAGAGTTTATGTATCAATTAGAGAAATGACAGTTATTGCATGTAAAATCATGCCAAATATAGTGGCCATGTTTTAGGCTAATTAGCGTGGAAGTTACAACCCTGCCGTGGAACTTCTAGTTTAGTGTGGAGTTTGCAGCCTAGCTTGTGCAGTTTCCTCAGCTGGAGTTTGAGCCTCAGGTGTGGAGTGGTTACCAAGCACTTGGAGAGAGTTTTATTCTAGATTAACATGTGTCTTCATGATTATAAAAGGGCCTCAATAGAGTCTAAAAAGAGATTCTGATTAACACAACACAACTCTATATTTTATCTTTTAATTTTCTTCTCTTTTTTCTTTTCTTTTTAGTTTAGTTTAGGTGTAGTTTCTTATCCAAAATTTATTATGATGCTTTGATGTTGAAGTGTTGTAATTACTTCTTATTCATCAATAAAATCCTCTTTTCATATATTGCCTTTATCCAAAACTTGTTCTTCAAAGTAGTTGGAGAACCCATAACCAAGGGGTAGATTCCCCTCCTTGGTGCAATCGCCTACACTTTGGGATCAAAAAGTGAATTAGTGTTCTTGGCTTTGTTTATTCTAATTAATAGAGTTAGCCGAACCAAAAATTTCACGAACAAAAGAATTTAGTTGAGGTAGTGTTGTTTAGTGTTGAATGTCAAGATCATGGAGTAGTAGGAGTAGTTTGCTGACAAAGATGCCAAAGCTAGCCAGCTTTACCTCTTGGGTCCAACCCCTTCAAAATAGGATCATTTTTGGACTAGCTGATGCGTTAGGCAAGTCGCTAAAAAATTAAAAATAATTTTTTTGTATTTCAATGTTTTGAAGATTTTTTTAAGCATTTGTTGTTTTCAAAAAAAAACAACTTATTTGTTGCTCATTCAATTTCACAAAAGGCAGATGAGACCATTGGCAAACAAAAAGCAAAAATTAATTAGATGCTGATCATCTCTATATACACCTAAAAGATTTCGATCAATAGCTTTGAAGTTTCAAAAGTCATACTAGAACCACTGCCAAACCACAAACATTGAAAATTCTTTCATCCCTCTATCAATTTATTCAAATTATTAATATCTCATGTGTGTGTAATATAATACAAATAAAAATGAGAGAATTGAGAAGGGATAAGGAAGAAATATGAGCCAGGCCAAGCCAAAAGAAGAAGAATTGTGAGTTGAGAAGAGATGACGATGAGATTGCTTGCGAGTCTAAAGGAGAAGAACAACCTATGACATGATGAGAAGACATATGAGATATTAGATATGTGAGCACTTTATTAGAGGTTATTAGAATGGGGATTGCTAGTGTTGTTGTTATCAATGAATGTGGTGTTGTTGCCTATACCTGGTATGTGAATGACACGTGTTCATATTTGGGAATTGGTGCATCTGTTTGACCACATTTTATAAATATGGTTAAATGCAATGAAAACGTTGCTAAATGCCACCCTTCCTCCTCCATTCATCTCTCTCCTCCACTCCCACCATCATTTTTGTTAAAGATATTTTAAACCAAGCATGCAGGCATTTAATTGTACCATTTGTAGGCGCCCACCATAAGCCAACTTTAGGCTAAAGAATAGTTTAATAATTGGTGGTAATAAATGTGTTCTGGTTGCTGCATGCTGCACTAGCATTAATTGTAAGTCTATGTACTCTATCTATATGCTAGCTTAAATTATGTGATTTGTTGCATGTTCAACTTTGGATTTTGTTAATATTTTATTGTCTTGTAAAGCCTATAAAAGGAAAAGTTATGTACCGTTTTATATCTAGTCCATCAAGTTATCAAAGTCTAAAATTTCTTCTTCCGATCATGTGTTGTGTATATTTATGAGAAAGAGAAATATTAAAGTGTGTTATTTTAAGTGAGTTCCTGATATCAAATTGGCATCAGATGATTTAATCTAGTGCCAATTTTTCTTAGAGAGTTTGTGAAAACAAGAGTGGTCTTATACAGTTAATTTTTCTAGACTTAGCATGACAAACAATTACAATATTGTTTGTTTTTCCAAATTAGATGGGAAACTTGATTATTATTATTGGGAGACTTTAATGTGCACACATTTAAAAGCTCACAATATTTGGAGCTTTTTTGAACCAGGAATTCAAGAGGATCAAGCAACTCAAAGAAGAGACCAATTGCGCTGTCACAAATCCATTAAGGAGTGGATTATTCGATGTTTGGCAAAATTGCAGATGCCAAGACTGCCAAAGAAGCATGGGATACTCTAAAGCTATCTTACAAAGGTGTAGAGAAGGCGCAAAAATCCAAACTACACCTTTGCACGGAGAATATGAAAGGTATGAAATGTCCAGCTCAAAACTGTTGAACAATATTTTCTCGTGTCATTAACCTTGTCAATAAGATGAAAGTATATGGAGTATAGAAGATAACAAGGTGGTTGACAAAATCCTTCGCACTATGCCAATCAAATTTGATCATGTGGTGATTGCAATAATTGAGTTACACGACATAGACAAAATGACAATTGTAGAATTGCAGGGAAGCATAGAAAGTCATGTTAGAGGATCTTGAAGAACAAAAAAATCAGGAAGAAGCCTTGACGAGTCAGGTGAATTTAAACAGATTGCTGAATCAAGCCATGAAGGAGAAGAAAGAAGTTATGGCCAAGGCAAAGGAAACTTTAGAGGCAGAGGCAGAGGACATTTCAGAGATGCATGTAAGATGGGAACTATAGAAGGGAGAGCATTCGCCATAAGAGAGAAAACACAACCTTGCAAAAAGCAAGAGAAAGAGAACTAATTCCCTAGAAGAGTTTGCATATCACGTTAGTTATATAAAGGAAAAACGAAGCCTTCGCTCTTAACTATAAAGGCTACCTAAATTGTAAAAACAAAATATGCAAAATAGGGCAAGATGGCTAAGGAGCTAGTAGGGAAGGCCCAACATTGAGAAGGTATGGAAGGGTAAGAGGAAAAGGAAATGAGTAAGAGAGTTAGAGGGAAAGAGATAGGGTTCAACTTGGGCACACCTCTATGATGAGGCGGCGACCACCCAAGTAAAATCCTTGTCACGACTCGACTCCGCGACTGGTACATGAGCAGGACTCCTATTCAGTCCAATTAACCGTGACGTGTTAGTGTGGTGTGCAAAATCTTTATTTTCTAGAAACTTAATGAATTTCCAGAGAGACAAATAAATAAAAAATTTAGTTTTAAATAAATACATAGTTCATAAATCCTTGAACAAATTGATCACCAACTATCTTGCAATATAAACTACAAAATCCTTGTTTCAAGAATATAATAATTCAATGGCAAAATAAATAGTTTGTGCATAAGTGTGTGTCCAAGATTCTACTTGCACACTAATGGAGCATTCTATAGTTCTAAAATAAAGGGTCAAATGCATTTTACCCTCCTAACTTCAGGTCATGTGTAATTTACATCATGACTTTTCAAAACATGCATCTCAACACCCTAAACTTTCCAAACTATGAAAAACACTCTGACTTTCCAAAAATGCAAAACTTTGAGTTATAGCATGGTATTGAGTTGTACACAATAGAAAAAATTAAGGGATTCATGCGCATGAGAATTCATAAACAAGGTGTCAAATTATACAAATTAGAAATGTTAGGGGGTTAAGTATACATAAATCATATATTCACCAGTTGCCAAAATTATGTTGATGGGTGTTTTGCACTGTTTGGAAAGTTAAGGGTGTTGCAACTCACGCTTTTAAAAGTCATGGTAAAAACTACACATTACCTAAAATTCAGGGGTAAAATACATTTTATCCTAAAATAAATGAAATTTCAATTATAGTCTCATTACAAAGCGAAGCTCATCACTAAAATGAGGACTAACAACTACTGAAGCGAAGGGACAACATTTCTCATTTGCTATAGAATCTAAGGAGGAAATGAATGGTGAGTTCATCTAAACTGTGAATAGATATTCAACCATAATTCACATAAGACATAAAAACAAGTCAAGTGCATACCAAGCATAAATAGTAATTTATAATTATAATTATACATGCATCTTAGGATTCACAATTCAAAAAGAACATGAAAGCCAGAACCATATATCTATGTCTAAAAGAAATACTACAAAAAATTATTACATGAAGTATAAAATCACTCAACTTTCTAAAACACTCCATTTCCTCTTTTTTAAAAATTTGTAACTATATCCATTTATATATGAAAAGTTTGGAATTTTTTCCCCTAAAATCACTCCACTTCCTTTTTCTTCTTTATTTTGCAATAAAATTTAAACTACGTTCCACAATTAAATTATCTTACCCAATTTATTAATTTAATAATTTATTAATTGAATACACTATCATAAATCAAAATACAATCAAATTTAAATTTTAAAAATTTATAACTGTCCATTTGTATATGAAAAGCTTAGAATTATACAATTAGATACCATTTTTGTTAGTGCATCGATACATTTTTATTTTGATATTAATTTTCATAAACTAATTTATAGTATCGGTCAATTACATTATGTTTTTTATATGATGCTTAAGATAATGATAATAAGAATAAAACAATTTCAATGACATTTCAATATAAAAAATGAATTTAAGGATATATGAGTAGAAAATGATCACTAGATGTTAATGAATGTTAAAAAGTGGATTTTGTTATTTTGAAAAGTTTAAAATTGATACCTTGATGATGTAAACAAATTTTACATTGTCATTTAATTATTTTTTTGTAAAGTTGATATAATTATGTATGATTAGATAAATATGTAGTTTTTTTTTATTAATGGTGTATACGAAATAAATTCTATTTTTATCTACAAACTCAAATCTAGGTGAATGGAAGAAAAAAAAATCTTGCTGCATTTTTAGGATGTTGAATAAAATGGTTATATGCTTCATATTTATAAGACTTTGAAGATAGTTAAGTAGTTAAATTTAATTATTTTGTCAACCTAGTAATACATAGTTGAATATTTATGTAATATTTAATATTGACACTGTATATAAATTAAATACTAAAAAATCTTAGCATGATTTAATTCATGCAAATCATAAATGAAACATGCAATTAAGTGATTTTTTTAACTAAACATAACCACTTTTTATTGAAATTATTGGTATCAGCTTTTACTCAAAAGTTAAAAGTATATATATTTTATCAAATTTAATTAATATACTATAATAAAATATATTTTTGATGAAATATAAATAAAAATATTAAACAATTTAAATTAAGAAAGATTTGAAAACTAATTTTCCGTACAATGCATTGGTATCATCTAGTAATTAATTATTCAAATAACTCAATAATTGCATGAACATAGGGAATAAATCCTAGACATACAAAACATGAAATAAGTTACATGACAGCTTTATTCTAGGCTACTCCAAACACATAATATAATTTATCTAATTTACAATTATATAACACGCTCATAATTCTTATCTTGTCATATTGCAATAATATGTAAATTACATAAGCCAAATAACTCACATAACATGCAATTTTTAAAACAATGGTTTTTCATGATTTTAAAACAGACTGACATGAAATCTTGGTGCTCTTAAACTTTTAAAATCATAATATCATATTTTAATAATTTAGAAAATATGAATAATGTTTAAACTACAGCTATGGGAAACTAGCCACTCACTATTTACACCAAAAGCACAGGATGACTACCAACTTGGCTCTAGGCAGGAAGAATAGCATTAACAGCTACTATAGAATCATAGGAATGCTATTTGTATTGATTTGGAAGTTTTGGGAAAGAGGAAACTAAACCATGAGAGTCCAAATAACAACTACACTTAAGAACGAGGTTAGGAATATAAAGAACACATCTAATTACCAAATTAAATGGATTTAATTGGTGGAAATTGGTTGGAAATTCTCAAAAGTTCTTGGAGTGCTTGGGAATTAGTGTACAAAGACAGAAGAACTTGGAGGTGGCTAGGGTATGATTATAGGTGTTTGGACATGTTATAACATGTCTATTTATAGTGGAGAGGGTTAAAAAGCATTGTTAACGTTTTGTTAGTGTCGAGGACTCATGTAGTGACCTATGGCTTGTTGCGATGAGCTTTCACTAAAAAAAAAATTGAGTTTCTGGATGTGTGGGCTTGCTACAACAAGTATGCGCGTGACTAGGGACGAATCCACAAAATATACCATGAAGAGGCCGAAATAAGTGGTAAAATAAAAATTTTAATTAATTATATGCACTTTAAATCATATATTTTTCAATTAAATATATGATTTTCATTACTTAAAGAATTTAATTTCTATGCACGACAATGTAAAACTTTTTTACATGGTCATCCAATCATGTATTGTCAAATTAACAAAAATACTTGAATCTCACACACTATTTAAAAAGTTATACAAATAAGGATTTCACTGGATGATAGTGTGAAAATTTTTTACACTATTAGTGTATCAAAATTAAACTCTTAATTAAATTAACTTATTTCATTAACTTAATTTAAAAAAATATATGAAAATTTGAAAATTCTAATAACTATTACTACTAAAGAAATGTTAATTAAAATTTTGAAATTCAAATATTAACGTATTATAGAAAATAATATTCATTTAATTATATAATTATAATTATAATTAGCAAGGAGGAAGGGGACCAAGCCCGGTTGCCCCTCAGATTTGCCCTTGCATGTGACAGCATACAATGCATGTCGAAAATTTATTTTGTCCATGCATAACTCTTAATATAGTTAGAATTTGGCCTTGATTAGGTCTAGAAACATGTTAGGAGAACAGTGGTGAGTTAGTTAGTATAGTAGCTAGCTTAACAGAAAATTGAGCACTAGTATCAATATGTATATATACTCTTGTAATCACCTTCATCATAGTAATAATCATTACACACATTCAGTTACACCTTCATATCTTTCTCTTTTTCCTTCTCTCTCTCTATCTTTCTCTATTCTCTGCACCTACATGGTGTCAGAGCTTTAGGTTTGATCAATGGTGTCTCCAACATCGTCTCAAACGGGACAAAGTGGATCACAAACCTTGAATCAAGCATTGGTGTAAAATTTTCGAATCCCGTAGCTGAAAAGCTCACTGATGAAATTTCTTGCCATGGAAGGATCAAGTGGAAGCTTTAATCGAAGGTCACGATCTGCTAGATCACATCCATGGCGTTAACATACCAAAGAATTTTCCGATGAATCAAGAATGATGCACAGTCACAAATGAATATCAACGATGGAAAAAGCAAGATGCGCTGAAATCTTGGCTTCTACCTTCAATGACAAAACCATTCACCACAAGAATGGTAGGTTGTGTCTTCACGCATTAGATTTGGCATCGATTGGAAACTTTCTTTGCTTCACAAATTCAAGCAAAGGTGATGCAGCTGAAAAGAAAGCTTGGTAACATCAAGAAATCCTCTTCCATTGATAGCTATCTACCTGAAATCAAGAGTGCGATTGATTTACTTGGTCTTAGCTGGAGCACAAATTTCTAAAACTGATCATGTTGAAGCAATCCTTCATGGCCTCACAGAGGAGTATAGCTCCTTCATCACCACTATAATTTCTCATGTTGAGCAAGTTTCTGTTGGTGAACTTGAAGCTCTTCTCATGACACAATAAGAAATTCTTGAGTGATTCAAACAAAACGCAAGTTTTGTGCAAGCTAATTTTGCTAACACAATGCATGCAAGGTCCAACCAAGGAAGAGGTGGAAGATCTTATGATAATCAAGGAAAAGGTGGTAGATTGGCAATTTTTGAGGTCGAGGTGGTAGATTCAACTCAAAAGGAGGCAGATCTGGTTTTGCTCCACGACCTACATGCCAGGTCTGTAACAAAGTTGGCCATATTGCACTTAATTGTGGGTATTGATTTGATTCTCAATATTCCTCTTCTAATTCCAATAATCAACTCCATGTTCAACCTCGAGCAAATCTGTCCACAAGCACGCTGTAGCTCCATCAACATTCGATGATGAGAATTGGTATGCTGATAGTGGTGCCACTCATCACATGACTTCTGATCCGCTGAATTTGATGGAAAGAACAGCTTACAATGGCCAAGACGGAGTTGTGGTTGGCAATGGTTCAAGTTTGCACATTCAACACATTGGAAATTCTGTTTTCAAATCTACTGAGTCTTACTCCTTCATATTGAATAATTTATTGCATGTTCCAAGTATTACTAAGAATTTGCTTAGTATCTCTAAGTTTGCTAAAGACAATAGAGTCATATTTGAGTTGCATTCTGATGCATGTTATATCAAATGCCAGGACATATTGGAGACTTTACTCCAAGGCTTGGTTGATCATAGTCTTTACAAATTTCCTAGATTCAAAGCACTTAGACATACACCTGATGCTTTCCTTTCCTCTGTTAATAATGCTTCTCAATACACATTGTGGCATTCAAGGCTTGGACATGCATCTTCCATGTAGTTTCCAAAGTCTTGAAAAGTCATAACATTCCTTTTTCTATTGAAAAGACTCTATGTTCTTCTTGTTGTTTAGGAAAGACTTATCAATTACCTTTTCCTAATTCCACCACAGTGTACAATGCTCCTTTAGAGCTGGTTTACTAGCATTTGGGCCCTGTCCCTTGTTCTTCAATAAATGGAGCTAGGTACTATATTCATTTCATTGATGCATTTTCTAAGTATACTTGGATTTATCTTGTTCAGTCTAGATCCCAACTTAGATTAGTGTTCAAAGATTTCCAATCCATGGTTGAATTGTAACTTGGTACAAAAATAAAATGCTTTCAAAGTGACAATGCACTTGAATATGTTAGTCTCTCAAAATACTTGCAGGAACTTGGCATTGTTCACAGATTTTCTTGCCTTCACATCCGTCAGCAAAACAGCTAGCTAAAGGAAACATCGCCATATAGTTGAAATGGGCTTAACATTGTTGGCTGGTGTTGGAATGCCTCAACAGGATTATGATAGCTGTCATATTATAAACACCTTACCTACCCCATTACTTCAGTTTCATCTCCTATAGAAAAACTATTCAACACTAAACCTCCATATATCTCCTTTAGAACATTGGGATGCTTGTGTTTCCCTTATATGAGACCCTATAACAAGCACAAACTAGAGTTTCGGTCCACTCCATGTGTCTTCTTAGGTTATGGCACAAAACATAAAGGATACAAGTGTCTTACCTCTTATGGTAAACTCATCCTCAGGAGGCATGTGTCATTTGATGAGTCCAAATTCCCCTTTAGTGATCCATCCTCACCATTTGCCAAACTCACAAACCCAATTCCTCCCATTTCATCTCAACACATACCATCTGCCACTATTCCTATGCTGCTAAAACCCTCACCATATACAACCACCATTGTCCACTGTCCACCACCTATCACACTAGCTGAACCTACTGAAATCCCACATCCACCACCTGTATCTGTTCCCCATTTAGTATCCATCTCTAACACTCAGTCTCAACCTCTCTGCCGCCATTCCAGTTGCCGAATTAAACACAAACCCAATACAATTTCTACTTCTTCTACTGCAAACCACTTTCAGCCAATAATCATCCTATGGTGACAAGGGCAAAGGCTGTGTATTCAAGCCAAAGGCCTTTCAAGCTCAGTTAGCACCTAATTCTGCTAACAGGCTCTTACTATAGCACATTGGAAATAAGCTATGGATGATGAGTACACTACACTTATGAGAAATAAGACTTGGCAACTAGTTCCTTTACCACCTAGGAGAAGTGCTATTGGAAGCAAATGGGTGTTCCGAGTCAAGTACAACTCTAATGGCTCACTTCAAAAATACAAAGCCAAACTAGTGGCTCAAGGTTTCAATCAAAGACCTGGTTTTGACTATACAGAGACATTTAGTCCATTAGTGAAGCCTACATCAATCAGGTTACTACTCTCTTTGGCTGTCTCCAAGTCATGGTGCATAAGGCAATTAGATGTAAATAGTTCTTTCATTAACGGGACTTGGTTGAGGATGTCTACATGAAACAACCTCAAGAGTATGAAGTAGGAGATGGAAGTCTAGTATGCAACTGACTAAGGCCCTGTATAGGCTTAAGCAAACTCCAAGAGCCTGGTACCAAAAACTAGCTTCAGCCCTTATTCAACTAGGTTTTCAGCCTACTAAATCTAATATCTCTTCTTCACCAAAGTAAACTCAGCATCTGCCACTTATGTTTTAATTTATGTCGATGACATAATCATAACTAGTAGCTCTAATGCATACATATCAGACTTGATTGCTCAACTACACAGCCAATTTGCCCTCAAAGATATGGGTAAGCTACATTAGTTTCTTGGCATTGAGGTTAAGCACACTGCGAAGGTGGGCTCATACTCACTCAATCTAAGTATGTTCATGATTTGCTGAATAAGGCTGGAATGCATGGTTGCAAAGAATGCTCCACCCACTGCCATCTACTCAAAGTTATCACTACAGGAGGGGTTGAATTTGAAGATCCAAGCCTATATCACTCAATAGTTGGTAGCTTGCAATACATTACCTCACAAGGCCTGACTAGCCTATTGTGTCAACCGTGTTTGCCAGTTATGCAAAAACCACTTGAAACTCATTGGAGGATAGTTAAACGCATCCTACGATATCTAAGTGGGACAGCTTCCTATGGCCTTCACATTCAAAAGGGTGCAGACCTCAAACTTTCAGGGTTACAGTGATTCTGATTGGGGTAGTGATCCGGATGACTAAGTCCACAAGTGGTTATTGTGTTTACTTTGGTCCAAACCTTATCTCTTGGGCATCCGCAAGCAACATGCTGTATCACGCTCAAGTAGAGGCTCAGTATCGAAGCCTGGAGCTTTAGTTGCAGACATATTTTAGGTAAGAAACCTTACAAGAAATATCTCAACCTATGCACTCAGTTCCTCAAGTGTACTGTGATAACTTGAGTGCTATTCTCCTAGCAACAAATCCCATTTTACACTCTAAGTCTAAGCACTTTGAGTTGGATTTGCATTTTGTAAGGGATCATGTTGCCAAAGGCAGGTTCACATTAGTCACATTCCAACCTCCATGCAAGTAGCTGATGTGTTAACTAAACCCATTGCTTCCTCATTATTTGTTGATTTTAGGAACAAGCTTAGGATTGCAGATGTCCAATCCGTGATCTTGAGGGGGGATGTTAGGAGAACAGTTGTGAGTTAGTTAGTATAGTAGCTAGCTTAACAAAATCAGTTGAGCACTAGTATCAATGTGTATATATACTCTTGTAATCACCTTCATCATAGTAATAATCATTACACACATTTAGTTACACCTTCACAGATCTCTTTCTCTCTTCTTCCCTTCTCTCTATCTCTCTATTTCCTGCACATACAAACAGAACTTATATAAAATTGAATTAGTTTTTCAACACCATAAAAATCATGTAATTGGATATCTATATCTCAAAATATGTGCAAAATACTAGACAACGGTCAAGTTTGACAGTATGAGAAAAAAATTATACTTCAAAAATCTCATTTTAGCTTTCATCTAATATATATGGTGGCTAGAAGTTGATCCTAAAGTCAGCATTGAGGATCTTTCATGGTTTTTTCAGGGAGTCTGCATTTAGAATATTACAACCCTAGATTACGAATGATAACAAATAGACTCGGTGAAGTGGCGGCCAATGGTTGTGTTTTCTATTTCAATTACAATGTAAAATTCCCAACAACAATGAGACATTTTCTCAATGTATTTCATTCTCTATGTTTTTTTCTAACAATTTACGTAGGATCAATATACCCAATTAAATTGAAATTGTCCATATCGTAAAGTTTGAGTAGCAATTTCATGAGTGCTTGACTTTAGTTTATTTGTTGATAGAATACAGGTTCTCCACAAATTCAAAGGATGCAAGATTATTTGGAGTAAACGCTTTATGTTTGGATGGTGGAAAACAGAATATGAAATACAAAAGACCAATAATCATAACCCCAACATACGTAATTTTATTATGCATTTGAGAACATACATCACAAATAATTACTAACACTCCCAATTTTTATTTTCTTTTATTTCCCTCAGCATAACATTTCCTCGTACATTACTGTAAAAATAAAGCAAACAAACAGCCACAACGATCGTGAGAGCCTACTTGAGAAACCACGGACATAAAGATGCAAGCAAATTCTTGCTCATGCATTTCTTGTCAATGATATGGTGACATTGAAGAACTCAGTTTTCTCCTTGGACATACGATTGGCCAAGATATTTTGGTAGCGGCTAAAAACCTCATCAATGATATCTTCACCAAAGTGGCTAACCAACAAAGGTTCAGCCACAGCCCTCATGCACTGCGCCACATTGTATCCACCATCACTGAGTGATTCTGACATTTCAGATTCGAAATCAAAAGCGTTCCAGTTATTATAAGCGTTCCAATTCACTTCAGACACCTCGAGGTGATTGATGGTGAACGACCCTTCGCTGAGAACTTCCAATTTCACTTCAGATGGGGATGGAGTGTATTGAGGGATATTGAAAGTATCCACTTGCTCTTCCTTTATGACCCCCTGCAGTATATATGTGTGTTGAGTGTTTCAAAGGCCTAGAGTCACAATAATTGTATATATATATTTATTATAATTATCAATGGTTGAGGAATCTATTTACTTTCCGAGTAAGTTATATAATAAAGTTGTGTTATTTGTATTCATTTTATATAAAATATCAATTAACTCATATTTTATTATTATTAGATATAAATCTCATTAAATAAAGTTCATATTTCAATAAAGTGTGAGTTGATATGATATTCTAAATATTATGATTATAAATAATTTTTTTATATTATATTGATTCTATTCAATAACTTCTTTTAGATTTGAAATTTTCTCAATTACAGTTGAATCAAAAGTTACCGCCAAATCAATCAAATTTATAAAATTTTAAACAATTCTAAAATGATTGGATAATTTTTTCTTTCAATTAATTTTGACGTGTGCACAAGATTTACTTTAAATGGTCCCCACCATGATACGCATCCGTATTCACATGACGCATTAGATCTCATAATAAATTTATAGATCTCATGCTAAAAAATAAAAGAAAAGAAGGAAAACGTTTTGGCATTTTGTGGGCAATAAACGTGTGTTGTATTTAAAAACACTAATATTGGAAGTTAGATCCTTTTTGTTTTTTTCTTCGACATGAAGTCAAAGGCCGCAATTGGTATGCTACAGGAAGTCACATCTAAATACTTTAGACAGTGAACTAGCCAAAACAATTGCATTTTATTTTATTTTTTTAAAATGTTTACGTGTAGTGAAATTACTCATTTTTTTCTGTTCAGTGATATATGCCATCAAATGATAAAATAATTCACAAAAATCTTTCAAAATTGTATTCTTGTCGGAGAACATTTAAAGAGTGATATTATCAAAAACAGTTAATTTCAAATTAAGATTTTTCTGAAGATAAGTCGAAAGCCGCCATATATATATATATATATATATCAGTCACATCTGTACACCAAAACAAATATCAGCCACATCTAATTAATTGAATAAAGAAATTATAAAGGAAAATATATTTCATACAGACCAAATGTTTATAAATATTTACTTTATTATTTAGTTTTATATATCAAAAGGTCAATAATTGCATTACCGAAAAAAAGGTCAATAATTGATCAGGATTAGAATTATTGTACGTATGAGGTTACCATTATGTTGTTCCTATCCTTTTCGCCGATAGCTGATACAAGATGCGCAAAAATAGAGCAATGTTATCATAACAATAAAATTGCATAATAAATTTAGACCACATATTTTATTATTAATAGATGATATGAGTAAATAGGATAAGTGAATCACTCATTATATCTAATGATAATAACATATGTGATATATATTTATTATATAATTTTATTATTCTTATAATATTATTCCAAAAAATATTATGTTGGTCCTAGCTTTCTTGTGATTTTTCGTTTTATAACAACCAACGAGGATTCGTTTGTGTACTCAGCTTTTAGTTGTATTGAAGTTTCCGTAAAGATACAGCAAATAATTATTATCACGGATTTAATTTTGATGTACTTTTGTTGTGAACGAGTTTTATACAATAATATAATTTTGTGTTATCACCCTGTTAAAAGTGTTTAATCTTTATAATAATCATATCAAAAATCATATATGTATAATTATATAAATTTTAGATTTAATTGGAATATCCTGAGTGTAAATAAGTTTTATATTCATCAATCATGTAATGACACAAGCAAATATGATTCTTTCAACCCCTATTACTTGAAAAGTAATAAAAAAGAGATGTAATTGATGATAGTGTAAAACTCTTTTATTAATATTAAAATTAAACTTATATATATATATATATATATATATATATATATATATATATATATATATATTATAACTCAATATCAAAATAACTCTATATCAAAATTACTTACTTATTAGCATCAAGTCTTAAGAAAATATTATCAAAATAAAAAAAAAATAAGTCTTGAGAAAATAAGACTAAATTTTTAAATGGGTTTTATTAATTGAGACATTGAGACAAAATAACCAAGGAAACAGAGCATGCAAAATTTTGGTTGAATTAAATGGATTTGTTTTAGTTTCTATTTTCATTTCTAAGGTTTTCTGTTTTAATATAAAATTACAAGAAAAATAGTGAAAAATAGTAAATAAAAAGAGAGAACATAAATTTTTATTTTTATTATTTTTATTGTTTCTTTCACAATATTTTAAGAGCATGACATACAAAAATAAAAATAGAAAACTTGATTTTATTTTTTTCACTATTTAAGCTTTTCATTGAATGCATTAAAAATTTCAAAATTTTAAACTTCTGATATCCACGCCAGGCCATTTCAAATAAAATGGTGTTTTAGGGTTTTACTTTTGTTTTTTAATGCTTTCAAGAAAATAATGGGTAAAGTTTTATTTAGGTCCTATACATTTTACCAGTTTCAATTTATTCCCAAAAATTTCTTTTGTTCTATTTATGTCCCAAACATGTTCAAAATATTTCAATTTTATTATTTTGATAAAAAAAAACCCAAATTACAAACTAAAAAATTTAATGTAAATGTCAAATTAGAATTTTAGGAGATCAATCACAACAAATATAAAATGTCATATTATATTGTTAGAATCACAAGAGAATATAAAATATCAAGTTTGTGTTTATAATTTAAGTGTCATTTACGATTTGAACTAAATTGAAATCTTGATTAAATGCAAATGACTAAAATAGAGGTTTACCCGAAAATAATTTATACCAATTTTATTCTTATCTATCTATATTTAAGTAAACTTCTCCTCGCTTTCTTTACACCTTCTTTAGCCAATCATAATTTTTCTTTAAAGGGACAGCTTACCTTTTTTTTTTTAATTTAACTTCTTTAAGAAAATCAAGACTATTCAATGATTTCTTTAATTTTGGTAGAGTAACCTTAATAATCAAATCCAATTTAAAATAGAGGGAACATCAAAATTCCTCGTGAAAAACAAGTTATCTAGGATATCTACCTCCAAGACCATATCATTAAGAGCAGTAGCCATGAGTTCCCAAATGTAGCAACCCTCCTTGCAAGATGGATCGTCGCTTCTTCTTCCCAAAAATGTTAAAACCATACGACCCCCTTCAACTACTTCCTCTGCACGACACTTGAGGAAGAGAGAAATCTCTATGAAATTGCTCGTAGTAAGCCTCGAGGACGTTTAAGGGGCTTGTGCTGGACATGTAGATGTTGCCCTTGTTATTCTCTATACCTTCAGGAACCTAATTGATCATCAATTAAAAAACAATTACTTATACACCACTGTGGATCAGTTAAAGAACAAGGGTCAGATCTCAGGTATAGAATTAATCATGATTTTAAATTGTGGTTGTGTTCGCTCTCTGCAATACGGAAAATTGTTATATTGATACGGCCGCTGCAATGTAGCTGTGAAGGACACTGCAAACGCAATATTGCGGCCACAATTGCAGTTGTAGGCCAGAATCTAAAACCATTGAATTGATTAAACACCTAACGCACTAAGAAATACCAAAGAGACTAAACAAAAATTAACAATTAACTGTATATACCTTAGACAGCCATTGAAGGCCGTACGAGGAATGGACAAAATGCAGACTTCGGTTAGGAAAAAGCCTTCCATAGAAAGAACCAGGAACCCCGAAGAAGTAGCATGGACCAATCTTATGTTCCATTTCATCGCTTAGTGTTTGTTTGAAGCTGTCAAGGGACCTGAAGATGTTGTTGAAGTCATTCCCTGGGAGGTCGTTCATGAAGACATTGTATTCTGGAGATTTCTTGTTCTGCTCTTGACAAAGCTTCTCCACAGCCTTAATGATCTCTGACACAACAAAGAAAGTGTTTGGGCCAGAGGAACAACCCAAGTCCGCTATTGCTAGGCTTCTCGGCAGTGTGCTGCAGCAGAGCCTGGTTATGGCTTACTGGCTTTGTCTGGGAAATCACCTTTTGCTGTATATGTCCATAATCCATTCAGAACAAGACACAATACATTTAATTTATTTTAAAATGGAAAGAGTAATAAATTGGAGTTTGTCTTTGTTATTCGGTACTTTTACGAGTAGGGTAATATGAGCACGCATAGCCGTTAGTTATACCTGAACTAAGGAGTTGTTTGCATAACTTGCTTCTCCCACGCCTCCATTCATGTGCAGCACCTGCGCTACTTCCATGCTTCCTTCTTTTATCTCTCCTTCTCGCTTTTTTCTCAGTATTTTATTTTTTTGCTTAGATGTGTTGAATGAAACCCACATCACACCCATATATATACATGCGAAATCTATGCTTTTTATTGAAAAAAGTTGTGGCTAATTTTTACTTCATTTTTTGCGTAAGAGACATAACATAACAGATATCTTATTTGATTTGTGCGTGTGTGGCTAATAGTCTTGGATCCCATGTGAAGTGATCGACACTGATAGATCCTTTTCATACTGAGTATGGTTACGCGTCGTTCAAATACAGAACAGAATCTGAATGATCCCCGGGGCTAATGAGGAAATTCCAACTAGGATAATTGCCTGCACTCGTAGTTAAACGTTATATAGAGACAATATTAGATTTGTTAAAGGCACACGTCATGGGTAGCGGAGCCAGAAACATTTTATTAGAGGGCAATACAAAGTATTAGTATATATATTACATTAAAGAGATTATATAACTATAATAAATATATAGGATGAATTGAGGACATTGGGGAGTCATGGCCTGTAGAGGCCCCCTTTGGCTCTGGCGCTGCAGGTCATAGTGAGATCTATAGCTTCAAGATACACAACACTATTCCACCCAAAATTACAGTACTATTTTATTTATATATAACTCTGAAATTTTCTTTTCTTATTTAAATAGAGAGTTAGAGCATTACCAAAAAAAATATATATATATATATATAGAGTTAGAGACTATTAGATTAAATACATTAAAAGATTTAATGTTTTATATTTTTAATTAGTGACTTTAAATTATTGATTAGTTAGACTCTTAACATTGATGATATTTACTATTAATTTTTGTATTTATTATTATTAATGTTATTATTTAAGAAATAAAAAATATAATTAAATACTTTTTAACTTTATAGCTAGAGAATCTCACCTTTAACTTAAGGTGATTACTCCCCTACATTGGGCGGTCAATGCCTTCAGCTGGGTCTACGTGTGCGCGTATGGCTGTGGCACGTGCTGTACATTGGGATGCTTTTAACCACATTTTTAGAATGTGGTAAAAGTGAAATTAAAGTGTTGCTAAATAACAACACAATCTCTACTCCCTCACAATCTCTCTGCCCACTCCCCCACCTCCACCACTACCCCTTCCCCAGTCCTCCCTCACTTCCAATGAAAAAAGCCCACACGTTATGAACGCTTCAAAGCAAAATAACAACAACAAAAAAAAAAGCAAACAAATAAATGAAAGATAACAATGCTTACTTGCATACCTATGGCTAAGGTTTTCTCTTCATTGGCCTTGATGAATTTGTGCATTATGCTCTCGTAGAGGGAGGGAGTTAAGGTGTTCGAATTGTATGTAATATACAGTGTTTTTTATTTTTCATTTCATATTTATTTGATTTTTTAAAATTTTAATTTATTTTAATATTTATGTTGTAAAATTTTTTAATTTTAAATGTCCTTATTTTTAATACTTAATTTTTTTTAATTTTTTAATTTCTAATTTGTAATTTGTAAAAAAGTTGGTTTGTCCCAATTGTATGTGGTGTAAAATGCTTGTTTATTTAATTTGTTGTATAAATATTTTTTAATTAATTAATTTATATTTTTTTTATTATGAATTTGGTTTGTCCGAATTCCTTCTTGGCAATAGTATTTTTTTTCAATCCAGTTGTCCGAATTTCATGTATTATATAGTATTTTTTATATTTCATTTCATATTTATTTGATTTTTTAAAATTTTAATTGATTTTAATATATATGCTGTAAAATTTTCAAATTTTAAATGTCATTATTTTAAATATTTAATATTTTGATTTTTTTAATCTCTAATTTCTAAATTTTAAAAAATTTGGTTGGTTCAAATTGTATCTAATGTAAAATGCTTTTTGATTTTATTTGTTATTTTAATATTATTTATTTAATTATTTTATATTATTTTTATAGTGAATTCGTTAATGAATTCCTTGTTAGTACAGTGTTTTTTTCATTTTATATTTATTTTATTTTATTAAATTTTAATTGATTTTAATATTTATGTTGTAAATTTTTTATTTTAAATGTCTTTATTTTCAATACTTAATTTTTTTAATTTTTTTAATTTCTAATCTGTAATTTGTCATTCACTTTAATTTAATAAAATAAAAATAAAAATCATCTCAATATTGTCATTCAGCCACACTTTAATTTCACTTTTACCACATTCTAGAAATGTGGTTAAAATCATCCCAATGTTCAACGAGTGCCACATCCATATGCGCCCACGTAGACAACTCCAGTTGAAGGCATTGACCGCCCAATGTAGGGAAGTAGGCACCTTAACTTGAAGAAATATTGCCAACATAATATTATAATATGTGTATTTAATAATTACATATAATCAAAATTTTGTACAGAATAAATAACGATGATTGGACTAAACGTGACGGCAGGACCCACCTACTCTTCTAAAGGTTATCAATTATAGTATGTCATTCATGTATTTATTTTCTGGAAAAAATTCAGCTTGTATTTTCCATTACTCAATGTTATTGTTTTGTTCAAATCGGCACCGGTTCTGTTATGCAGGCATGACATGTTGTGTGCAATCCTTAACGGGAGAAGTGCCGTTTGTGAAACCAAATGTTTGAACAAGTTGTTGTACTCAGCAAAAGACAAAACAAAAACATCTCATTAACGCTTACCTTGACATATTAGATTAGTGGAGGTAAATATTATAGGTGTCAATGGCCTGGTTAGGTCGAGTTTAAAGATAAAAAAAATGTTATTTATATTCACAATTTATAAAACTGTGCCAACACATTTCTATTTATTATTGGATGGGGTATAGACCTCATTTAGTTTGAGACTTATATCTTATCCAATGATATATAGGAGTGTGTTGATATGGTGCCTCATAAATGATGAGTACAAATAACACTACTCTAAAGATAAATCAGACACAACTCAATCAACTATGAGATCGAGTTAGGTTGGATTGAATTTTTTTAATAACTTTTTACTCAACCTGAATTGATTTGAAAAATATTATTTATACTCATAAAATGACACGTGTTGACTTTCCCATCATCCACCATTTAGTGCTTGAACTTGCATGATAAACAACCAAGATGTCATGTCAAGATATTAATAGCACATATAAGGAACAAATCTAAGTAAGATCTCCCTTAATGGTCAATGGACTATTGATTTTATCTATATTTATCAATCATACAAATCCAAAAAAAAAAAAAAACTCTACAAGATCGGAGTATCATGGAAAACTAAAGAAAGATTCACTACAAGATAGTCTTGTACATATTCACTTTACATAAGGGCTACATATATCCCTAGATATGATGATCAACTCATTAGTTTTCACCATAAACACTCTAATTTGCAAAATTGAAAAATTTATCTGGGATTGGTTGAAAGCTTTGACAGCAAACACTTGAGTCAACAAAAAGGAGCATGCAATGTAACCAAAATACATTGTGCTAGTAGGGAGCTTATAATTACAACTCGTAATAAATAAAAAATGGTATTTTAAACATTATATATGTCAAATATTACAAAATTATTAAAATTTTGTTATTAATGATCATGTGTATGTCACATGTTTTTTCCATCACTTAAGTTAATGGACAATTAATTATAGGGATTGTAGGGAAGGTCAATGTAGGATTCAGTAAATTTCAAGGACTTCTAGTTAAAATTTTGCAAATTGAAGGGCATATAATATCTGCTACAAATTTATGATAATATTAATTTACTTTACATATATAGAAAAACTATAATCATAACTTTTTTGGCACATTATAATCATAAATTTTTCAAAGAGGAAATATGTAAATGGAATTTGCTTATATATATATATGCCCATCAGATTTGTTAGTCGTCATTTATTCAGTATCCACATAAAATTTCATGACTCATGCCTTTCTCCATTCTTCATAACTTTTCACGGTCGCCGTGCTTTCTATTCTAATAGCAATGGGACACTTTTTAAGTGTATTTCATTTTCTATGTTTTTCTGACAACTTATGTAGGATAAATATATCAAATCCAATTGAAATTTTTAAATATACGTGTACAACTAGTAGCTACATAATATCTGCCACAAGTTTACGATAATATTAATTCATTTTACATAGATAGGATTCCATAAAATAAAAAAAACTATAATCACAACTTCTAAAAAGAGAAAGTATGCTAATGGAATTTGCTTATGTATATGCCCATCAACTTCGTTAGTCATTTAATCAGCATCCGCAGAAAATTTGATGACTCTTGCGTTTCTCCATTCTTAATAACTTTTCATGGTTGCTTTCTATTACAATTACAATGTAAAAATTCTGAATAATAACGGGACACTTTCTTAATTAGTGTATTTCATTTTCTATGTTTTTCTTAAAAATTATGTAGGATAACCATTCCAATCAAATTGAAATCGTCTATATCCTTAAGCTTAACTAGCAGTTTCCTTATTTTATAAAATACATGCTGTTAGTGTTGTGAAGTAATGAGAATAGAGAGAAAGAAGTAATGGGAGGAGAAGATAGGATTCTCTATTGCTTTTAGTGTGTAGTAACAATGTCAATCTAGATATTTATTTATAGACTATTAAGTACAATATAATTGGAATGATTTATAAAATCATATTAATTGACAATAAATAAGATTATAATCAATCACTTAAATCTAGTAATGAACATCCACATAATATTTGATTTATAACACTCCCCCATAGATGTCAATGAGGTAGACAACATTCTTTATTAAAATCCTTACTAAGATAAACAAAAAAAACCTGATAAAAAAAGTCTTAATAAAGAAAAAAGAGTATTATGGTCAATAAATCATACTAACAGTAACATAACGTCCAAAAAAGCTTTAGTTTTGAGGAATAGAAATTGATAATCATTCTTTTCCATTTTAAAATGAATGATATTTTAATAAAATATTATATGGTAATGCCAACTTGGCCAAATACTAATAACAATGCTAATAGGATTAATACTAATACTAATTATTGTACAATAATTTAATTAATGATAAAATTTTAATACCATGGCATACAAAGATTATAATGTGATGCGTAAAATAATTTAATGGATTGAATTTTTATAGAAATAGAGATAAGGCAGGGAAAGGAAATCCTTTTATTCAAGGCAATAACAAATGTGACATCGCTTTATCATTGAGGAAATTCCCTTTAGGAGAATATAAATATTTAATTATAAATATTTAAAATTATCCTTGGTGTTACATTTGATTTAGAGAATGTAAAAGATGAAAATATTCATTCTAAGAAAAGTATAAAGTTATTTTAAATTATAATTACACACACTTTAAGTTATGTAAATAATAAGATTCATTTACTTTAAGGAATGATCTTTTAACATATTCACTTCTAGAAATATATAAATCTTATAAAATAGAGAAATAAATCTATTATAATTTTTTTGGATAATTTTAAATAGTAAGAATATATTCACTTCAAGAAATTATTATCCTTTATTATTATTTTTGTATAATTCTTATTTACTTATAGGAATGATCGTCATCATTCACTACTTTCTCTGAATGATATTTATTAATAAAATGAAATAGAATAATATAGGAGATAAAGCCAAACAACAACAAAAACAACAACAACAACAATAATAATAATAAAAGATAAAGGCAATAAATAATAATTATTTCCTGCGATCTTTCTGGTAATATTTTCTTTTTAATGGTGCCTTTAGAATCTATTGAATCAAGATAATTTTAACATCTAAAATTCAAGGCAAATAATCCCTTTCTTTTTTAAAAAATATCTTGATATAAAAAAATACATCTTACCTTCACGACTTCACTCATATGCACCGACCATAGAAGAGAAATTCAGGACAAATAAATCAAGATGAACCCACGAATGACCGTATGATGATCAACAGAAATTCTTCTTCCAAGTGGTCTTTTGATGGAATACTGATCATGGATACAAGGTTACAGGCTTGTGTATGCCAACGTGATGGGTAATTAGTGATGATAAAGCTTTTTATTTTTATTTTTCATGCCAATAACATGTTGTAAAATAATGAAAACAGAGAAAAAGAAGTAATAAGAGGAGAAGCCAAGATTGTCTATTGCTTTTAGTGTGTAGTAACAATGCCACTCTAGTCTCTATTTATTGACTCTTGAGTGTAATATAATTGGAAAGATTTATAAAACCATATTAATTAACAATAAATGAGATCCTAATCAATCACCTGAATCTAATAACATGCACATCCACATAATATTTTATTTATAACAATTAGCAAATAAATTTAATTTTAATGCAGCATCGTCCAAACAACTAATTATCACAATACATCCATATACATAATTTTATCACGAATTTGTGAACATACATCACAAATAATTACTGGCCTGTGTACAACATAATACTCCCAATTTTTATTTTCTTTTATCACATCAGCATAACATTTGCTCATAGACTACTGTCAAAATAAAGCGAACAAACAACACAATGATTGGGAGAGTCTCCTTGAAAAATCACAGACATATATAGAGAAGCAAACAACCCCTTGCTCATGCATTTCTGGTCAATGATACGGTGACATTGATGAACTCAGTTCTCTCCTTGGACATACGATTAGCCAAGATTTTTTGGTAGCGGCTGAAAACCTCATCAATGATATCTTCACCAAAGTGGCTAACCAACAAAGGCTCAGCCACAGCTCTCATGCACTGCGCCACGTTGTATCCACCATCACTGAGTGATTCAGACATTTCATATTTGATCTCAAAAGTGTTCCAATTCACTTCGGACACCTCAAGGCGATTGATGGTGAACGACCCTTCTTTGAGAACTTCCAATTTCACTTCAGATGGGGATGGAGTGTATTGAGGGATGTTGAAAGTATCCACTTGCTCTTCTTTTATGATTCCCTACGGCACACACAAACAAATTCGTGATTTTTCTTTTTTATATATGTATACATGGAGATTGCTATCCTCCACACATTCATGTAGAGATTAGTATGTGACGCCAGCACAAGACCACCCACAATGGGCAATCACCGACCCACCATCCTTCTCACTCTAGTCCCTAACAAGCTCGTATTTATTTATTTTTTATTTTTTTGTGTGTTCGTTCTCTCGTTACATAATAACAACTCCTATCAGATTCTAGCCTAGCATGTTTTATATGAATTAATCCTAATTGACTCGACTTCTTTGTTTAATTTCTTTTCTTTTTACTGGACAATTTATTTTCTTTTATCGAACTACGTTTAGAAACATTCTCTTTCTTCTATGTCGCTCTCATCTTTTTCCTTTACCTACTACTCAATTGCTAAACTAGAACGATACCAAACTATTCTTTTCTTTCCTCTCAAATGTTTCTGTTTGACTTTATGTTTGAATAAAATAGAAAATGACAAAAATACAAAAAACAATTAAAAAAAAGCTCAATATGTGCGCAACCAAGTGTTTTAACAAATGATGGACAGCAATCGATCATTTGTCACCTATGACGAAAACACTGAGGGAGCCGCGCAACACGTGAATCAAATAATACACTTATGGACGTCTACACTCACGTTAACTGATAACAACTGATAATAAATTTATACATCTCATGTTAACAATTTTTTTTCACGTATAATAAAATGTTACCAAATTTTAGAAAAAATAATTTTGATGCACTATCAATAAATTTTTTTATATTATTATCCAATTATTAATAGTAAATAATTAAATTAAATATTTTATTAATATGATACAATACATATTTTTAAAAATATTTATATAATTTTTTTTACATTGAAGATATATTCAAATTAAATTAAAAAATAGTTTGCAAGCAAGAAACGTGTTTTGTATTTAAAACACTGCTATTGGAAGTCAAATCCCTGTTTTCTTTTATTTGAGTCGAAGGCCAGAATTGACCTACTATTAAAATAAAGCACGTCTAAAGACTTTAGACGGTGAAATATATGCCAAAAACAAAACAATTATTGTTTATATATAGTGAAATTACAATTTTTTTTACTGTTTGGTTTTGTTAATTACTATCAAACAATAAAATAATCCACATATAACCCTTCAAAATTGTTCTTGTACCGAAGAACATTTGGAGAGCATTATATTAAAAATTAATTTTAAATTAGGATTTTTGAAAGCTGCCTTTGGTGTGGCTACATATATTTATATTAGTCGCGAAAGGAAAAGGAAAATATATTTCATATTGAACAAATGTTTATTAATATTTATTTTAGTATTTATTTTTACCCAAAAATGGTCAAAATTATTGTACGCATGAATTTTTTTGTGATAACTTTCTTGTGATTCTTCCGTTAACGTTTTATAGCAATCAAGGAGGATTTGTTTATTAGTTAATGTACTCTGCTTTTTGTTGTAGTGAAGCTTCCACAAAGATACAAACAAAATTATTATGATAAATTTAATTTCAACATAATGTTATTGTAAAGAAGTTCAAAATAATTATATAATTATATATTCATATCAATAAAGTGTTTAACTTTTACAATAATCTTCTCCTCAAAACCAACCAGATGCATAAAAATATAACAATATTTTTTGTTTGACTTGGTAAAATATTTATTAACTGTGCATCAAGATCAATTTCATATCATCACCAAAGTCTTAAGTTTTTAAATGGGTTTTGTTAACCAAAATTCAATTAAGTTATTAAGAAATCATTAAATGAAAAAAGTTTGGTTGAAAGATCTTTAAGGTTAGTTTGTTTTTTTATTTTTCATTTTTTTTGTATTTTTTTGATAATTTTATAAAAAATAGTGAAAATAAGAAATGAAAACACAAAATTAAATTTTGTTATTTATATTGTATCTTTTATCAAATCCTATAAACATAAAACATAGAAACTACAAATTATAACCAAACAGAACTATTTTGTTTTTTTATTTTTTACTTTCCTCTGTTTTGTTCTATTTATAAACATTTTGAGATATATTTGTTTTAAAATATATATGCAGTTGTAATACCAAGGAAACATTATTATCTTTTTTTTTTGTCAATACTACTTTTAGTATAATTAATTGTATTCACTACCTTTAATTTATTGTATTTACATGTTTTGATCTTTTAGTAGGAATAATATTGTTTACTTACACAACTTTATACTATCACCAAAATTCATTTTTCTTTCCTTAACAAATATGTTTTTTTTTTTTTGATAGATGGACTAGTGAGACGAAAAGAGCATCAAAGGTATTAAGAAACTGTTTGTTTCCTAAAAACGGTTTAATTTTCAATTTTTAGATTTGTAAAGGAAAAGCTAAAAAATTGAAACTCAATTATTTTAATTTTTCAATTTTTCCTTTACAAATCTTAAAACTGAAAACTATTTTCAAGCAAAGCAACAACTTAAAATTTCAAATTTTTTCACTTTTGAAAGCAAAATTCCTCATGAAAAACAAGCTATCTAGGATCTCTACCTCCAAGACCATATCATTAAGAGCAGTAGCCATGAGTTCCCAAATGTAGCAACCCTCCTTGCAAGATGGATCGTCGCTTCTTCTTCCCAAAAATGTTAAAACCATACGACCCCCTTCAACTATTTCCTCTGCACGACACTTGAGGAGAGAGAAATCTCTGTGAAATTGCTCGTAGTAAGCCTTGAGGACGTTTAAGGGGCTTGTGCTAGACATGTAGATGTTGCCCTTGTTGTTCTCTATACCTTCAGGAACCTAATTGATCATCAATTAAAAAACAATTACTTATACACCACTGTGGATCAGTTAAAGAACAAGGGTCAGATCTCAGGTATAGAATTAATCATGATTTTAAATTGTGGTTGTGTTCGCTCTCTGCAATACGAAAAATTGTTATATTGATACAGCCGCTGCAACGTAGCTGTGAAGGACACTGCAAGCGCAATATTGCGGCCACAATTGCAGTTGTGGCCAGAATCTAAAACCACTGAATTGATTAAACACCTAACGCACGGAAATACCAAAGAGACTAAACAAAAATTAACAATTAACTGTATATACCTTAGACAGCCATTGAAGGCCGTACGAGGAATGGACAAAATGCAGACTTCGGTTAGGAAAAAGCCTTCCATAGAAAGAACCAGGAACCCCGGAGAAGTAGCATGGACCAATCTTATGTTCCATTTCATCGCTTAGTGTTTGTTTGAAGCTGTCAAGGGACCTGAAGATGTTGTTGAAGTCATTCCCTGGGAGGTCGTTCATGAAGACATTGTATTCTGGAGATTTCTTGTTCTGCTCTTGACAAAGCTTCTCCACAGCCTTAATGATCTCTGACACAACAAAGAAAGTGTTTGGGCCAGAGGAACAACCCAAGTCCGCTATTGCTAGGCTTCTCGGGAGTGTGCTGCAGTAGAGCCTGGTTATGGCTTCCTCTCTTACTGGCTTTGTCAGGGAAATCACCTTTTGCTGTATATATCCATAATCCATTCAGGACAAGACACAAAATACAGAAGAATTAGCATGCACTAATTATATTTTCTTTCTGGGAAAAAATTCTTGTATGGCACATCAAGTGATCTTAGGTACACTCAAAAAAGGGTGTGAGGTTCACACATAAGTGAGTATATGTTTGATAAAATTGATGATCCACTTTTATTGTGAGCGTATCTAAATATAATATGTCAAACTTGTGCCATACAAGAATCTCTTTTTTTTTTTGTATCATCAACCTCAAATTATGTGACCTTTGTTAGTTGTAGGGAGGGCACAGAATATACACATATATTTTAAAATAGTCAATATACTCTTATCAAATATACATCATATTAGATACTTTATCCATGCTTTTAATTAGTCTTAATTATATTTTATATTATTTTAATTTGATTTATATCATATATCTGTATCATATTTGTATCGTATTGAATGATTAGATATCCGGACAACATATAGGGTATAATCATACCTGAACTAAGGAGTTGTTTGCATAGCTTGCTTCTCCCACGCCTCCATTCATGTGCAGTACCTGTGCTACTTCCATTCTTCCTTGTTTCACTCTTTTCTCAGTATTTTGCTTTCTTGCTTCTATGCGTTGAATGAAGCCCATGCACCTCCCATATATATATATATATATATATATATATATATATATATATATATATATACATGCGAAAGCTACATATGTAAAATTGCGCTTGTTTTTTCACTTAATTCATGCGTAAGCTACATATTCCTTATTTTTAACGAAAAAAATTTGCGCGCATGTGGGGCTATATTGGCCATGGATCACATGTGAATTGACCTATCCTTTGCATACTGGAGGATGGATGTTGACAAATGCACGGAATCTGAATAATGAGATCCTCGCAGCTACTAAGGACATGAACTTAGTAGGTGCCATTGTGCAAGTCATATTAGTATATAAAATTTGAAAATTAACTCTTTAATCTCTCAAATTATAAAATATGAGTTAAATTAGTTCCTGATTCTATTTCTGTTATTATGTAATCAAATTTTTGTGAACATATCATGTTAAATGATATACTGATATAATAAATGACATCCTATAATTTGGCCTTTAATGTGGCTATAATTGAATAATCGGGTTAAATTACTAACATAAGCCAAGTAGGTTAACAATATTATTTATATGTAAAATTTATCTCAAGGTCTTCAATTATTCTTGTTTTTATACAATTTAATTGATAAAGGTCAAGTAGAATATAAGCATATCACTAGTATGTCAATTAGCATAAAACATCAACAAAAATATGAGGATATAAAAAGTGACTCACATTTTACAATATTAGGAACTAAAAAGTTAATTTCTAAAATTCAAGGATCAAAATAACTCACACATACAATTTCAGGACTGTGTTGAAAATTTACTCTATTTTTCTCATAACTCTCACTATCATCAAATCTATTATCCTTTGACGATTCACTGCAGCCTGCCTTTGGTTGCCGCTCACCCATTGTTGGTTGTTCGTCTGCCGTCCTCCACTACCCATGTCATCTGATACCATCGTCTACTTTTACCTTTAGAAAAGGTGATATAATTCCATACAAACAAAATATTTTGTAAATGAAGCAATATAATTACCTTATCCAAATAAAGAAATAAAAAAAAAGAAAATTAAACAAAACATTTAAAATTCTTTACATTTTAATTTCTCTTAAATTTAAGAATATTTCATTCAAACCTAAGGGTATGTTTGGTTTCAATTTTTAGTTTTCAGTTTTCATTTTCAATTTTTCATTTTTTTCAGGATTTTGTAAAGAAATACTAAAACTGAAGTTTATAGTTTTTAAAATTTTCATATTTCTTTCACAAAATCTAAAAGTTGAAAGGCAGAAGCTGAAACTGAAAACATAGTAATGAAAATCGACAAAGCTAGCTAGTTAACAAAAGCAAATGGCTGGTCATGGTTCAATGATTGAATAATTGATTGGTTATGCAGTTCAGCAGGTAAACTTGGTCAAACCTGGGTTGAAGTGAGGAGCCACCTAAAGGCTCAAACCAAATCGGCTAGGACTCATTCATCAAACCGCATTGCACCAACTGAACCTTGCTCCACACGCACACTTGAACCGCATGTCCACGCGGCCAACATGCATGCTTGATAAACCACGTGCCATGTGCTTGTAATTGCCACAAATGTTCAAAAACTCTAATACGTGGGGTCGAACCTAGACCACCGACCAGGTTGTTCTCGTTAGATATATATATATAGTTACATAGAATCTTTTATATATTAATTTAATTAAATTCGGTTTAATTGTTCAACTCTGATTTTGATTAACCAATAGGAGTGACCAATTGTAAGGATAAATAAAGTAAAGTCTGATAACTATAACTGGAAACTAAAAACTCAAACTAAACATACCCTAAATTCTCCTATCTTTAATATGAAAGCAACTTAATATAGAAGATAGATGCAAGTTGTAGAATTAGCATCCACCAGGAGGTTTAGACGAAGGGCTTTGTTGTGTTGTGAACATGATTGATCCACCTGCATCTAGATGGAGGTAGGTATGTAGAGGTAGCAAAGTGGTGTAGTGAAAGAGACAGAAGGGTTAGGAAAAAAAATTAAGAGTAAACCCCAATTTGATCCTTAATAATTTTAGCATTGGACAAGATTAGTTCCCTAATAACTGAAAAGTATTTGACTTTTGACATTGTCTAAACTAAATTGACAATTTTTAGTTATCAAGAACCAACTTAAAACTTTACTCATAAAACAAATATAAAAATATAATTTTATTGACCATAAGAATTATATATATATATATATCACGGACCCATAATAGTTCCAAACTCATAGTTAATCCCATGTAAGAACGCGCCCATTAACAAAATTCCACTCAAACAAATACAGAAGATGAAACGTATAAGTCATTGGATTACGTCATTAGGCTGAGCTTTGCAGCTGACCAACGCAACACATCATGATCAATGAATTAACCCTTTTTTTTTTTATCAACTCATCTTAACCCAACAATCAATGGACTTTATTTTTGTTTTTTCATTTGATGACCAAGGCAAATTGATTAGCTTCAACAACCTTATTTTTCGACGTATACTCTGCACCTAAATTTTTGGATTCAGTTAAATCAATGATGTAAATTTTAAATTATCATCTATACGAAGAGATATATCATTGGAAATGGGGAACCATATATGAAAGTAACTGACTTAGTGTGGATGAGACATTTTTTTGGTCTTTTTCTGAGTACAACAGCTTGCTCAGGATGACGTGTTTAGTTTAAAAAACGTTATACATGTCGTCACGGAAACAAAACTTGAAAATGAATTAAATTAACACATTTATGGAGAATTCACCTTTTAACTTGAAAAGAAGTCGTCACCGAAACAAAACTCTTGTACGATGCATGTGCCGCAGAACTCGTCACGCGCAAATAATAGAACCCGCGTCGATTTGAACGAAAAAATATACGTGGCCCGTATTAAAAAAGGAAAAAGAAAAATTTGTGTGGACGACATTTCAACTTCTAGTTATAGGTGAGATTCTCTATTAACTTAAATATTTTATTTTTTCATTTTATAAATATTAAAAATAATAATAAATATACAACTTAGCAGTAGAAGTATTATTAGCTAAATGAAATTTTTCTATGGAAAAAAATGAAAACTTTAAAGGTTAAAAAAATTTGAAGCTTTTTCTTTTATATGAAAAAAATATTAACAAATTGAAAATTTTTTATGCTTTGAACGCAACAATCTCATGTGATGTTACGTACATTAATAACTTCTCGATTTGTACTGTGTTTTGAAAGCCATGGATCTGATTCTGACGTGTGCCTATAACAAATCTAACATTGTCTATATGCTTGGCACTATTTTGTGGTCGTTGATACTTGATTTGATCATTAAAATTATATACTTGGTTATTTTGCTCCCTAAAATTTTAAATATAACTAAGTAGTATTTGAGGGAAATTATTTTTATATGGAGAATGAGTAAATGATTATCATTAACATGATTTGTGCAAATATTACACATATGTGGGTTAGTGAATAATGTCTCCAACGAGATTTTAGTGAAGTGAAGCGGACACGAAAAGCACACGAACCAATGGTGAAGCATGTGGACCAACAATGGCGTGAAGCATCCACCAACAATGAGGTGAAGCATCCAATGCAGGCTGACTAAAGCAGACCACGAGACACAGGACAGGTGGCGCACTAGGAAGGAAGGGATGCGAGCATTTGGCGTGCTGGGGGCACCAAGATGTCTCGTGCATTAGCAGGGGAATCTCGTAAAGAGATTTCATCAAGGGCACCTACAATCCGTCATCTCATGTCAAAAGCGCATTGCATGTATCAATTGACAAGTTGGGCAGCAGACGGAGTAAGCAAATAAAGCTTTAGTGTTGCATCTTTGAGTGTTGAGCGGTTTTTTGTTCGACTATTTGAGAGCTTTTTGTTGTGAGACTTCTCGTGTGTTTGTGTGGAGAAATTTTGTTTATTTAAGTGTTAAGAAAATGGCATCTGATAGAACAATTATTTCTAATGAATATGTGTTGAGCAAATTTGTCAAAATATTGTAAGTATTTTATATTTAAATTTTAATGAGAATATTGTTTAATTTTATTTTTTTGATTTGCAATTTCTATTCCAGTATATTTGTTAATCTTTTTGTTAATACTACTTTCTAAGCATATAATGTTGTCTAATATCTTTCAGTATTAACAAAAGTAGTATTCACTACCTATTAAATTTTAATTAGTATTTATTTAAGCAGTATTTATTTGTTTGTTTAATACCTGTTAAATTTTAAGTGATATTTATTTTATGTTTAATATCTAATATTTATATTGTCGCTTTAAGTTCATCTTTCTTTCTGAGTAATGGGCAACATGCCCAAAAAAATATAAATACTACTTTATTTATAATTAGTGTAGAATTTATTATTTGTAATAGATATTAAATAATATTATTTATAATAGAAAGAGAGTTATTGCGGCCTCATCATTTATATATAAAGTTACCAAAAGTGGAAATACAGCATTACAACAAGCTAATCTGCTTCCCAAATTTCTGAAATAGAGATAGATAGATCTCTAATAAGTGTTTTAGTAGAAAGGTGGAGACCAAAACTCACACATTTCACCTTCCAGGTTGGGGAATGCTAATGACACTGAAGGATGTTGCCATTTTTCTTGGACTTTCACATAGATGGTTACCATCCTGGATTTACTAATACCATAACCACAATTCTTTAGAATAAGTGTGAACAACTGCTTGGTGGTCGGCCAAATGTGATCGATGTTGTGGCTGGAAAAATAAAATTTGAATGGCTTCCATATCATATAAATAAGCTTGACACAAATACTAAGGAGTTGATAGGATTTTATATACTAGCTCTATTGGGACATTTCTTAATGCCAAATAAGAGCACAAGCATGGTTCACGGGAAGTTCTTGTAATTTCTTGAAAATTTGGATGAAATAAGATGATATATAGTTGAACTCCGTGTGCCTCAATTGTCTTATCAAGGGTTAGATTGTGCTACACGTAAAAGTGCGCGAATATCCTGGCGGCATGGCACTGTTACAAGTGTGGACATGACAATGACTCCTATGGTTGGCTCCTTTGGCAAGCATGTCATTGCTTTTCCCCTTGCTCTCACATAAAAATACTTTAAATAAATATCTCATTACAAGAAATATTTTCTAAATTAAAAAAAAATTAAGGTGGAAGGAACCATGATATCAATGCAACAATCCATATAAGAATGTCCCTACCATCAGACTTGCATTTGGATCAAATGGAATTTCATAAGGTAAACATAATATATCAAAGAATTTTGTTTAATATTAAATTAAATATTATTTGTTAACTCATGTGATGTTTTTGTTAATCCAGTTTGTGTGGCAACCATATATGGATTCAAGTGATTGATGCAAATTCTAGATGATATGCAGGATGAGCATATGATATGGTAAACTGTTAGCCCATTGATATGTTTTGAGGTCATAGAGTGGCATGCTTCTAATAATATGTGATGCGCAAGTTTGGGCTTGATTAGTTTGTCCTTCTCCCACCTCGTAATTTAGGGCAATCACATAATAAAGATTTACGAGGAAGAAAACCAACTAATTGGAAGGAGAAATAACATGAGTGGATCACATTGTGGGAACAATTTCACATATTAGGGACAACCTACTAATCAATATGTTTATTCAAATGAATATAGAACTGGTATATAGTATGTGATAAATTGGTTATGGTTATATCCTCAGATACAACAATAGCCAATCCCTAAGCACCAGCTAATCCCTCACACCAGGCAATCCCCAAGCAACATGAGCCACCACACCATGAACACCAACCATTCCTAGGATAAAAAAATTTCATTTTCCATCTTTACAAGTATAAAAAAGCCTCATAGGATTTTTTTTTGTTGTGAAACCTTAATAAGCATTTTCCCCACACTTGCAGCTTCTCGCACAATGTCTTAGCCTTCCAATTCCAGTATCACAAACACTTGAAGAATCCATTACAACCCTTTCTAGAAACAAAATCAAATAAGGGGAGTCACAGAACACTTAAAGGAAAATAACTGAAACAATTAGAGGAAAAAAGAGGAGGAGCGATGTAATACCCTAGTTTTAAATAAAAAAGTTAGAAAATTTTTAAAACTAAGAAGGGTGCCATTTACCCCTTTTTGTCTAATAGGGTCATGAATTTTCAAAGTTCGACCTACACGCCCTTAGAGGGCTATATCATAAGATCATTTTCTTGGGACCAAAAGTCAGGTAATTATTCCCTAGAGAAAAATAAGTTAAAGAGTGAATTTTGAATGAATTTTACAAATCATTAAACCTTGCGTTTTTACCCAAAAGTTTATAAAATCTTCGAGATTTTGAATTTGAACTAAAACCCAAAAATTAGATTTTGATTTGTTAAGATTTTGATTTTTCTAATATTTTATTTGAATATAAATAAGGGTATTCCTTATTTACATTTATGTTTTAAAGTTAACTTAAAATTAAGAAATGTAAATATTCTGGAGGCGTTGTAGTGGTAAGAATAAGGCGGTTCCAGGATACATATAGACTCTCTGGTAAACAATGCGCTCGGGTATAAAAACCTCATTAGGGATGATTCCACACACACTCCACCCATCTTCCGGAGAAACACGATTTCCTCACCTCCCAACTTGGTTTCTTCACCATTTTCTTAATCAAACTCCATTTTCTTCCAATTTCTTCAAGTTTTACTTGGATTTTTCATCTTCTAAGCTTAAAGGTATGTTATTCTAGTGGTTTTTCTTCTTTTGTTCCTTCAATCTCTCATGCTCTTGGGGTCTTGGCCTTGTGTTCTCATGGTCTCCATTCCATGATGCTTTCCCACCATTATTAGAGTTGAGATTGAGTTAGTTAAAGGTTATAGAGGTTAATCTAGTGTATTATGATTGTTATAGCAATATTAAGGTAATTCCTGCTTCCTAATGTGCTGTTGGTGTTGATTTAGCTATTCCACCCCTCCAGGTGAGTGGGTTTGCACTTGTGACCTTTATGTTGTACATTAGAGCTATTTTCATGAAAAATATAATTTAGTGTTTGATTTTAGAGAATTCCTGTATAAGGATTTGAAGTTTACTATTGATTTGTATGTTTTAGAATTCCTAGTTTAGAGCATGAAACTGGTTTTGATAAAACTCATGGGACCATGTTTGTTATAATGGTTTTATATAGAATTGATGATATATGCAATTGTCAAAGACTTTTATGATTGTTTCATCATTCTGAACTGGTTTATGAATATGATATAGTTTTATAACAGATATGAAGTTTGAAAAGATTGGAATTATAGTTTTAGACTCTATAATTTTAGAATATGATATTGAGTTTTTCCTAATTTATGAAAGGCTGATAGTTTGAACTATGTTTGGAAGGTTAATCAAAATATTTTAGAGCCTTGAAGTTAAAAGAGTTTGATAAGTTGAATGATGCTTTTGATAATCGATAAAAGAATTTTAGAGCTTAAACCTTCATGAGATTTAGAACGTTGATGGCTATATACTTTGTGGAGGTAAGGAATCAAAATGTCTCCAAAGGGTATCCTGTGGACATGATTCCATAGCCATAGTTATGCTAAGGTTAGATTGTTAGAATCAAGTGAATTCAAAGTTTTCAAGTACCACGAGTTTCTATTAATGAGAAATAATTTAGAAATTTAGGCATAAAGGGATTTTAGAGCATGAATCTTCATACGACTCAGAACAGTTAGCAGATACATATTTTGTGGCCTTGAAATCATCATATATGATTTCATAGTCACAGTTATGCTAAGGTAAACTTTAGAGTTACAAGGATTCAGAACTCAGAGAATAAAAAAGGTTTTAAGTGCTTATAGACTTATTTTCAATAGCTATAGAGAAACGGGCTATGTGTTAACGACAGTAAATCCGTTAACCTTGGTACCAAGTATGCCCAAGAGTATTAGAGAAAGGACCTGGTTAGGTGCCTATTATTGTTACACTATGACCAAAGATTTATATTCAGAGTTTTGTTACGTCACAAATATTGTGCGTAACCAAAGCGAGACCTGTTTCTCTATGAGCTACTACCTTATGAGATTAGTTAATATCAACACGATAGTGAATTGAGGGAATAGTTTTGAGGTTGTAAAATGATGATTTGAATATAGATATATAAAATGTACGTATACTTGCTTATGTATAATTTTTGGATATTATTGATGTTATTATGATTCCATGTATTGTTTCTTGGATGTCCCATGAAGGGGTTTCAGGTGAGGGTTCACTCCTGTTTTAGTATCAAAACTAGCTCTCTCTTCCTTATTTCTCTTTAGAGATACAAAGCGACTATGGGTCCTCCAGCCACCATTGACTCCACAGCATTAGGATTCCAGTGGTGAGCTACACTCAGATGAAGTGTCTATGGTTTGATCTAGAGTGCTCCAGGACATTAGGAGGATCCGGACCATGTTGCATGACTTAGGTTTTGTATATATATATATATATATATATATATATATATATATATATATATATATATATATATATATATGTTGTACGATATTGTATTATGAGACTATGCTACTTATAGAGGTTTGTTTATGAATTCAGACTTTAGAAAATAGATTATGAAACTATAGACTTGATTATTTGAATAATTTAGATTATTTTGAACTTTAAAAAGGTATTTGTATGTCGAAAAGGAAACTTTGTTTTGAATAATTTATATTTTACTGTGCATATAGAGCAACAGTCACGAGGCCTATGTGGAACTGGATTTCTCACGTGGCGATCACGTGTCTTGGTCGGATCGTGACTAGCTTGAAGAGACGGGAGACGGAATGAGATGGGAAGAGATGGAAGCAGACTATATAGAGAGAACTGAATATTTTAATATTTTCTACTAAAATCTCACCACAGGCAAGATTTCTTTGAAATCTCGCCTGGCAAGATTCTTTCCGAAATCTTGCCACTACCACTTTTATATATAGGATGTGGCGAGATTCTTATTGATAGCGTGACCCATACATTGAAATCTCGCCACTAGCAATATTATTTATAGGTTGTGGCGAGATTTCTATATACAATCTTTTATTCTAGTTTTGGAAAAAATTGAAATGGTGAGATTTCATTGACACCATATATACGTAAATTCATTCTTAAACCCATATTAATGCATATAACAACCTCAAAACCAATATGAAAAAAAAGACCCTAGTATTTGATGTTATTTGTAATTTTGAATCACTTTAATCTTTGAATGATGGTATGCTAGATACTTCATTTCTTTTAAAATATGTCAATTTAGGACAAATATAAATATTAAGAAAAATAATAAATAATATTAGTAATTAAGTAAAATATAGTGAATAGATTAATATATCCCTACATATTAATTAACATAACACAATATATGTTCAAGGCTAAAATTAAATAGAATGTTTGAAAATGTAAAATTACTTAAGGATACTATTGAAAGAAAAAAATTAATACTTTATTGAAATATGAAATTGACAAATATTATGATATATGAAATTATCTAAAAATAAATAAATATTTTAAAATGGAGAGAGTATTATCTATCACTTATGAAAGTTGGGGTATTTTGGGAATTTTATGTTAGGTTTGGAAATGAATTTTCGGTTATATCAAAAAGATTGATTTTACAATGTCATTGCCAATTAGCAATAGATCTAATTAGTCACACACAATAGGACATATATGCTGGGGAGCCTATGAATCCGTGCAGGTGAATCCTTATAGTTTTAACAAAAGTTACACTATTTAATAACATGTTATAAAGTAATTATTTATTGATTCAATCATTTAATCACAATTATCTATTATAAAAATATAAGTAAAATTCACTTGTACACAAACCCTTTCTTTTAAACATTTGTGCAATTAATTATCGGTGAATGTTTGCACCCTTCCTTTTTACGTTTCATACTGCATTATGTAATTCATATACAGAACGTTTCTTTTGAACATTTCTGCAAGGAATTATTAGTGAAGGTTTGCACTCGCCCTTCCTTTTTACGTTTCATATTTTTTTGTAAAATGAATTAAATTAACACATTTAAAGCCTATAATTTATGAAATTAATTATTAGTGAATGCTTGAACTAATTTTTTTTTTACGTTTCATATTGTGTAGAATGAATTAGATTAATTTATTTAAAGCCAAATAGTTGATCAAACTCGCACAAATAGACAACATATCCATTCCAATGTTTTTGTTGCTATGTGTGACACTGTCCGAATTGACTCCATGGAACCTCTGCTTCAATGCTTGGACTCCGAAAGTGCACCTCTGTACTGCAAGAAGCCATGACCAATGTGTTATGAGAAGATTGCTAGCTGCTACCCATTTGTCAAGTTTTGAGTTCAAGCTAGATTGTTTTTGAGGTGTTTACTTTTTCCTCTTTCCAAATTTCTATCATATCAATTGAATTTTTGTTTGACTTTATGTGTTGGCTATACACTTCTCGATCATAATTAGTTTTTAGGTTCATAGCTTTGCTAAAATATAAGATATCAATGATATTTTTTTATTATATATGTTTTCAAAAAAGGGATTCAACAAGCTTATGAGCTTCAACATGTAATTCAACGTCCTGAATTTTTGTTCCACAATCACTTAGATACTCTTCTAGAAATGTTGGCAGCAGTTACTTCTATTAGGGATGGAACAGGAGGATTGGTTTCGCTGATAACGGCCATGAAGCAAGCAGAGATTGACTATTGTAATTTATTCAAATGAATGAGTATTATAATTTATATAAAATATTCTTCATCTCACATGTATAGTAAATTTGGATATGTGCTCTCAAGAATTTGTTTGACTCTAAATTTTAATCTATCGTTAAAATATTTTCTTAATATAGTATGTTATCTCAATGTCAATATATTATTATGTATATTTATTTTTATTTTATAAAGTCTTTGCTAATAATGAATGTAAATTTATTCACTAAATAAATTAATTTTTTTAAGAAAATTGTAAATAAAGAGTATTTTTAAAATAAAATTAATGTAGAAATATTTTTTCCAAACAAAACTTTGGAGTTTTTGCAGTTTTTTAATATAATTAATAATGTCAAATATGATATTTTCATTGGACAAAGACCAGCAATCAATGTTATTGAAAAGCTTTGCATAAAATTATTTTTTAAATGTTTTAATTTCTTGAAAATAAACAAGTAAAACGTGTCTTCATTTTCTGGACATAGAAAAAATACAATCAAAGTAAGTATGTTTTTGAAATTTTAAATTAAAAACTACTTTTAAAAAGGAATGTAAGAAACAAAAATAAAACTTAGTTGTAAATTTTTTCACACACAATTCGTGATAACAAATATGTTACATATTATTTTAAAGTAAAAAATTGTTTTATTATTTATTTAATCCTTGAATTTTTTTATTTTCCAATGCAACGCATTTTTTTTAATTTATATTATTTTTATTTTTAATATATATATTTTTGTCTTTTTTTTTTAATCAGTGACTCATCATCAAATAAATTAGTGTTTTATCTATTCAATTTTTGTCATAATTCAACTATCAAATTGAGTTTTATATTGCATTTAACAAATGCATGTTGAGAAAAGTAGAGTGCTCACAATTCAGTAATAAATTGTTATTATTGAGCAGCTTCATAGCAATTGTATTTGTAATGCATTGATTTTATTTTAAAGTAAAAAATGTTTTATTATGTATTTAATCCTTGAGTTTTTTTATTTTTTTATGTCATATATTTTTGTAATTTTATAATATTTTTAATTTTTTAATATATATTCATGTCTTTTTTCATTATTTTAATCAGTGACTCATCATCGATAAATTTGTGATTTATACATTCAACTTTTGTCATGATTCAACTATCAAATTGAGTTTTATATTGCATCTAACAAATGCATGTTAAGAAAACTAAAGTGCTCACAATTTAGTAATAAATTGGCTATTGTTGAGCAGTTTCATAGCAATTGTATTTGTAATATATTGGTTTTACAGTTTCATAATGATTGTATTTGGAGTTGAGACTAGCTTTCGTTTCTATATATATTGAAGCACTGAAAATTGTTTTATCTTCAAATAACATCTTCTCACGAGTAAAATCTTCCTAGCTAGCCATACAATTCGCTTTAAATTTTCATGGAATAAAATTTTGGTAATGGCAACCTGTAATCATTCTTATCTCTCTCATCACATATGGTAGTTTCATTTCTTTCACCACTTGTTTTTGTATTTAATTATTTTTTCTTTCATATTATTATATATTTTTATTTTATTTTAGTTGAATAAATCATATATGTGGTAAATAATTTTTTCAATAGTTGACAAAATAAAACAAAATAAAATAATTAAATTTTGTGTTATATGGATATAGAGTATAAATTTTTAGTTTGTTAAATTAAAATTGATTTTTTATTCATTTTAGTATTACTGATTATTTTTTATATTACATGTTGTATTTTTTTAATGAGTAGTATTTCGTTTATTTTACTATTTACTATTTAATATGATCATAAACAATTTAAAATTGTTTCCAACATTTTAATTTTTCATTTAAATTAAACATACGTTTGTTATTGTGATGTTTTAAGAAAAGGTTTTTAAATTTAAGTAATAATGATAATGCTACTTGGCATACTTTTCTTCAAAATGAACGTGCTTAATTATATAAAAATTAGTAAAAACAAAATTTAATTATATTCTTATCGATATTAATATTTAGTAGTTGATGTATTGAATAAAGATGCTATGAATAAAATATTGGATTACAATAAACTCTAACTTATAGATTCAAAATAAGTTGAAGAATGACACGATTGCAATTGATTTTGGTATCTTATAAAAACTATCTTAAACTGATACAATAAATTTAATAATATATGTCTCTACATGGATTGAAAAATCAGAAAAATACATATAAGAATTTCTTTAAATATGTTTAATTTTTACTATATCATATTTGTATTCAATATAACTTTTAAGACTATATTGAAAATCACTGTACATATATTAAAACGTATATGAAATGTTTACTGATATAATTAAAAACTTCTTCATTATTGAGAATATAATAATTATTATAAAAATTTTATTTTATTTTATTTTTCATTTCCGGCTTTAGAGACAAGTTTCATAAATGATTTTAATTTCTTCTATTGTGTATATTTTACTAAATTATTTTGTCTTTTAGTCTAACTTTTCATTTACGTCTATGATAGAAAAATAATTTAGGCTACTTTTTGTTGTTCTTTCTAAAAAAGAATCTGATGCAAAGTTTGCATATTTGCAAATTCTATTTCAACTACTAAAAAAAAATTCACTACAAGTCAAATTGTAATTATTGCATATAAATTACTTCAATATTTTATGTGTATTAATTGGCCAAAATATATATAATCAAATAGAGAAAAAAAATTAAGATATATATTATTTAGAAAACTTAGTAATGAAAGGTAAAAGTTATATTGATTCTTTTATATAAATAAAATAATTCAACATTTAAAAAATTAAATTAATTTGATATTTTATCATTTCAAATTATTTAGCAATTTGAGTGTATGTTTACGTTAGTTGTTGTGTTGAATTATTTAAAAATTAAAGATTAGAATATTTTAAAAATCTAGAGCTCCCTCCTATCTATGATTTTAAATTCCAAGACACTAGAGTATAATAATAGTTATTTGAATTAAAATGTTTATGAAATTATTATTTTATTTATGTTTAGTATTATTTTAGTCTCTTTTTTAATGTGAAATTCCTGAACTACCCTCTCTATCACTCACTCACACACTCCTACACACACAAATAAAGAAGGGAAGAAACCTAGCTCCCCCAAATGGTTCATTCGGCACCTCCTTCCTCTATAGTTCACTTTTCTTTTCTTTTCTTCTCCAATACACTCCACATACTCCTCCATTATATCCTTCTTCTTTAGGCTTCAAGACCTTAACCTCAATCCCATCTTCATCCTCTCCCAAAATCCAAACCAACTCCATTCCCTCCATCACAAGATCTCTCCATTTCCATTTTAGTTCAAGAACCCAAGTCTTCCATCTCTTCTTTGCTGACCGGGCTCCCATTGTTAGAGGAGGAGGACTTTCTTCTCCTCATATCTTTGAAGATCCAATGCTTTCCTTCTCTCAAAGGTTCATCTAAAGATAGGGGTTTGCTTTCAATTTTCCCTTTGATTCTTAGCTATTTTGTGCTCTAGATATGAATCTATGTGATCTTTGTTTTTGTTGGACAATAAATTTGAAAATAATGTTTGGGAATCAAAGGAGTGAAAAGTTGAAGCTATGCGTATGGAGATGTGATTTTCGGCCATTATAGATAGCCCATCAAAAGTCTCATTTTTGAGGAATTTTGGGTTAATAAATGACAAAATCTAAGTACTTGATTCATATATATATATATAGCAAAAATCATGGTTGCTAAAATATTAGTGACC
This sequence comes from Dalbergia oliveri, assembly GCA_030441495.1. Classification (NCBI taxonomy): domain Eukaryota; kingdom Viridiplantae; phylum Streptophyta; class Magnoliopsida; order Fabales; family Fabaceae; genus Dalbergia; species Dalbergia oliveri. The sequence continues at coordinate 12,676,032 of JAMLFY010000001.1, forward strand.
GATAAACTGGTTACTAAATCTTGGATTTAGTGACCGATTTCCTATCCATATGACCAATTTTGGGTGGTGGTTTGGTGTGATATTAGCGACCGATATATCGGTCACTAACTTTGTAACCGATTTTGTGGTCACTAAGTGAAATTTTTAGTGACCAATAAATTGAGTCAGTAATTTTTGACCAATAAATCGGTCACTAATGTGTAATCACAAAAAAAAAAAAAAAATTTAAAATTTTGAAATCTCACTTTTAAAATTTAAATATATATCATCAAATAAGAAGTTATATATCTATACACAAACAACCAAACTTAAAAATTGCTAATATACTTTAACAAGTAGTTAACATCATACAACAAAGAAAGTTCAATTCAAATATTATAATAACATGAAACCCTATAATCTAAAATAAAAATAGAGATATGTATTAAAAACTCTTTGGATTAATCTTCTCCTGATTGAGCTTAATCTTCTCCTGATTCTTTTTTATCTTGTCCTTGAATGATTCCAACTCCAAATTCGTCCTCTGCAACTTTTCCTTCAGCCACAAAAAAAAAAGAAATAAAAACCAATTTCAACCAAAGTCAGAAAACTCAACATATTTAGTGTGTTTGGCTGAATATAGCTTCGCATTAACATCAACTGTGAGGACCTACAATCTGTGAATGGGTTACAAAAAGCATCAACACCATAAACTACGAAATCTTTATCATGGAAGCAAGCATATTGAATAATGCTGGAGGGAGGAAACATCATACAAAATACGCTACAGCCAACTGATATGCTAACACACACAAAATACACAAAGACAACTTTAAACCCAAGACCCACTAAGCTAGATAGCAACAACTATAATCCCACAAACCAGCAAATAACAAACATATCAAACTTTTCCTTACATATAGCAATCAGAACATAAATTGGATGGTTCCAGCAACTAAAAAGAACCGAGCCTTGTATCTCAAAAACTATATAGGGGCATGATAAAACAAAGGCAGTTATCCGGATTTAGCAGCAAATATAGGAACAAGTCATAATTCTATCTAGTTATAGTGATACCAACATCCTTCTCTTCACCATTGTTGATACCAATTGCAACTAATCAAGCTTTGATTTATTGATGATATCATTTATAAATCAAACATCCAAAACACAAGAAAGTTGGCTAAACTTTTGTTAACGTATATCAACAAGTTTTGCGTAGCGTATAATATCATACCATAATCAACATATAAGGAATTTTAATTTTACCCAAATCAAATTGAAAGATTGGTACCAATGCCCATAACTTTGATATATGCGATTAAAGACCCATAACTTTATCTTATTTTCCATTAAAGAATAGTTTTCCAGCGAAGCTCTCTCATTTTCATCATTTAGATCATAAACTATGGAAATCAGGGGTCAATTTATTTCATCTAAAAAAAGATAACAAAAACCATGCCATGGAACCCAAAACCTATGGAAGCCTCACAACGACAAGCACGGAGAACTAGCAATCGTTCTTTTACACTGAAGTAAAAAATATATGATCAAAATATCACAATCATATTAAACCAAAAATAAATATTTAGAATCATACTTTTTTATTTTTTCAGAATGTACTAATTTGCTTGCGATACATCTTTGGATTACATAAACAGATTGGAAAGTCTTAAAAAACACAAGAACAACTCAAGTTGATTGCTTCCATATGTCATGATGATATAGATTCCCTTCTCATAAAATATATGGTGACATTGCTCTCTTACTGTGCATTCAATTACAAGCCCAACACTTCAACCCAATGTAGACAAAAGACAATATTTGATGGATTTTTGACAGCAAATACTACAAGCCCAATACTTCAACCCAACACTTCAACAACAAAAATTAAGCTAATCTCTAGCATAAGAAAATATTTCATACACACCATGTACTATGGTTTTACTGTCAGACTATGCATGCATGGCTGACCTTTCTATTTCTAATTACCCTACATTGGCATAACTCATTAGCATATAACAGAAACTGGAGCCGGATATGTGTTTACGAGCAATTAATATATCTAACCACAACCTTACATTTCACAATTAGACAACTATAAGGTCTAGCTAGTAGCAAATGAAATGACTTACAATTACACTACAAATACTTCAAACCCATAAAGCAACACAATAACCCCAAAGCAGTCACTGACTAGTATTACTCCCAATGTATTCAAGATTAGTTATATCTCTACTTTAAGCTTGATTTATCATATGTTTTCAAACTTAGGAACAAGAAAAATGAGAAAGCCTGTCAACTCAAAACTAACTGAAACTTTGTTCAAACAAAACATAATTTTCCTACCCAACTACCATAATTGCTACATACATTGCCTGAAATTCTCCAAAACACTAACAATTACTAAATGGTTAAAGCTGATTGAACCAAAAATAGAGGATGACCACAGAAACAGAAGATGTCACACCAAACCAAATACCAACAAATCACTCACACGAGTTGAAGCCAATGTTTGTGAGTTTGGATTTTCAAGAGAATGGATGAAAGAAAGAGCTTGAAGAGTAAAATTTAATAACAATTTACTCTACAAACCCTTCTTCCCCTCACTTCCCCTCAATAACCAAATTCACAAACTTACCCAAAAAGAACAATGATAAGGGTGACATAGAAACATGCATGCAGGCCAACCTTGGCATTGCCAAATGGTTCAAGCATTTCACCGAACAGGTTGTGTGCTGTGGAAATTATAAGGGCTGATTAACCCTTACCCATAACCATCCTTCAAATTAAGCTAATAACAAAGACAATCGAAGCAACTCAGCATTTATACACAAAATGAAGAAGCCAAGCAGGACCAAATATAAACACACAATGCATATAAAAAAAGGAAAAAAGGAAAATTGAAATAGAAACAAACCGAGATGGGCTACGGTGGTTGGTTTGAGCAGCAGCTGGAGTCCATCACGATTTTATGAGAAGCTCAGACCTGCGATGCTTGGTGGCTTGCGAATGCGATACATGCACAGTCGACGGCATCAACGACGAATCGATCTTGCGGAAGCATTGGCGAAGCTTGATCTTGCAACGGCTGTGGAGTGGCATCACGGCGATGGAGGGACGGTGGTTTCACAGTGGCTGTTGGGTATGGTGCGGTGGTGGGTAAGGGTCAGGGTCAGGGTGGCTCAGGTTGGAAAGGCAGAATATTGAGAGAAGAGACAATGGAAAATGGGGGATTTGGGACACTTTTTGGGTTGATATTTGTCTTTATATGTTATAAAATTAGTGATTGAAAATTTGGCCACTAAATTTTTAAACAGTGACCGATTTAGAGATTGATTTTTATGAAAGTTAGATTTCCCCTTTGAATAAATATCAGTCTTTTTCATGAAAGTAAGGGTTTCTAGTAAAATAAATATCGGTACTAATTTGAAATATTAAGTGACGGAAGTGACCAATTTTTATGAAAGCAAGGATTTCTAATATAAATAAATATTGGTCACAAAATGATCCTAATTGAAATATTAGTGACCAATTTGTGACGAATTTTATGAAAGCAAGCTTTTCATATAAATAAATATCGGTCACTAATTGAAATATCAATAACGATTTTATGAAATCAAGGTTTTTTCGTATAAATAAATATCGCCACTAAAATCACTAATTGAAATATCATAACCGATTTATGACCAATTTTTATAAAAGTAAGGTTTTCTGGTATAAATAAATATCGGTCGCTAATTTGATTTAGTGACCGATTTAGTGACCGATTTTTCCACTTTTTCATTTTCCCTGATGGCTTAATTCGGTCGCTAATTCATCATTTTAGTGACCGATTTTTTTGTCACAAAATTGGTCACTATTTGACATATTTCTAGTAGTGTTAGTCCTTTTTCTATGCATGTATGTCTCTTTAATTATACTAGTAAAGTTCTTTCATGCATGCATGTACATCTCATGCCAAGACCATGCTAAAAGACACCTCTATCTTGGTAAAGAATGGTTGCGAAATCTTAAAATTGAACCTCATGATTGTATACTAATGATTTCAAAGGAAACGAAGGTAGACTAGAGATGATAATAATGTCACGTTAATTATGTATGCCCCTATTGAGATTTCGATTGATTTTTCACCCTTTTCCCTTTTTCCATATAATCTCTAGATGACAAGTAGATCCTAATGCAGAGAGTTAGCTTGTTAGAGTATTGTTGTTTTTGCTTCATGCTTTAGGAACTATATGTCTTTTTATTTTTATTTTTTGGAATCTGGACCTTGGATCCTTTTGTATTTGGGTTACGAGACCTCTTATTTCTTTTATGTTTTATATTTTGTGGCCTGGCGATGTCTTAAAATTCTCTTAGCTATTTTGACCCATGAGGCCACCTATATTCAAATATTACATTATTATGTTTTACGTTGTGGATTGAGGGGCGCTATGTGCCTCATGATGATAACATGTGAAATCTGGAATGTTATATTTGGAATAGCAGGTTGAGTTATAGATATTGGTTATTATTTTATAATTTTCTATAATCCAGGAGGCATGGTACTTATACCGTTACCATGCCGAAATTTATTTAGAATTTTTTTTACAACATTTATACCTAATATTGAAAGGCTCATGAAATAGGACGTGATTCCTTGATATTAATTTTTATGTGACTCGAGCACATAGAAATGAGTAGTAGGTAATTACACACAATATAATATATTGACTATTAAATTACATTTTAGAATGGCGAATATTACTATATATTAACAATGAAAAGTAAAACATTTTCAAAATTTATATTATTATATTATAAACACATAATTATACTAGAAGTGTATTGAATACTGAAGTTTTTCATGAATATCCTCGGTGATATTAGATAGAATAATTTAAAAGACTTTATTATTATATTATACTGTATCATATTGTATTTAATTTTAAATTATTATCACTTTTACGCAAAATTATTGTGATTAAACATAATTATAAAAAATTATAATTAAATCCGTGCAACCCAAGGATATTATCACTAGTTCTATTTTAAAAGAAGGTTATGATTAATTAGGAATCAATTAGAATTGATTTATCTCATAAATGTTAGCCAAGGCCATGGTGCACCGAACAAGATAATGCGTACCACACAATGAGTATTTAGCCACATTAAATGGATGTCGCTAAATGCTCAATGGTATGACTAAATTTATTTATAACACTTCTAAATTTATTCAGCCATATTTTGTAAATGTGTCTTAATGTGTGGGGCGTAGGGCACCACATTTTATCCGGTGCATCAAAGACAAAACCATTATTTCCACGTCTCAAAAGTGCAACCCTTTAAAGAAAAAGGGCCACAATTAAAATTAGAGAGGAGAGAGGAGGCTCTTGGTTATAACTTATATACAAGAAGAAAACCAATTGTGCATGCTCATCACTCTTCCTGCATGGATGAAAAGCCGCTTACAACGCCACCCTCTTCATATTCATCTCAGGTGCTCGTTTATTTGCCAAAGAGGGAGCGAAACTTGGATCGGAAAGAGAGGTTTCGTGGCAGATCATGTTTGTGTGAATGAAAGAAGGGTCATGCAATTTTACGACTGTGTTCATGGGAGGAACGCTAAATTTCTGAGACATCACTTCAAGGGGTATAGTGTCCATATAATCTTCTATAAGTTTAAGGGTTTACACTATCTAAACAACACGAAATATTTTCAAATTCATAAAATATGATTTCAAGAGCCCTATTCCATTTTATATAAATTTGTTCATACGATGAAAAACTATATTCGTTACCGTTTATTCATTTTACTGCTTTTGTATCTTGTTTTCTAACTAAACAACTTTCGCATATGGTTATACTCTTTTAGATTGATGACATATATTTTTAAACTATTATTTGGATTTAATTATCATGCACTGAATGTGTAAATTTTGTTTAAAGTAATCTAATAATATATTGACACATAAGCTATAATAGTTGATTTTTATATCCACTATTTGAAAAGTTATCCAAATCAAATATTTTAATTGGATGACAATATAAAATAGTTTATACCTGTTAGTGCATCAAAATTAAACTTTTATTACTTTAGTAGAAGATTGTTCCAATGAAATATATCTTTTCATAAAGATGATAATTTTAAATTTTGGGTTTTTATAACCAGTCTCCTTAGAACATGATTAAGAATTTTGAAAAAAAGAAGATAATTTTTCGCTAACAAAATGTGATTATTAAGTTTTTCAATTGTGAGAATTTTTTTTTTTTTATGAACATGCCTATTTTGGAATCCTCAATCCAAGATATTGGTTAGATAAATCCTTTAAATTTATAGTAATTTATACTCATCATTCCTAAGGTTTAATGTAACAATACTCGACACCCTTCAATTTTGTCAAACTAACAATGACTTTTCTTGAAGTTCACTAATATTATATAAATCTCCCTGCAAATATTAAATAGCTAATTTAAGTAATAAAGAAAAATAACATGGGATGTATACAAAATTATTAATGATAAAATTATAATATTTTGACAATAGTTGATATATATATATATATACACCTCTTTTTTTACCATAAATTATGGCTATAAGTTTAACTTTTACAAGACCAAAAAAGGATTTTATTCAATTAATATGTTAAATATTGTTAAAATATTACAATTGCATCATTAATAATTATGTATATATTTCATATTATCTTTTTTGTCACTTAACTTAATTAACGAATTATATATATTGTCTCATTTTGGTGTCCAATTTATTCTTCCATTTTTGCCCTTACGGTAGTTGCCCATCTTCGTTACGGTTTCGGATTCGCAACTCCTTATTACCAAGAACATCAGTTTTCGTACACAACTCCTTCATTCCATCCCTTTGCACCCACTTTAGAGATGCTCCACCACAGCCTTGGCGCTCACGTCCATTCACGTTCAGCATCAGCTTTGTCACAACGCTTCCATTAACCCTAGTAACCATCCCTAACGCGATTCAACGAATGCATGCTCTGAATCAAGCCACATTTTTTAGCACCACATGCCAAACATCTTGGACGCAAAGTACTGGTACAATTTGAATTTTCGAGTATTGCTTAAGCTTGAATCATATAACTTTTGTATGACGACATTGATTTGTATAGTAGAAGTTTCTGTTTCTTTAGCTACGATATATTTTAAATAATATATTTGTGAATCATCAAACTTTTGTGGGATTTTTTACCCATTTAAAATGGAAAAAATCATTAAATATGGAATAAATGGAAAGAATATTAATTACGGAAATAACCGATTTTGGGCACATGAATATGCTAGGGGTCTCTACGCATTAGGGTAAAGCCAGGAATATGCATAGGTCCCTAGCGTATTCAGGCTACTATATAAACGAATACGCCTCTCCCCTCATTTGAGTGTCCTTTTCAGAATTCCTTTTAGAATTTTCAGTTTATACAACTAGATAATCTGTGTTTTCTTATACTACTAGACGATGTCAAACTTCCTGGATCGCTTAGATAATAATCATATTAGTGCCAGACTTTATCGCAGGTATTTGATCTCTTTGTTATTTGACTTTTATTGTTATTTTTATTTCAATGTTTAATTAGTTTAGTTTTAGATATGTATGTATAGTTAGTTTTAGTTTAATTTTGTGTTTATTCGAAATGCCACCTTTAGTTTTATTTAGTTTAGTTAATAAGGTAGTTTGTGTTCAACAAAATTAAGCGAATATGGATTGATTTAGAAATTGAGATTCAAATAATATAGTTAGTTTCGATTTATCTATTTATTTATTTTATGTATTAATTATTTTGGTTTAACAATTTATTTAATTGATTAATTAGTTTAGTTTAACAATATATTTTATCTGGTAATTAGTTTAGTTGAATAATTTATTTATTTCATCTAGTAATTTGTTTAGTTGAAATATTTATTTTATATAGTCATTAGTTTAGTTGAACAATTTATTTTATCTAGTAATTTATTTAGTTGAATTATTTATTTTATCTAGCAATTAGTTAGTTAAAGCTTAGGTACCATCAATGGTTAGCCCCATTATCAGATCCTTGACAGCATTTTTTTTACAATCAAATCCAATTTAAGTCAAAAACAAAGATCAAATTGTAGAACATATGTTCCAAACCCAAACATTTTAGCACCAACCCTTGTATGAAATATTTTAAAGCAAATTACATGGATCAGTAGTTGCCATCAAAAGTAAAAGTATCAATAAATAATTATAATCTTATTAGTTTGCACATTTTCCAACAATTCATAAACAATTTATATAGCTTAAATCTTATATCTTATATTATAAATTAAAATGAAAAGCAATGACCATTTTATCCACCATTAAGCACTTAGATGAAGAATAGCTACAATACTAATTACATGCTTTGAGACTTTAGGAATATGGTAAACATAAATTAGCATTGAAGTTCTAGCTCTGAAATACCAATAAAAATTCATCAATATGAAACCATACTTCTAATGAGATCCAATTTCAATCAACATAGATGACATGAAAAACAACAAGTATTGGAAGTTCTACAGGCTTTAGAGCTTTAGAGCCCACCTTTAGGGATTCATTATTAGTTGTTTCCTTTGTAGATGTTGGTACCAAGGCATGTGAGCTTTTAATTTCATTCCTTCTGACTATCAAGAAGTATATGAGAAGGTGAATCAATATAAACCACAATAAGATCAATTACACAAATAAACAAAAGCAACTCATTTAAGAGAATCAAAGGAATATTGGCATAACAGATACCAAAGGGCTAACTACCAATTCATTAATTAAGAAAGTCAATATACTATTAAGAATCTATTGAATAATGTAAAAGGTGATAGAAGTATATGTCATATCAAACTGTATCATATGCTATAATTCAATAATTCAACTACACATATATCTACAATTTTAGATCACTATTTATACTTTGCCAAATAATGTGATGAATATGAGGGGTAGGAAAAGGCTTCTTCACAGACACTATGCAGTTGAAGCCACATTATAGAATCTAATGAATACATGTTGCAACCAAGGATATTGCTACCTGCTATAATATGGACTAAAAAAAATACAATATAAAAGAATTGAGAATAGCAAAAAGAAAAATCAGATAACAACTACTTTAAGTTTACCTTGTTTTTAACTACTATTGGAACTTCCTATATCGCATAACTTTAAACCAAGATGCTTTAAAAAAGTGTAATCATAAATTTAATTCTGATTCTATAGTAATCAAAGAAAAACAATAGTATATCATTGTGGCGATAATTTAATGAAAAATAAAAGCAAAAAGATTTCAACATTATTGATATCTCGTAATTTTTTTATTAGCATAAATTGATATTAATTTTGGCATTAAATGAATTCAGTATACATCATATAGAGAGTAGAAAAAAGATTAGCGATTATTTATTAGTATAAAATTGATATTGCTTGTGGCATAAAATGATAAATCATTATAGAATAGAAAAAAAATTGAATGATATTGGTTTATGATCAATAGAGAAATTAAAACTATTAATATTAAAATTGTAAATATCTTATTTAATTATAATTCTACTTAATGTTCTCACATTTTCCTCTCATAGATCACATTATTATATAACAAAGAATGATAATATATATGGAAAAAAAAAATCAACCGATGATGTATAAAAGGTATGGATATTGGAAATTTAAAATTGCTAGAAGTAATTTATTCAGCCTAAATTACAAAATATTTATGAAAAGATATATAGGCATTTGGTTAGATATTATATTTCGTATTTTTTTTGAAGAGAATTTTTTTTGAACACACACACACACAGAGGTTGTATTTTTATCTTCACTTTATTATACGAGAATCTATAATATCTTCTTCATATTTTAGTTAAAAAATAAAAATAATACAGACAAATATAATCGATGTAAAAACATTAGTAATCTTCTTCATTTTTGTAATTGTTTTATTTCATTATGATCCTGTACTAAAAACAATATTAATCGATGAAAAACAATTATAACTAATTATTTTATTTAATTCTGATTCAAAAAACAATTGTAATGACAACATTTAATTCGATTCTATGTTAATAAATGAAAAATAGTAGATATAAATATTGGATGGGATTATGGCTTTGTATTTAAAGTATGATATAAAAATAGAAAAATAAATATAGAAATGTGTAGATATGGTAAAGACATAAATGGAAAGAACTAAAAATTAATTAATCAATGTTGAAGGATTATTTGTTTATCAAAAATATTGAAGCACTATTTATCATTATATCAAAATTATATATATTTATTTTGGATAATTAATAATAATTTAAATGTTTCAACGTTGAAAATTTTTTCATCATTATATTAAATTTATGTAAATTCAATTATAAGATTTAAAATGTATACCATGTGTATGTATCTTTTTTTTTTTTTATGGAATCATGTGCATCTTTTAGTGTGAGAGCATGGAATAAAAGAAAATATTTCATTGGTCATTATGGATGGCTAAATTGGAAAAAGAAATATGGATAGATTGATCAAGAAGCATGTGCATGCTTCAATAAGAGAGAAAAAAAAAGAAATAAAAGAAAAATTGAAATTTTGGAGGAAAATCAAATTCATCAATTGAAAATACTTCATCAGTTGTATTAAGTCATGAACCCTCTTTTAAAATTATATATATTGGGGGGTGGAAGAAAACTCTTTTAAAATTATAATTGTGTTATCGTATTTTTTTTATTTTAAAAATAAAATTTTAAAAATATTCTTCAGCTATTTTCTAATATTTACTTTTAAAACATAAAATCTATTTTTTTTTATTTTTAAAATTAACTTGAGAAGAATAACTAATAAAATAATTTTTTTATTTTTTAATTTTAAAAATTAAAAACTGTTATGTAAAACACTCTCCAAAATGCATGTCCTACTCTATATAGCCTTCATGATAAGATGGCTTCTCAATTCAATGCCTCTAGCCTGGAGCCTTTATTGCGAGGTTTTGTACTCAAGGCCTGATAATAAAGGCGGGGTAAAGATATCACCTATGGTGAAGGATGTTGGTCCTGCGGTGGCATGTTGGGAATTCCCACTTTTTTGCTGTCTCCTGGTAAATTGCCAGTATCATCAATTGCCAACACACAGTATATAATTGTAGATTGAAATTTTGAATTGAATCAGGCCTGAGGTAATACTCTCTCCAGTACTTGATATAAATTATTTTTAGGTTATGTATAAAAATGAAGATAATAATTAAATCTTATCAATCTTTTAAAAAATAAATAAAAAATAGATATATAATATCCTTTATCATTTAACTTCCAATAATTCTAGTTCCCTCAAATTAAATGCTTTAATAAACTCAACTCTACTTGTTATTTCTATGATTAGACAAAAAATAGATATATAATAATTAATAATTCATTAAAATATAAAAGACCTATATATTAGACTAGAAAAAAAAAACCCATAAAAGCAACCTATATTGAAGATAAGATGGAGTATATTAATCATTTTATACACAAACCAGGTACATCCAACAGTAAAAGTAGTGTGTTACCTTATTTTTGAAAATGCCATCAATTCAGTTGACAATTTAACTTAGCCTAGCGAGCCTCAAATGCTACTGATTAAATCCATTTACAGATGGATAGAGGTTAAGGAGAAAATGGGAGCCCACAAAATTCTAGGAGTCCTAGACTATCCTTTCACGGACAAGATCTTAACAACTTGTTCCCAAATTCATGCATCAATAATTATTGGTGATTTAAAGGATGTCCTATTAAGTTGAATATGCAAATTATAGGGTATAGACACGTATTGCGTTTAACCCGTTCACTTTTTCCTTTGGTCTTTGATTACTGAAGATTTTGGCTTCCGATACATGAAATGAGCCTAACTGTTATAAATGCATATATGTGGATGTGGCGCAACGGAGATTAGATTAGAAGGCAAGCATTTGTTAATTATGACATTGATGAAGACTAACGGGTAGGATAGCATAAGCTTTACTTATAATCTTTGATTAAGTAGGCTAAAAGTGCTTACATAAAAATGTACAAAAACAAATTCAGTTTAGTTAAAATTGCGATTAGGTGAAGGCCTGTGTTGGTCAGCCTGCAATATGCCACTAGTACCAGTTCACGGCAGATGGTAATGCCTTTTAGTTCTTTTTTAATTTTTATTTTTTACTTCCAAAGTAAAAATCACGCCAACTTCACCCTGCTAATTGCGTTGTGATGGAATTATAAGAATTCTTTCTCATATTTTATGGACTACAATCGATAAATATCAAACACAATTTCACTTTATAAATAGAGTTCATCAAAATGGTAACATATACATTAACTTTAGAAGAATGAATCAAGAAACAATCGTGAATAATCTTAACTATTAAATAATTAAACTTTTTCCTTGGTTCTGATCATTAAACTTTAATACAACTGCGCACACAGCGCATATGTATATATATATATATATATGTTAAAGTGTTTTTTCATTTTTTGGTTAAAGGCGTACTGCTGCTGTTTAGGATGGGCACCAAGCCAAGGCCCAATAGTATTGTGGTCTGTCACTCTGTTGTCCTTCAAGTGATAGTGTAGGCTGCTTTTAAACCCATGATCATATCGACCAAAAACAAAAATCCAAGATCTTACCCAAAAAGGAAAGCCCATCATGAGAGCCACATCATGGGGGTAAATGGCAAAATGTTCTGGCTTTATTAGAGCATGTCCGTTTTGCCTATAATATAGCTCAAAATTATGAGAAATGTTTTTTCAACATCTAATATTTCATACTCCATGTCAATACTCCATTTACCGTATTTAAATTTTGTGTGGTTTCCATTTAAAGAAAAAAGCTTTTGTTTTGGACCCTTAGATTTGGATGAGTGTCTATGGACACCTCATTTTTGGGTTGAAATAGTACTACTCTAAAATTATGTTTAGTAAAAATATAAAAAAATTTACTTTGAGAATAAGTATATTCTAAAATTCAATCTCCCACTCTACGGTAAACTATATCTATTATATTTAACTTTTAACTAAATGAACTACCTCTAAAAGCCACATATCATTTTCCAATTGGAAACAAATCTTTTCCCGCTCAATTTTAATTGCTCGCAATATGTGGCATTTAGAAGTAGTCCATTTAGATAAAGACATCACATATGGTGGCAACTTGTAAGTTTCTAAAAGCTATCTATCTATGTCATCTATAACTAAATTAACTACCTCAAAATGTTACATGAAAGGTCCTAATTATAATAAAAAAGAAAATTTATTTGGTCAAAATTTTAAAATCAGAGTAAACCTCCAAATTGCTCATTGACAATTTCGTTGCCAGGCAACTTCGTCCCTAACAAAAAGAAATTATCTAGTTAGTCCTTGATATGACAATGTCAAATGTCGGATACTTATTGGTCCCTGATGTTGAGTTTGATAGAGTTGCATAGTAACTCCTAAATTAGTCCCTATAATTACCCACCCACCAAGGTTAGTCCACCCCACCATCACCACCACCACCACAATCTCCATCTTCTTTTTCATCTCCTTGCCTCCCACAAACTTTACAAGGTACAAGAAAGATTTAAAAAAAATGCTAGCATAAAAGATCATTCCATAAACACATTAACTTGATGTATTTTTAGGCACATTAACTAACATGACTAAAAGCTTTCATTAATTTTATAGATCAATCATGCCAATTTGTTTTCTATGGAAAGTAATTAAATAACATGAGCAATTAGAAAGGGCATAGCCAAATCCCTATCATTACACATGCAATTCATCACCAAAACATAAGCGCATCTTTGTGCCTCATCCATTTCTTCTATGCATTCACGATGCGAACCACTGTCATGACCTTGTGATGCAGAAGCTCTTTGTAGAGCCATGCAGTGGCCACCACCACTTCTCCTTGTACTCATTCACCTTGCGATCAGTGGCAGTGGTGGTGGTGAAGATAAAGGTCCTCTTCGAATGGCATCGTTTCGGTGGGCAAATGTAGGACAGCGAGCGGCAAATTGAGGGGATTGGGTGGGCAAGGAGAGCATGATGTTGGAGAAGGAGTGAAGGAGGAGCCTGGTATATAGAGACACACACATGAAGAAGAAGAAATTAGAGTTAGGTTTTAAGGAAGTGAAAGAAGGTCGAAATCGAAATGAAGCTCATGAGCTTTACTTTGTTATGTCGACGATAGTGGCGGGTATCAGCATGAGATTGAAATCGGTTGATGATGATGACTTGTGAGAGGAAAGGAAATTATAAAAAAAAGAGATGGTGGTGGTGATGGTGACCAGGATGACTAACTTAGGTGTGTGAGTGATTCTTAGGATTAATTTACGAGTTACGTTTAGCACCATCAAACTTAAAACCAGGAACTAATAAGTGTTCGACATTTGACATTATCAGGGATAAACTAGGTAATTTCTTTTTGTCATGAATCAATTTGTTTGGTGAAGAAATTGTCAAAAACCAATTTGAGGTTTTGCTCTTAAAATTATACGTTATTTGATATCTATAACTAAATCGATCACTTCACATTTTTTTTTTAAATGTTATCTATTATTTATATAACCAAATGGACAACCTCCAAGTGTCACATAACAACTCCCAATTATAATTAAAGAAAATTGTTCCCATTGAAATTTCCTCAAATCTATATGTCGTTTATCTATAACTAATTTAACTATCTTAAAGTCTTACATGAAAACTCTTAATTATAATTAAATAATAATTATTCTGCACTAAAATACCTTAAAATTTTTCACTCTCACGTCGTTCAGCCTTTAGTGCTAACTCTCGCATGCACATTTTTTTTCTACTCTTTCACACTACTATTTTCTTTTCATCAAATTATTTTAAAGGTTTGATTCATTCTGCGTTTCACTTCTCTATCATATAATTGTCATCTTCATTCATTCATGTCAAGCAGGGATGCACGTTGGAGCACACTCGATCTTACCCAAACACTCCATAACCTCGCCTAGGCCTACCTAACCCTTTCCAAACCTATAGTTGACCTTACTATGGGCATCCAACCTTTAGATGCCACAAACACATCATTTCAACTTCCGTGCCTTGAGGTCAACTGAAAGATGCAAATGGGTATATGTTGACATTCAAAAACTATAACTAGCCAAAGATGGATAACAACAAGAAATAAGCAAATGAGGCAATACTTGGTTAGCTTTAGTTAAGGTAGTGTTGTTTAGTGTTGAACGTCAAGATCATGGAGTAGAGGAGTAGTTTTGACCATAGAGATGGCAAAGCTAGCCAGCCAACCAGCTGGGTCCAACATCTTAAAAATAGGTATCATTTTTGGAAAGCTGATGGGTTAAGCAAGTCCACTAAAAAACAAAAGATAATTTTTTTTTATTTCAATGTTTTAAATGATTTAGATATGGAAAGTCAGAACGCAAATCACGTTGATATTGGAATTTGAGGGAAATGACAAATTGGGGTAGTGGGATAATAATCGGCTCCTGGATTGTGACACTAAAAGAAAAAAGTTAAAATAATAAAGACAAAGAATTCGCTAAAGCGAATTAATGACAAAAAATATTTAAACTCCTAGTTCTTGAAAATTGTCACGAGAATGCGCTAAGAACTCTTCGAACATGAAGTTATCAGGAGCTATCTCCGAGTTGTCATTTCAGTGTGAGGAGAGGATGATTTTCTCGTGAAGCTTGTGGAGAATTTTTAACTATTTTGGCTGTTTATATAAGTTGATTTCAAGCACAAATTTTACCGACCCATTCTTCCTTCCTTTGTCTATTGCACTATCCTTACTTGTTTCAATTTTCTTCTCCATCCTCCCTTCTTGTCCCCTACAACAAAAAAAAAAATTGAGTGAGAAAAATGAGTATTGTTATGGTAGTAGTATATTATAATGGTCATGTATTTACAAATCCAAATGATGGTGTATTTTTTACATGTGAGAGTCTAGTAAATTCCATATACTTTCTCATTTGCGAGAGCTAGAAATGCTCTTTGTCAATCTATAATCCACATACTCAAAAGAAAGTGACATCTATAAAATATAGATGTCCATCTTCGACTTTTGGCGGCTTTATAAACTATCAAGCAATTCCAATCATTAATGATGAGAGCATTCACTAGATGTTTCGCATACATCAACAGCACCAGCCAAACAATCGTGCCATTGAATTTTATGTTGAATTTGAAGAAGTTGTTGCTCAGAATGTAGCTTATGAGTCAAGTACATTTGAAGAAAGAGAAGTAGTATGGGAAAAAAGTGATCAAGAAGAATATAAAAGCGGCGATGATGATGATGATGATTATGTGAATGATGCTACAGGTGAAGAGGACGTGCCAAACATAGTGGCCAAGCAATATCTAAACAATATGAGCCATCTTTCATGCGTGCATTAGATATTGAAGCTATGAATACTCTAGTTTCCATAGTTTCAAAACATGGACATGTACTGCTAATTCTAGAATTAATTTAAAATTTTGAATTTAGCAAATGCTACAGATTTATTTTTTCCCATTTATTTTTATTATTCTAATTATTTTTATTGTTTAATATTGGTGCTTGGTAAAGCTCCTGTATCAATGCTGAATTCTTTACTAGAATGGAATTTGACAATAGGGAAGCTGTAATTAAGGCAGTTAAAAAATATAGCATAGATAAAGGAGTGGATTACAAAGTTGAAGAGTAGAACTGAAGACGTTTTACTGTAAATGTGTACAATATGGGTAGGACCTGCTGTGGCTTAAAAGGGCCAATTTAAGGAAGAATAAGGATTATTAAGAAATCAGGAAGTATAATGGAGCACACACTTGCATAAGGTCGAGGCAATCAAGGACCACTCAAAGTTGGATTCTGACATGATTGCACAATTAATAGAGCCATTGGTAAATTTTGATCCATCAATTAAAATAAAGTCTATCATTGCAAAGGTTCATTCTCGTTAGGTACATGACAACATGCCGAAAAGCATGGGCAACGAAGCACAAGGCTATTGAAAAAGTTTTCGGTGGTTGGGAAAGCTCATTTGAAGATCTTCCACAATGGTGTTTGACAATGTGTGGTGCTGATCAAGGAGCAATTATTCAATTGGATTCTATAGAGCGAGTCGTGGGGTGAGCTGTGCCGAACACTCAAATATTTCAGATTGTTTTGGACTTTCGGTCCTTGTATTAAAGCATTTAGATACTGCAAACCACTTGTTTAGGTAGATGGGACACATTTGTATGGGAAATATAGATGAGCTCTACTGTAGAGTTACACAAGATGACAATCAGAATATATTGCCAGTTGCTTTTGCAGTTGTCGAGGGTGAGATTGCGATGTGGTCATTTTTCCTTAACAATGTGTGAAGACATGTAGTGACTCGAGATGGAGTTGGACTAATTTCTAATCGTCATGAGTCCATTAAAGCTAGTGTAGCCCGAAGCAATGGTCAATGGGAACCTCCAAAGGCATTCCATATGTATTGCGTCAGGCATATCTCTCCAATTTCTTACGGAGATTCAAGGCACCTAACTTGCATCGACTTGTGAGCATAGGTAATTTATATTTTTGTTTATTCTTGTTTAAGAAGTAATTTTTAATTATTTTAATTACTCGTATTGTCTTTTGCAGGGTACTCAAGGACCGAGCAAGAATTTAATCATCACTATCAGCGATGCACGAACATAGTGAGCGATATACAACTGGCTTGATGAAATTCCAGAGAAAAGTGGGTTCTAGTATTTGATGGTGGATATCGATAGGGGCATATGACAACAAACCTGGTCGGGTGTATCAATTCTGTGTTAAAAGAGGCTCGTAATCTTCTTATCACATCATGAGTTCGAGCAACATACTTCTGTGCTGAGTTGTTTGTTCAAAAGGATGTACCATATGCACGAAGAAATACAGGTCACCTTTCTCAGAAGCTGTGGTAAGATGGGTGGAAGCAAACGAAGGCGTCTAAAGATTTTAGGACCACTCATTTTGATAGACAGCTTAGACCTACTATGTTAAAGAGCTATCCAGGATAGGAGAATACAGAGTTGATTTGGCAGAGATATTGTGATTGTGGAGATTTTCAGATAGATCGATACCCCTATCGTCATGTGATTGCTTGTTGTAATAGCTTTCGCCTTGATTGGAAAGCTTATGTTGATGATGTATATAGAATGATTACCATATGGAAGGTGTAATAGAATGAGTTTTGGGTTGTGGGCCACCAAAGTACATGGCCTTTGTATACAAGTCCAAGGATTTGTGAAAACCCTGCCTTAAAGTGCACAATGAAAGGGAACCCAAATCTATTTACTCCTGAATAAAATGGATATGTGTGAGATGTGTGGACCATGGCATTGTGGTCTTTGTCGTGGTGAGAGGACACAGTCATAGTCATTGTTCAAACGCTCCTGGCTCAAGTTCGTAGTGGTGCATCCTGCGTAGTTGTAATGTGTCATTTTCAGTTGTTGTTGCCTTGTGTTATTTCATTTTCTTGTTATTTTATTGTTATCTTATCTTACTATTGGTGTTGTTGTAATTCTACAAGTGGATGCACTCTAGTTATTTCGTTATCTTATTATAAATATATTTTCTTGTTGAAATAGGCAAATGAAAGTAAATTGAACAACATTATATCATACAATGGGTAACATAATCACATAATCATACAATAATCACATAATCGTACAATCACATATTTTCTTGTTGAAATAGACAAATGAAAGTAAATTGAAGTACCCCTTTATTGCTTTCCCTTCCCTTTTGGTTTTTTGATTGTTGGTGGGGGTATACTTGCTAGTTGGTGGGGATCTTCACACAAGTTATATTTACTTAGACCTCGCCTACCTTGTTCCCCCACATTGTCAACTCCCTTAGCTTGGTCTTCCTCACTTACATATCCTACTCTAGTGGACCCTCAACCTGACTTCCACTACAGACTAACCCTATAACCCCCAAACCCCCCTTCTACCTCCATAACCCCAACCCCAGTTGACCTCCATAAATTGTTGACATTGTGGCATGATGTATCCCCCATTGTTGAATTGGGGGAAATTGAAATGAAAATTGAATTTGTGGACGATACACATTTTCTTCCTACATGACAGGTGATTGATGCACATCCAAAGCCACCTCCCCCTGGACAAGTGTGAACCTATCCTGTGGTGGTAGTGGTGAGTGTGGTGGTGATGGTGAGTGTGGTGGTGGGGCGGCGGTGGTTGAGTTGGTGGGGCTGTATCATCTTAGTTTAGTGGTGTCAATCATAGAGGCACACAAGTATTATCCATGTACCATGATAAGTATGCATTTGTGGGGCGTAATCAATGGGGTCTCCCTACAAAGGCTCTCCTACCAAGGGATGGTCCTCGCTACATCCACATCTCCACCCACTGATGATGCACTAATAACCAATCAAGGTTGTCCTCTTTCCTCTCAAATATTTATTATGAGCCTTCCCTAGATTTGGGTGTGGATTAGGAACAGGTTGGACAAGCCCAAATTGTCGCCTCACGCGATTGGACGGGTGCCACTCTATGATCTCAAAGCAAATTAGCGAAACAACATTGCTCCATGTCCCTACTCGATCCGAATAGAATCTGGAAATCAGCCTAAACTTCATGTCCTATATGGTTGCCATATAATCTACAATACAAAAATAAATTATATTAGATATATGGAAAAAAATATTAACTTTACATGAAATTAAAAATTGATTTAATTGCTACCTGATCATATTGCATTTCATCTAACATCTATCTTAAATGTAGATGATTTGCAAGACTTGCGCCATGAGGATAGAATGGGTGTAGCCATTTGTCATAAAACATACAAATTTATTACAATCATTGCAATATCAACACAAAATAAATCAAGAAAAATTTTACCTGGAAGCTAAGGGGAAGCTGACAAAATTCGATGGTACTGGCATTGGAGCCAATAAGGCAACCTGCTTCATGCCCATACTTGTAACAAAACTAGAGGACCAATTTGCTTTGTAGTTATGCGTGTAGCTTGATCTAAATCGCGAGAGACAACGCAACGTAGAACCCTAGCTAAAAGTCCCAACACAGTAAGATCCTCCAACAACTTGCAAGTATTTTCCATGGACCTCATTGGTGGTCTTCTGGGCATTAAAGAAGTGCCCATAAGGACCAACATATACCCGTGTGCACTCATTTCTATTGATACTGGGTCATTTCTAGTATCAAGCTCTCTTATATGATGTTGCAACCAATTTAAATTGATTGCACCTCTATTAAATACATGTGGATGAGGCACAACATTAAGCAAACTAAAACATTTTAACTGGAGTTGTTCAATACTGCTAGATGTAAATCCACTAATTGGTGAACCATTAATAGGAAGTCCAAATTGTATGGTGACATTTTCTAATGTCATCGTCATTCTCCTTGTCGAAAATGGAAAGTGTGCGTCTGACGCCATTGTTTACCAAAGCTTTTATTAGAGCTCGATTTAGTTCCACCAACCTATCGCAATATGGTAAAAACCAACACGTTGTAGGTGCTCAATAATTGCATCTTTTAGTGGATGATTAAAAAAAAAAACATAAAGGGTTCGAACTTTCTTGCTTCCTGTTTCAAGTAAAAAATAAATAATTATTAATTACAAAAAAATTTAATTATAAAAATTTACACGACACATAAAATGAATTAAAAAATCTAAAATTACATTTAGAATAGAATTAGAAATTTATAACAATAAAATTAATAAAAGTAGAATTAAAATGAAAAATAATAAATAAAATTGAAAATGAATTTAATTATAAAAATTTATACAACACGTAAAATGAATTTAAAAAATCTAAACTTACATTTATAATAGAATTAAAAATTTATAACAATAAAATTAATAAAATTAGAATTAAAATGAAAAATAATAAATAAAATTAAAAATAAATTTAATTATAAAAATTTATATGACATGTAAAATGAATTAAAATTCTAAAATTACATTTAGAATAGAATTAAAAGTTATAACAATAAACTTAAGGGTCAATGAAAAAAATAATAAATAAAATGAACATTATAAAGAACAGAATTAAAATGAAAAATAATAAATAAAATAATACACATAAAGAACATAATATTAACTTAATAAACTAACTTAATAATAAAAGTAGAAAGATTAAACTTACATATCCATTAAAAATTTGAACCGCAATATGCTCATTTGGATCCATTGTTCCATCACGTTGTCCTGGGCATTTTTCTTTTTATATATTTCTCCCTTTTTTTCCAAAAAAAAAATTGACTCAACTAATATTGATATGCTATGAGCTCAAATTAAAATCACTCACATCTCAACAGAATGCAAAGAACTCTCACCAAACTCTCCCTTTATAACATCAATAATGAAGAGCAATAATGTCATGGACTGCTTTATTCATTCATGCATTGCTTCATGTGATGTGATTCACTCACCATTATTTTGTGTTGTAGGTCTGATGGAGGGAAGCATGCAAGACACGTGTTGAAGCGCTGAAGCAGGCCAAAGCTGCACACTGCATCGCATCGCGCTAAGCAAGCTCGCAGGCAGGCACGCAGCAGGGAAAGGAATTTGCACATGGGAAGGGTAGGTGAGGCTGGGCTGGGCAGGCGAGCAAGGAACTAGCCCCGTGCCTAGCTTGAGAAATATACCTTTCATAGCAATATTCTAAATTCTTAATAGTTTTATAATCATTCTTTTTTTTTCGATTCGCTATGATCGTTCATTTCAACTATTATAGCAGTAGCATGCATTTGCTTGCATAGCTTTAAATTAAAGACGATGGTTAATATAAGCTTTTTATTTTCCTTTAACATAAAAATCATTTTTGGAAGGGTGATTTACGCTTAACATCATGGGTAAAAGTTTTTCACAGGTCGAGGCTGGGAGGAGAAGAATTCACTGCTAGCGAATTGATGACTTCCAAAACTGCTGTCGGTAGCTAATCCGAGGGTAGCGAATTGTGTACTCGTCAAATTTTTTTTTTGTTCTTGTGATCACAATTCGAGGGCAGCAAATACTGTTCCCTCACCACTCCTTTTAATCATCCCATAAACAACATATCCTAATATTATACAGCTCTGAACTTCATATTAAAATTACAAAACCATTTTTTAAGCGTTTGTTGTTTTCCAGAAAAAAAGACAACTTATGTGTTGCTTATTCAATTTCACAAAAGGCAGATGAGACCATTGGCAAACAAAAAGCAAAAATTAATTAGATGCTAATCATCTCTATATACACCTAAAAGATTTCAATCAATAGCTTTGAAGTTTCAAAAGTCCATTTAGAACCACTGCCAAACTACAAACATTCGAAAATTCTTTCATCCCTCTATCAATTTATTCAAATTATTAATATCTCATATGTGTGTAATATAATACAAATAAAACTGAGAGAATCAAGAAGGGAATGAGGAAGAAATATGAGCCAGGCCAAGCCAAAAGAAGAAGAATTGCGAGTTGAGAAGATGACTGATGAGATTGCTTGCGAGTCTAAATTAAAGGAGAAGAACAACCCAAGACATGATGAGAAGACATATGAGATATCAGATATGTGAGCACTTTATTAGAGGTTATTAGAATGGGGATTGCTCTTGTTGCTCATCAATGAATGTGGTGTTGTTGCCTATGTGGTCCGGTATGTGAATCACACGTGTTCATATTCTGGAATTGGTGCATCTCGTTAACCACATTTTATAATAAATACAATGAAAACGTTGCTAAATGCCACCTTCCTCCTCCATTCATCTCTCCTCCACTCCCACCATCATTTTCCCTTCCTCTTCCTCCTTTTTGCTGTGCCACCCACCACCCAAACTTGGTTACCCTTTCTTTTTGTGTGTGTGTGTGTGTGTGAAGCCTTTACATTTAAATAGATAAATTCCCCAATCGTCGACTTCAATCATTTTGCACTATGGAACTTGAACCATACATAACCTTTTAGGCTGATCGGACAAAAAAGTCCAAAATATTTTTCATTCGTAACCACCTTGTGAATAGGGAATGACTCTTTAAATTTTTGGTTGGCACTATCATTAGAGAATGTTGTCTTAATTGTTCAAACAGCGTATTTAGAGGACTTTATGGTTTGTCCAACTGTTCATTTATATAACTTTTACCCCTTATAAAATGGGTACAATTGGTTAAGAAGGCATGTTCCAAGTTTATTTTTAATAACTTGATATAAAAAAAACTTAGACCACTCGAGCGAGATGACCAATTAGCCAAGCCTATTATTTGGCTGATCGAACTCTAAAAGTTTGTCTGGAACATCTGCGTCTGTGGGGATTTGGTAAAACATTTCCTATGCGCGTGTCTAAGTCATGGAGCCTGTCAACAATACAGTTCAACATGGAACTCTCCCTCCTCAATGACGACATTTTTAGTTGAACTGAATGGTTTAAAGTCACTTATGTGCAATGATACAGGTTGGCCTTTCTTTTTTGTTTTATTATTATTTTATTTATGTACACTAATAGACGTTATCCTAATATTAAAAGAAAAACTCTATAGTTAAATTCTGATCGAACACTTTTCTTTTGTTTTATCAATTTCTTTGAATGCTTTAGATCGGTCTCTTAAAGTTTTATTTCAAAATCGAATTGTCATTTATACTGTCATCATCTTTTTACCGAACACACACATTGCAGAATACAATTTGTACGATCTCAACAGAAATGAAAGTTAGAAACCGAAGATGACAACAAATTACAACGAGCAAAAAAAATGCATTTGATTATTTAATGAAAATGAAGTGAATATTCAAGATGATAAAATGTATATAGACCAAAATGGTCAAAATAACGGAACAGTAACCAAATACCGATAGGAGAAATTCAGGATTTTTTTTTCCTTTAAAAATTTCCGAACGGTATTCATGTAAGCAAATAGATAGAGATCGGCTTTCCTCTTTTATTTCTTTCAAAATTTCCGAACGGCATAAAAGTGAGCAAATAGAGATTAGTTTCCTGTTTTATATCTTTGAAAAAAAAAAAATCGAACGGTGTATTTATTTTGCGGAAAATATTTGTTTTTGGTAATCAATATTGATTTCTCATATGTGGAAGATTTGCTAAGGTTTTATAGATATTATTATAGTTGGCAATTTCTTTACCACTGATATTAAGCCGATATATCAGTCCGAAATATTTATGTTATGAGGATGTTAATAATTTTTATAATAGTACAATTCATTCATGACTTATTGCAACCGACGTGTGGAATTATTCCATTTTTCAAATCCATTAATACATTTTTATGTAATATTACTGCCGTTACGGTTAGTAGAGTTGAAAGGTTAACATCTTATCTTATGTATTGTATTTTAATAATCATTTGAAGAAAATATTTGTATTTTTTTTATAAATTTATAACGTCAAATTATTTATATTATCTTTTTTTCTTTTTATTGTGATGACAATAAAAAGGGAAACAGAATGTTACAAGTACATGATTCTCAAATATTATTTTTGAACATCCTCTTTAAAGGAGGAAACAATACAATAAATTACACAAGGGCGCAGCTAGCTACATCTATAATTTATTATCATTTCTTATTGAAATGTCAACTGACCAAAATAATATGCTAATTATCCAAAATATTCGAACATGCAGTGCATAATGGATCTCTTATATATGCTTGGTAGTCGGCATTTTTATCAAACAAGTTTTTACTAGTCGCATTAGATTATATTCGCTTTGAACTAGGTGTTCTCCAAATATTTAGCACTAAAGGGTTCTCCAATCTCCATGAACAAGTTTTAGTCTTGAGTGCCAAATTTCATAATATATGAAATACTCAAACCAATACTCTTCATATAGGTAGCCTTCCAAAATGTTATAGTTTGCTGGCAATAAATTGCTTATAATTGCTATATGTAGTCATATTTACTTATTCGTAATTTATTTGATTAAATGATTCATCTTGTCCACACTAACCTATTCAACCTAATCTAGATTGGTCAACTAACCTTCTCAAGTTTTGTGAGGTGATCATTGAAGGCACCCATCTCTGTGTCTCCTGTTTGTTTCAATCATAAGCTCCTCTTGAGGAGATCCACCAAACGGGGTGTAAACTATTAAGTGATTGAAAGCTCCTATTCAAGGATATCCACCCAAGCGAGGATGTCAACCAATTATTTCCGAATAGGAAACTCCTATTAAGGAGATTTATTCCCAATCGGAAGCTCCCATCGAGGAGATTCCACCCAAATTGGGTGTCGTCTGATAATTCCTAATCAAAAACTCCTATATGAGGAGATCCACCCAAATGGGGTGTCGTAAATAATTCCAATCAAAACTCCTATATGAGATCCATCAAAACGGGTGTAGTAATAATTGATTGGAAGCTCCTATTGGAGGAGATCCACCCAAAATGGGCGTCACTCTAGAAACTCCTATTCAGGAAATTTATCCCAATTGGAAGCTCCTATATGAGGAGATCCATCCAAATGGGGTGTAGTCTGATAATTCCAACTGGAAGCTCCTATTCGAGAGATCCACCCAAAACGGGGTGTCGATTGATTAAAAGCTCCTATTTGGAGATTTATCCCAATAAGAAGCTCCTATACTAGTAGATCCACCTAACGAGTGTATAATAATCCCGATTCAAAACTTCTATACAAGAGATCCACCCAAAATGGGAAACTCCTATATAAGAGATTCGCCAAAAGGGGTGTCAACTAATAATACCCAATGAGAGACTCGTATACGAGGAGATCTAACCAAACTAGATGTCGACTAATAATTCCCAATCCAAAGTTCCTATATGAGGAGATATAGCCAAACGGGTTGTCAATTGATTATTCTTGATCAAAGTTCCTATTCGAGTATATGTACCTAATTTGGGTATGTTAAAATTTCGATCATTAGTTTTGCAATGAAGAATTCTTAAAAAGTTCCAAACATGAGAAATATTGCCAAATTTTGGAAAATTTTCAATTGTGACACCTAAAAGAGGTCATTATCATATTTACACCTAGAAGAGGTATTAAAAATTTCAGTTGTCAATTAAAAAAATAATAGATAAGTAAAATTCAATCATAACACCTAAAAGAGGTGATCATCATGTTTATATCAAGGTACTAAATTCTGATAGATAGTATTGCAAACAATGTTTGATAGGCAAATTAAGAAGGATTAAGGAAAAGGAGGTCCGGGTTAGTTGACAAAGTATTTCAATAGAATTGTGTATAAATTCTTAGTCTTTTATACCTTATAAGTCAATATTCCAATTGGTCATCATCAACACACCTTTTCAGGTGCTCTTGATTAACATGTCTTAAAAAGCGATATTTCAATTCAGAATTATTAATACCATTGTAAATGCAATATTCCAATCGCATTGATATATACAATTCAATAGCAGTAGTTTAGAAATATGATTATCTGCATATTGGCAACTAGGTTTATTTCAATTGAAATAATCAACCATATTGGTTGAACATGGTTACCAAAAAAAAAAAAAAAGCTCTAGTAATCGTTTTGTTAGAAATTTGCTTGCGTTATGAAAGAGTTTCATTCTCTATAATACAATTTTACTCTCAATTACTGGTTCAACAACATTGGGTTAGAAGTATTAAGGTTGGAATATTTGGAAGCCAAAAATACTCCAATCCTAGTATTCAACATCATTGATTTAGCATGGTTAGAAAAATTTTGATAGTCATATCTGTAGTTATAATTTTTCTGATCCAAATATTTTGATGTTATTTTTAGAATGTCATGTTTTGTATGGATCAAATATTAACTCTTAGAGAAAGATTTCTCTAAGGAAGTTTTTATAGTCAACGATAATAATCAGGCACCTTGTTCAAATTATTCCAATTGGACAATTCAATAGTGTTAGTTTAGCATGATTAGAAAATGTCGCTATCATTTCTTTTAAGTTACAATGTTTCAGTCCTACTTTCCTTGTATTGTGAAAAACTTTTTGCTCATTAAGTCAAATTACTTTTGACTTATAAGTAGGGGAGCTTATGAACCATACATAACTTTTGAGGCCGATCGGACAAAAAGTCTAGAAGTATTTTCTACTCGTAACCACCTTGTGAATAGGGAACTCTTTAAATTTTTCGGTTGGCACTATCATTAGAGAACGTTGTCTTAATTGCTCAAACGGCGCATTTAGAGGACTTTATGGTTTGTCCGACCGTTCATTTCTATAACCTTCTAACAGCCCTTATAAAATGGGTACAATTGGTTAAGAGAGGCATGCTCCAAGTTTAGTTTTAATACCTTGATATAAAAAACTTCAACCACTCAGAGCGGATGAAGCTGATTAGCCAAGCCTATTATTTGGTTGATCAAACTCCCAAAACTTTATTCTAAAGGAACTATAATAGCAAACACGAAGCTAACCTTCCTTCTTGACTTTGAATATTCTAATAACAATAGCAAGTCCAAATGAATTTGGAAATAACTCTTTGTGGTTCTCTCAGGTCACAATCGATCTCCAGTAGTTGTTGAAAAACTAAAAACCAAAACGAAACACTAATCAATAAATTCCATCGAGAGAAGTAGTTGGGGAAGAGGAAGGTCTACTTGGCAAGGCAAGCAGCGAGGGCCTGACACTATTCGATGTCGTGAAGGATGAAGGACTCTTCATCCTCGTACATGAGGGTTTTGTTAGGAACATGTCCTCGTTGATCGTCTTGTGACACGAGCCTGGTGCAGCTGGGTGGTTGCCAGAGATCATAGTGCTTTGACAATCGCAAAGGCACTTCATGGCTATCATCTGGAGGAGGAGGATGGTTTTGGAAGGAGAAAGGGCAGAGAAGAATGTGAATGGTGGGTAGCGTCGGCAAGCAAGAGGAAGAGGGAAAGTGATGGTCGAAGTGGAGAACGGAGATGAGAGGAAGAGGAGGAAAGGTGTTTTAGTTGCATTTAACCACACTTATAAAATGTAACTAAATGAGATACACCAACTCCAAAAATATGAATACGTGTCATTCACATACCTAGACCATATAGGCAACAACACCACATTCATTGATTGCAACAACACTAATAGAGAATTTGCCTATTAGAATTTATTATTGGATTAGTAGTTCTTATAGAATATTTCACACATGTATGCACACACTTCATAGTACATCCTTCCCTTAAGAGTCTATATAAGCCATGTATTATCTCTCATATTGTATCACACTTTATCATCTTTAGTAAATGTATATTTTGCATTCACTTTCAATTCTTTCTAATTTTCTTCTTTGCTTCGCTCTACCATTGATTTTAACATGAAAGAGTCATAGCACCTACCATGCATGAAAACCATTTCCATTGCCATCCTCTGAATTCTCAGAAACCAACTCCATTTCTTTCCCAAAAAATAATGAGGTTGCAGATATGTCCTCCATGTATTAGTCATATTCCTGCCCAAGACCAAGTTGCATGTGTTTGAGATATGTAATTCTTTGTAAACCTGCAAATCATCTATGTTAAATTATTAAAAAAATTTGAAGTCTAGATGTGAAAGCGTACATGAGCATCCATAGTAATTTATTGGTGTTTGAACATGTGGCTATTGATCTTTCAAGTTGATACATGTGAATTCTTCAAAGAATGTGATGTCAGAAAAGAGGCATGTGCATAACATGGCACCATAATATTTTATAGCTATATTAACTCTAGTTTCTAATTCAACCTATCATAAAATTAGAAAACTAGGTCATTGGATATCTACATATAATAAATTCATACTTAACGGATGGTTTAAAGCCAATTAATTTAACTTCATTAGATCACTTAATTTGGTTTAAATTTTATGATAACACATAATATATAATTTTATGCGTAAAAATTCACATATTTTAAGTGTTCATCAAGAGTGTCTCTCAATCTTCCTTCATTTTTGGTCCAAGCTAGAGTTTCTCCAGGCTACAACACCTCTGAGTTTGCAATGGGGTGAAAAAAGTAAAGAAGATAAGCTTTGTTAATATGTGTCACAACGTCCTTGGGGCGCTGCGACGAGAAAAAGATTTTAAATTTTTAATAGGTCAATGGAGTCGCCACCAATTTTTATTTATGGTAAAAATTAGAAAACCCTTTTAATTTGGCAAAATTGGTCTTTTAAAAGAAATTGGGTTCGGAGTCTAATTATGATTCAGGAAGGACGGAAACTTAATCCCATTACACATCTAATACATCCGTCTCAAACGGTTACCCAAAGTTTGTTGTGCAAAATTAAAATAACTTAAATAATTTATTTTCCCCTAAAAATTAAAGCCTAAAAAAAATATTGCAAAAATTAATAATAAATATTTATAAAAGAAATGAAAATAAAATTAGGAAAATTTAATTTTGGCTTGACAGGAAATATCTCCTCCTTATCTCTGTGCAATGAGGAACTCAAAGTAATAGTTCTTAAAAAATAATTGTATGTTAAATTAATTTTATTTATTAAAAATTTATAACTCAAATCAACAAAAATAAATAAACACTGTTAACGACTCAAGCAATCAAAAGGCATGTCCAAAGGGATAAGTTTAGCACATAAAAAGTAGTCCATTGAAAAAAGAACTAACAAGGAAAAAAAGAAAGTAAAAAAGAAAAGAACTAAAAAAGACCTTAACATTATAAACGCAACAGAAGGAAATTAAGGCTAAGCAACAACGACCTTAACTTGGACTAAGGAATATGATGGCATTGTTTTAACAAGGAATACAACATCGCGGCCGCGCTGCAAGCAAACAAGAATCGATGATGACTTCAATCTACACGGCAGTTTGCGACCTCTGTCTCTTCTCGTCCCTGCCTGTGTTCTTTTTTAAGCCCCCATTGATCAACTAATAATAACTATATATACACCTTTTTTTATCCTAATATAATTAATGACAAAATATTTGATTTGATGTTATTCACACTAATTAGAGAAATAAAATCCAGCTAATTAACAAAATAAATCAAGGTATAATGAATTAATAAATGCTAAATAAAATCTTTTTTAAAAAAGAACAATTGTTATTTTTATTTTTTTCAGCTTTTCCTTTTTCGTTTATTATTATTATTATTTTTGGAACATAAAAAAATGTTTTTTTTTAAGACCTAATCAAAATTGGGTGCTAACAATCTGTTACTAAATCAGTTAGTAGTTAATCACATTCCAGTTAGTGGTCAGCTAGCATTTATGGAGCCAATTCTTTGTATATATTCATTGCTCTGTGATCTCAAACATTCAAGTTCATTTGCTGCAATACACAACACAGTCTTTCTTCATTTTCTTCACTCAGTTCTCTTTCTTTATTTCGCTTTTGATCATTGACCCCAACATATTCGGCCTAAGAAGAAAAAAAATCATGTAACATTTGTTTTATTTGATTTTTTGTTTGTTTTTGTGTGTGTGTGTGTGGCTATAATCGTCCTGGATCCGATGTGAAGTATACTTGACACAAATAGATCCTTTGCATCCTGACTATGGATGTTGACAAATACACATAATCTACTACTGTGGAAATTCCAACTAGGATAATGCCCAAACCTTTAATTAAGCATATAGAAAATATTAAATTTGTTAAAAACACACGTCATAGTTAGATTTATGGCCTCAAAATACACAGTGCTATATATATATATAGACACACACACATTAGATTAATTAAATACATTAAAAGCTTTAATTAGGATCTTTAAATAGTTGATTAGTAAGACTCTTTAAGGTTTATATTTTGAGTTTAATTTCTATACATTGAATAATATAAAATTTTGTTTACATTGTTATCTAATTATGTGCTGACATATCAAGAAAAGTAGTTGAGTCTCACATCAATTACTTAAAAAGCCAAGACAAGTGCAAAAGTCTCCCAGCAACAAGTAGAGTTTCTTTTTAGCCTTTCTTTTTCAAAACTAGTTCTAAAAAATTATTGAATATTTGAGTATGATATGTTTAGTTTTGTTATATGGTTACACATAGATGTTGATGTATTTGCATGGGTGGAGAAGTTTGATGTTGTTAGAAAATCCTTTTTGGTAAAAGAAGTTTCAAGTTATGTTATTGGAAACTTGGATTTTAAACAAACAGGTTATATTGCACAATTTTTCTCATTTAGCAGGAGATAAATTTTTTAGCTAGATTTTAGTATGATGAAGCTAACATATAAAGGTAATTCCAGTATTTTTCTTGAGTTCATTTGAACATTTTTACTATTTTTAAAAATTCAGAAATAGAGGTAGTTAGGGTTTCTGCCTGAAACGCCAACTCTGAAACATAATTTTATTTAATTTTGTTACTATATCATATAATCAAATTTTGCCTTGAAATTTTTACAAGTTGTTATGGACTCCTTAGGTCCAACTCCAAATTTTTACAAAACTTATTGAGTTCATTTGATATGATGACAAAATAGAGAACTCTGACTATTGGCTAGAATTACGTGGTTATTGACCTCAGAAATTGTATAATTTTATTAATATAGCTAGAGACCTTATTTTGCTCTGAAATTTTTATAGGACCTCATAGATACAGCAAACTATCTCTGAGAATTACTTACCATGTACCTATTATGTTTAGTAATTTATCCATAATTTACTTTAAGGTTGCAATTCTAGATGGAATGATATTATGCTGGAATTATGATTAAATGTCAATCACTTAATATCATTTATACTATAAGAGTTTCTTGATGATGTTATGCAAATGTAAATGTGAATACTTATGACAATTGCCTCTATATGAAGAGAAGATTAAGATTATGAATTATGATTATGAATAATATGCCAATGACTGTATGCATGGTACATTATGAAATTTGATTGTTGATACTATGCATATATGATTGTAATACTTGGGCATGTGACATGGAGCATAAAATATGAATTGCTAAGGTATTACTAAATGAATGAGAGATCCCTTTTGACACTGAGTCAAGGAAAGTAAACCTGGTTAGGAATAGTAGTGTGAGAGTTGGAGAAAATAAATCCGATAATCATATATAGGAATGAGCTCAGTCCTAATAGCGTCTATTACCCTAGAGTGGGCAAGGCCACCTATGTCAAGGGCACGTATATATATATATGAGATCCCCTTTGACATATAAAGGGCACGTGAAGATAAGAACATTACCAAAGTAAAGATAGTCATTGCATTTATCATATACATATTCATATTATATTGAATTATTTGTCAAGATGATTTACTATGAGGTTGAGCATTATGATATATGAGAATTAAGTGATTGAATGCTAAAAGAAACTTACTTATGAAAGGATGATTTTGAACTTTAAAATGAATCTTTAATATATATTGCAAGTGCTTTCTGAATTACTTTTAAGTTTTTAGCGTCTTATGTTCCATATGAACTTCTCTCTAGGATGGATGATGATATTTAGATAGCGTTGATACTTTTCAAGGATGATTACAAGTGAGATTGATGATGATGTGCTTGATATGATCATGAGAGATCATTTTCTCATATAGTCATGCTACTTTTGAAGGCCGAACATACTTTTGATGCTTTAACTCGCTTTCTTAAGTCTCTTACATATTATAATTCATTTTTTGAACAATTTTTCACATTCTAAACAATCTGAATATTTTTGAATGAGATTTTAATCATGTTAAAACATGATATTATGAAAAATGTATGAAGAATTGAATTATATTTCTTGAAGAATATCTTGTTAAGTACTCCAGAAACTCAAGCAAGCCAATAGTCCTTTCTACAAAACATTTTAACAAAAAAATTTTTGTTGTCATTCAAAACTTCGGCTATAATAGCTTTTTCAAAGGTTTTGGAGCTAACACTCATAACCCTCAAAGTATATAAGATATGTAAATGCCACTCAAATCATTTCTAAGGGAGTTCACTAACCTAATCTTGCTTTTCATTTTGTTCTCCACACAACAAACACATGCACACACACAAATAGGGGATTTTATTCATGGTTATAATCAAGCCAAGGTAAAATGGTAGGGAACATACAAGGATATGAAACGTGAAACATAAGAGTTTAAGAGAGTAAAGGGATATGCAAAAGAATACAATGACAAGAGTTTAGTCCACACAAAGTTTTCCATGACTCTTATTTTCTTCAAATTTAATGGAAACCCAAAACATTTATTAAAAAGCAACAAAATATATAATTTTTATTTATATTTTTTTAAAAAAAAACCATAAATTGAATAACACCTGAACCACTTCCTTTATGGAGTCATTTTTTTTTTCACAATCCAACTTGTAAATGCTACCCCACACTTAAAATTTGACAAGTCCGCATACAACACTCCCACAATTATACTTAAGCACATATCAAAGATGGACCAAAGCTCTCCTAGTCCCTAAAGATAGGTGAATCCATGGTTTTACACTATTGGCTTGTAATGTGTAAACAAAGAATGCAAGGTTGGTTGTATAGCTAAGTGGCTAATGAAAACAACAAAAATGCGTCTATCACTTTTACGCATGCAAGTGAATGAAAAGTCTCAAACAAGAATCAAGAAAATTATAGAGCACACAACAGAAGGGAAATCACACAAAAGAAATAAACGGATGGCATGCAATGCAACTAACCATCAATAGGCTTATATCTTCTACACACCTTCATTATGAAAAATGAGAATCACACTACTAATTATGCAACGTGTGAAACAGAGTAGTAGTCTAGATCTCAGAACTCTATAAATGTGACTCAATACCTAGAGTAAACAATCTTAGAAAGTCCAAAGGAAATCAGCACCTATGACAAATGAATATAACTCCTAGACGCAAAAATGAACAATCTTAAATAGAAAAAGAAAATGCAGAAAAATAAAAATAATATTGGGATAAGAAACTACCCTATGGTGGGTAGATGGCCTCCACCAAACAACCTCAGTGACAAGGCCCTAGTCTTGTGGTCCTTCATGAAAAAGCTTCAAACTATGTCCATTGACCTTGGAAGTATGTCTGGTCTTCAAATTCTCTTCTCACAGCTCCATGGGAAAATACCCATGTGATCAAGGACCAAATGTTTTGAATGTGTACCTGCTAGTCATGCATCGCAGAACACTTCATCAAAAGACTTCATTCGCAAACAAAAAGCTTTGGTAGTGCTTATAATAAAAAACTTCATCAAGAAGCTAACTTTAAATGTGATTCAAATCTTATTTAGATGCGCTAATAGAGTGTCCAGGTGGTGGTGTAAAATGCATTTCCTGCTATCCTTTTATAAGATGAAGAAATTTTTTTTTCTCATCATGCCAAAGACCAACAAAAATATTTTGTCCATTGGATCTTCGATCTATTTCTCAACTTGAGCAGTATACCAGATCATACAAGTAATAAAGTCCTGAGTAAGTACAGTTACCTTGAGGATATCTTAGATCAGGGTAGTTTAAGGGAATAACTATTTGGAAAAATTGAATTGATGTATTTTAATGAGAAAAATAAAGAAAATAAATTGCCAAAATAAATAAATAAAAGAAAGGAAATAAATTGGATAATAAAATATGTGACAAGAAAATAATATAGGATCACTGTTAAGGCAATTGATTGCCTAATCTCTAAGCACAAACTAATTTAGGAAAATGATTAAGCTTTATGAATTCCAAACAATGACCATATGAACTTCATTTGTCTATCTCTAGTTTTTGCTTAGCTCATGGTGTTTATGTTAAGAAGCTATATTTTCAAACCCTATCTCTAGTTCTTGTAAACCTTTAATTCAATTAATTGGTGATAGACAAATAAAGGCATTAAGAATAAACATATAAACACTTAGCCATTAGAATAAAAATAAAATTAATATAAAGCCATAAACAATATAGACAAATAGTAAGATCCATCAACACCCTAACAAAAGATACTTAGTTCATACTAAAATAAAAATAAAAAAGAAACAAATGAAGATGAAGAATATAAAACATTATTAAGAACCATAGACTTTGAATGAGGAATGAAAATCAACTGGTATCTCTCCTTGGTTGAGCTATCAAATTCTTAATCCTTGCTTGAGCACTCTCCAACGTTCTAACCTCTTTCAAATTGAGCGAAATTAGGGATAAGGTGTCCAAGGTTTATTATTAGATGCCTATGATTAATTATATGATTAAAATTAGAGAACCAGGCTTAAAAATATGATTTGACTTGACATTGGGTGCACTAAACATTCTTTTTCTTTGCTAGAGTGTCGAGCTTCAAAGTGTCAAAACTTTGGTTCTTATCAAATTACCAATTTTATCAAAATTGGATTGCAAAGAAAACATAATACAATGGTGTAACACGGATATTCTCTTAAGAAAGATTAGTTAAGGTCTGCGAAGGTTTGATGCATTGAAAGAAATTAGCAAGCAAACATGAAGAACGATGTAATTAAAACATTAACTTAGGGAACATTGCAAGAAACATGGAGTATTGATCCTTTATTCAACTAACTGCCAAGCATACATTATGCCTCCAATTAAATTGTTAAAGAAACCTCAACCAACAATTTCACAATTCAATCTAGAAACCTCTAGGGATTTAATCAATATACAATCAATTAAGAAATTAAAACTTTAACCCCTAATCAACATACATTGATCTAAAAGCCAATTGCATTGACTTGGATTAAACCTAACCTAATTCTCTAATTCTCAAGAGACTAATTTCACATCAATATACCAATTAATATAACATTAATCAATCAAATAATCGATCAAATATATATTTCTATACCATTCAATATAGAAAATGAAAGGAAAGATTAAGAAGGAAAGAATTGAAGAAAACATAATAAATGCATTGATGAAGAGCAAGAGGAATCTCACAATACAACCATGTTCATTGGCAGTTCCTTGAGCTAGTTAAGAGTTTACTCCTCCATAATCTTGAGAATTATAAACTAAGAAGAAAAAAATCAGCTAACCTAGAAGAAGAAGTCGTAAAAAACCCAAGAGAACTAGAGAGAGTAGTGAGAAAGAATACATTTAAAACCTAGGTGAAAATATGCTAAATGAGGTAAGATGATCGTCCGACTCCTAGGAACTAATTACATCATCAAAGTTTCCTAAAATAAGCCTAACATGCACAGGAGAAGTCAGCCTGATTATGATAGAAAATCACAAACCCGCTAAAGCGAGAGTGGGATGTGTAAGAATTCCTTTCAGTAGTTGAATTGCTTTGGCGAGGAATAGATTTGCTTTAGCAATAGCCTCGCTTTAGTGATAGTGCCAGTCGCTTCAGCAAGGGTCCTGTAGGTTGTTCCACGGTATTCTTCCATTTGCTTTCATCCTAAGCTTCCATGCACCTCCAATTGCAACCCCTGCAAGTTAAGACCACAATTATGTACCCAACCAATTAGAATAAATCAAAATTAGTTTTAACATAGATTAGGGTGCGTATATGCACAATTCTCAATGCAAGCCAATTGGAATTTAATGAGGATTCATGCAATTGACTTGGAATATATACATAAATTATGCCAAAAGTACCAAGTAATGGGAAGAGATAATGCATGTAGAATTCACACTTATCATAAAGCGCACATGATGACACTCCTTCTAGTCTAAGTACTTTAGTGCTCAAGAAAGACATAAATAGAGTTAGAGCACTAAAACCCATTTGGTGCACTAAAGTGCACATATTTTGGCTGCATGACCTTTTGTTATTGTTCAAATCCACACATAATAACAAGTGCACTTACAACTTGGTGTTTATTTATAAAATAGTATTTTATTAACCTTATGCCTGTAATTATACAATGAATACATGTATGCTACTACTTTCATGCATCGAGTAAGTTCCCAAGAAAGAGAGGTCCATCACTTGAACCTACTTAAGAACCTTATCTTTCCTTAGTGAGAACATTCCCAAAAACATTTCCTCATAAGCATGGAATTATTATGACACTTTTACAAACATTTTTAATTGTAAAAGAATAATTTTCACATTTAGTTAACAATTGAATTAATAAAAGAGTGACATTTTTAAAGTATATGAAAAGTCATTTTTGAATTTTGCATATATATATATATATATATAACAATAGTTACATTTTTTTGCCAAAAACATGTTTTAGACATTTATGGCACATAAAAGTGGATTAAACCTTAGAGTTTCACAAAACTAATTGAGATTCAATAGCATCCATAGATATCATATAAATATTCAAATAATTTTTAGAACATTAAGAAGTAAAACACTAAAAGCATATGATCATGATACCAATATGGACCAAAACAAGAATTCATAAGACACAAACAACTACAACACATAAACATACCATAGCTAAAGATCTAACTTTCATTCTTCCTTCCATGTTCACCTTAAGAACACATGACTCAAAAGGTCTCTCCATTGAAATAAAGAACTACTTATAACTCTATACTAATCTTACCTCAAATGAAGAACAAAACTTTGAACTATGAGAATGTTTAGCTCTACTTTCATGGCCAAAGGATTAGGAGATTGAGAGAAGAGAGCTAAATTTAGTTGGTGCACAGAAAATGAGAGAATGAGTTTGGTATTTATAGGCTTAGGGGTGGCGGCCAAGGTTTGTGATTAAATGGCAATTATGTGAAAATTGATGGCTAATGATGATAGGTTACATAAGTTACAACTTTGGGTTTTTTCCATTAGTTTTCTCTACATTAATTTAGGATTTTTGTGTCCAAACTAGGTTAAAAGAGAGTGAATTTCGTGATAGATGGCAGGATAGATTTTAGGTGCATTTAGGTTGTGTAATAGGATTACAAAAGTATAAAACCTTACATTATGGCCATAAAGTCATGTATTGTGTCCAAAACCTAAGTTACACATGAGAAAACACACTAATAAGGAATCCTAAGCTAGATTACATGAATTGTATCATTGTTTGTTTTCAAATTAGAAGAAGATTAGACTCAAAAAGTGCAAAACCAGGTTGTTTATAGTTTTCCAATGAAAATCGATTTTCATTTGGATTAAGCCTTGACAACATAACCCAATAAAACAAAACACATTATTCGTCTCTTATCTCATAGGCTAGGTGCCCTTAAGCTGGCATTGGACTCAACTCGTTCATTTAAAAGTTTTGTGGGCTAAAGCCTAATAGAACACATGTAATTGGGCTTTTAGTGTTCTTAGGCCCAATAGCCTTTGGCTTTTCTTTTTAAGGAACATTCCCTTTTATCACAAGGGTCATTTCCTAATCCATAGACCATATCCTAATTTTAAGACATACTCTTAAGTTGTAGGACATACCCTTAAATCATAGACATTACCTTGAGACTAAAAAATCACACAACTTGATCAGCATAACTAGATGATCTTTATTCTAATTATATAATTTAGAAATTCATTTTGAAAACTTAGAAAAATAGGGATGTTACAATGACAACTCTCGAGGCTTTGCTATTCATCCCTTTTGACTGCCATTGCCTAGTTCTTCCATGTTCGAAGTCGCCTCGGTGATGAGATGGTGCGGCCTCTTCCTCGCATTCCTGACTTCTCCATCACCAGGCCACAATAGATGTATAAGAAGTTTAAGGCCGATCAGGGACCATATAGGGTAGTAGATGCTAGCACATCTTTATCTTCTTCTCTCCCCCTATTATATCCTATGTTCCAAGTTGTTGAGCAATGAATGCTTCACCATACATCATCCATGATGAGGGGATCATGGATGGTGTCTAGGAGCGGCTTAGCAGGAGAACTTTGCCATAACCAGTATTACACTTCCTTGTGTTGACAGTTGTCAAGCCTCCAAATCCTATTGCATCATTACCATGGTCCAATGCCTGGACTTCACCTCCACTCGCCGGATTAGAGTTTCTTTGTAGAGGATGAGGAAGAAGAGGGTGATGACGATAATGAGGATAAGCTAATGGTGGATAGTAATGATAAGGAGGATGATGATGGCTTAGAAGATGCAGGATGACTGATTAGGGAATCCTTCTCTATTGTCCCCAAGTTTGGTACTTATAATTGCTGTATTAAGGACAATGCAAGGTTCTTTGATGAGGGATAATAGAGATACTCCATATTTTTATAAGGCCAATTTTATTTTGTTTTAATTACTTTTTCCAAATTCTATTTATTTTCCTTTGAACTTGTGATCTTTAGCCTTTAAGCATCTCTTTGTGAATCTGAACTTTGTAGTTGTGTTATTTGATGTCAATCCAAGTAGTGTGATGCCTATTTTCCTATTTGGTAATTTTCATCTTGGTTTCCATATTTGCGTATAGCTAGTAGTTTAGCTTAATTTTGTGAATAGCTCTAACCTTTTATATACATTAAAAAAAAAAAGAGTTTGAATGTATGTTGTTGAGCTTGGGGGCTGGAGTTAGTTGTAACCTCATACATGTTTTCCCGGTTATCCTCTTATGTTAATTTTGTGTGGATGGGCATTTTTAATCTTGATTGGATGTGGATTGATGAATGCACAATTGCCTTGTGAGTTTTTGGGCCATTATGTCATTGTTGTGTTTAACTGATAACTTTTGTTCTCTTGTGTGCATCCACTCTCTTGGGATTGTTATAGAACTTGCACGATTCTTGGTTGAAATATTGTCATTACATTACATGCATATAAATGAGCGAGACATTATTTTCTTTTCTTATTGAGCTACTAAGCCAAAAACCCAACCTTTATTAAGCTACTTGAGCCGTGCTTTCCCTTTTGTTGTTCATACTTAGCATATTACAAGTCCTTGTTGGAAAACAATGAAAACCACCAAGCTTAGGGTCTCAAAAAGCTTAGGTTTTGCATTTTGTGTGCTTGGATCAAAGTGTGGAGGAACATTGGGTTGAGTGGCTGAAAAAGAGAGTTCATGCTCTCATAAAGGTGGTTCAATAGAGTTTTCTTTCTTTTTATGTAAATGCATATAAAGAAAAGAAGAAGAAATTTATGCTTATGGGAAATTGTACATATATATATATATATATATATATATATATATATGTACTTATAAAGTGAAAGAGACATTTAATTTGAAACGAGGGAGTATTTGATAATTAATTATTGCTAGACTTTTTAATAGAGTAGTAAAAGAGTACATTAGATACCAAAATGATACAAAGAAAATTGGGAATGGCTTAAAGCAGCAAAACGACAATATCCAGAACAAAAGAAAGGAAAAACACTAAAAATCCAATGGGCCTCATCTACATGCTTCCTACAAATTGGGTTCTACACTGAGGATAGTTTAATGGCATCAAGCACACCGCCCCCAAACTAATAACACATGTTGCAACATGTGTTCATTGATGACTGCACATAAATCAAAGAAGCAAATCAGCCCTTCCAACGAGAATCATTTGAAGTTCCCATTCTCTTGGCCATTGAAAACCAAAATCACCACTATCGCCTCACCACATTTAGTATGACATGTTGACACAAGCTTCAATCTTCTGTCTCGACTAGTTTTGATAAGAACCTTAGCCACAAAAAATGTCTTTCATGGAGCGATGAGTTCATCATAGCCAACAAATGGGAGATCCCCATAACTTTTTTTTTCTTTACAGATTTGAACTTGTCTAAGCAAATAAGGGAGCACCATACAATTCAATCCAAATTAGTTTAGAGAATACCTCTCCTCGTGCCTCTTCTACACCAATCTTGCTACCACATGAGTCTCGAAAAGCTCCAAAACAATATATGGGATATGAGATAGGAACTACAAAAGGGAAAGCATCCGCCATAAGAGAGAAAACACAACCTTACAAAAAGCAAGAAAAAGAGAACTAGTCCCCTAGAAGAGTTTGCATATCACCTTAGTTACATAAAGGCAAAACAAAGCCTTCGCTCTCAACTCTAAAGGCTACCTAAACTGTAAAAATAAATACGCAAAATAGGGCAAGATGGCTAGGGAGCTGGCAGGGAAGGCCAACATTGAGAAGGTAAGGGAGGATAAGATGAAAGGGGAAATGATTAAGAGATTTAGAGGGAAAGAGATGG
Organism: Dalbergia oliveri; assembly: GCA_030441495.1. Taxonomy (NCBI): domain Eukaryota; kingdom Viridiplantae; phylum Streptophyta; class Magnoliopsida; order Fabales; family Fabaceae; genus Dalbergia; species Dalbergia oliveri. The sequence continues at coordinate 12,716,793 of JAMLFY010000001.1, forward strand.
GGTTGAATAGGTGCACACCTCTATGAGATGGTAAGCGATGACCACCCAAGTAAAATCCTTGTCACGACCAGACTCCGTGACTGGTACATGAGTAGTCCTCGCTCATTCAGTCCAATTAACCGTGATGTGTTAGCGTGGTATGCAAAATCTTTATTTCTAGAAACTTAATGAATTTCTAGAGAGACAAATAAATAAAAATCTAGTTTTAAATAAATACATAGTTCATAAATCCTTGAACAAACTGATCACAAACTATCTTGCAATATAAACTACAAAATCCTTGTTCCAAGAAAATAATAATTCAATGGCATAATAAAATAGTTTGTGCATAAGCGTGTGTCCAAGATCCTACTTGCACACTAATGGAGCATTCTATAATTCTAAAATAAAAGGCCAAATACAATTTTCCCTCCTAAACTTTAGGTCATGTGTAGTTTACATCTTTGCTTTTCAAAACATGCATCAACACCATAAACTTTCCAAACTCTGAAAAACACTCTATACTTTCCAAACAATGCAAAACTTTGGGTCATAGCAGGTATCAAGTCGCACACAATAGAAAAAATTAAGGGATTAGATGCACATGAGAATTTATAAACAAGACGTCAGATTACACAAATTAGAAATGTTAGAGGGTTAAGTATACATAAATCATATGTTCACCAGTTGCTAAAATTATATTGAGGGGTGTTTTGCATCTTTGGAAAGTTAGATGTTCGCAGCACATGTTTTTAAAAGTCATGGAAACTATACATGACCAAAAGTTCAAGGGGAAAAATACATTTTATCCTAAAATAAATGAAATTTTAATTATAGTCTCATTATAAAGCGAAGCTCACCACTGAAATGAGGACTAACAACTACTGAAGTGAAGGGACAACATTTCATTCTGCTATAAATCTAAGGAGAAATGAAAGGTGAGTTCATCTAAACTGGTAAATAAATAGCCACCCATAATTCATATAAGACATAAAAACAAGTCAAATGCATACCAGGCATAAATAGTAATTTATAATTATAATTATACATGCATCTTGCGATTCACAATTCAAAAAGAACATGAAAGCCAGAACCATATATCTATATCTAAAAGAAATACTACAAAAAATTATTACATGAAGTATAAAATCACCCAACTTTCTAAACACTCCACCTCCTCTCTTTTCTCTAGCTACAATCAAATTTAAATTTTGAAAAATTTGTAACTATCCATTTATGTATGAAACGCTTGGAAATTTTTTCCCTAAAATCACTCAACTTCCTTTTTCTTCTTTATTTTGCAATAAAATTTAAACTACGTTCCACAATTAAATTATCTTACCCAATTTATTAATTTATTAATTGAATACACTATCATAAATCAAAATACAATCAAATTTAAATTTACAAAATTTATAACTGCCTATTTGTATATGAAAAACTTAGAGTTATACAATTAGATACCATTTTTGTTAGTACATGATACATTTTTATTTTGATATTAATTGTCATAAACTAATTTATAGTATCGGTTGATTACATTATATTTTTTATATGATGCTTAAGATAATGATAATAAGAATAAAACAATTTCAATGACATTTCAATATAAAAAGTGAATTTAATGATATATGAGTATAAAATGATCACTAGATGTTAATGAATGTTTAAAAGTGGATTTTGTTATTTTGAAAAGATTAACATTGATACATTGATAATGTAAATGAATTTTACATTGTCATTTAATTATTTTTTATTTTTTGTAAATTTGATATAATTATGTATGATTAGATGAATGTGTACTTTTTTTATTAATAGTGCAAATAAAATAAATTCTATTTTTATCTCCAAACTCAAATCTAGGTGAATGGAAGAAAAAAAATCTTGCTGCATTTTTAGGATGTTGAATAAAATGGTCATATGCTTCATATTTATAAGACTTTGAAGATAGTTAAGTAAGTAGTTAAGTTTAATTATTTTGTTAACGTAGTAATACATAGTTGAATATTTATGTAAATATTTAATATTGACACTGTATATAAATTAAATACTAAAAAATCTTAGCATGATTTAATTCATGCAAATCATAAATGAAACATGCAATTAAGTGATTTTTTAAACTAAAAATAACCACTTTTTTGAAATTATTTGTATAAGCTTTTACTCAAAAGTTAAAAGTATATATATTTTATCAAATTTAATTAATATACTATAATAAAATATGTTTTTGATGAAATATAAATAAAAATATTAAACAGATTAAATAAATTTAAATTAAGAAAGATTTGAAAACTAATTTTTGTAAGTGCACAGGTACCATCTAGTAATTAATTATTCAAATAACTCAATAATTGCATGAACATAGGGAATAAATCCTAGACATACAAAACATGAAATAAGTTACGTGACAGCTCTGTTCTAGGCTACTCCAAACACATAATATAATTTATCTAATTCACAATTCCATAACATGCTCATAATTCTTATCTTGTCATATTGCAATAATATGTAAATTACATAAGCCAAATAATTCACATAACATGCAATTTTTAAAACAATGGTTTTTCATGATTTTAAAACAAACTAACATGAAATCTTGGCTCTCTTAAACTTTTAAAATCATAATATCATATTTTAATAATTTAGAAAATGAGAATAATGTTTAAACTATAGTGTGACTACCAACTTGGCTCTAAGGAGTAAGAATGACATTAACAGCTACTAGAATCATAGGAACGCTATTTGTATTGATTTGGAAGTTTTGGGAAGAGGAAACTAAACCATGAGAGTCCAAATAACAACTACACTTAAAGAACGAGGTTAGGAATATAAAGAACACACTTACCAAACTAAACGGATTTAATTGGTGGAAATTCTCAAAACTTATTGGGAGTGCTTGGGAATTAGTGTACAAAGATAGAAGAACTCAGGTGGCCGGGTATGACTAGAGGTGTTTGGGCATGTTATAACATGTCTATTTATAGTGGAGAGGGTTAAAAAGCATTGTTAACGTTTGTTAGTGTTGGGGACTAGACCAGTGACCCATGGCTTGTTGTGATGAGCTTGCACTAAAAAATGGAGTTTTGGATGTGTGGGCTTGCTACAACGAGTATGCACGTGACCAGAATACGAATCCACAAAATATACCATGAAGGGGCCAAAATAAGTGGTAAAATAAAAATTTTAATTAATTATATGCACTTTAAATCATATATTTTTCAATTAAATATATGATTTTCATTATTTAAAAAGTTTAATTTCTATACATCCAATGTAAAACTTTTTTATATAGTCATTAATCATGTATTCTCAAATTAACAAAAATAGTTGAGTCTCATACACTATTTAAAAAGTCATACAAATAAGGATTTCACTGAATGATAGTGTGAGAATTTTTTACTGTTAGTGTATCAAAATTAAACTCTTAATTAAATTAACTTATTTCATTAACATAATTTTAAAAGAAATATGAAAATTTTAAAATTCTTATAACTATTACAACTAAATAAATGTTGATTAAAATTTTGAAATTCAAATATTAACATATTATATATATATATAAAAGGCCCCTGGTTGCCCCCTCCATATCTAGCCTTGCATGTGACAGCATGCAATGCATGTCAAAAACTTATTGTCCATGCATAACTCTTAATATAGTTGGAATTTGGCCTTGATTGGGTCTAGAAATAGAACTTATATAAAATTGAATTAGTTTTTCAACACCATAAAAATCATGTTAATGGATATCTATATCTCAAAATATGTGCAAAATACTAGACAAAGATTAAGTTTGACAATATGAGAAAAAAAATTGTATTTCAAAAATCTCATTTTAACTTTCATCTAATATATATGGTAACTAGAAGTTGATCTTAAAGGCAACATTGAGGATCTCTCATGGTTCTTTCAGTGAGTCTGTATTCAGAATATTACAACCCTAGATTACGAATGATAACAAATAGACTCGGTGAAGTGGCGGCTAGTGGTTGTGTTTTCTATTTCAATTACAATGTAAAATTCCCAACAACAATGAGACATTTTCTCAATGTATTTCATTCTCTATGTTTTTTTCTAACAATTTACGTAGGATCAATATACCCAATCAAATTGAAATTGTCTATATCGTATAGTTTGAGTAGCAATTTCATGAGTGCTTGACTTTAATTTATTAGTTTATAGAATACAGGTTCTCCACAAATTCAAAGGATGCAAGATTATATAGAGTAAACGCTTTATGTTTGGATGGTGGAAAACAGAATATGAAATACAAAAGACCAATAATCATAACCCCAACATACGTAATTTTATTATGCATTTGAGAACATACATCACAAATAATTACTAACACTCCCAATTTTTATTTTCTTTTATTTCCCTCAGCATAACATTTCCTCGTACATTACTGTTAAAAAAAAGCAAACAAACAGCCACAACGATCGTGAGAGCCTACTTGAGAAACCACGGACATAAAGATGCAAGCAAATTCTTGCTCATGCATTTCTTGTCAATGATATGGTGACATTGAAGAACTCAGTTTTCTCCTTGGACATACGATTGGCCAGGATATTTTGGTAGCGGCTAAAAACCTCATCAATGATATCTTCACCAAAGTGGCTAACCAACAAAGGTTCAGCCACAGCCCTCATGCACTGCGCCACATTGTATCCACCATCACTGAGTGATTCTGACATTTCAGATTCGAAATCAAAAGCGTTCCAGTTATTATAAGCGTTCCAATTCACTTCAGACACCTCGAGGTGATTGATGGTGAACGACCCTTCGCTGAGAACTTCCAATTTCACTTCAGATGGGGATGGAGTGTATTGAGGGATATTGAAAGTATCCACTTGCTCTTCCTTTATGACCCCCTGCAGTATATATGTGTGTTGAGTGTTTCAAAGGCCTAGAGTCACAATAATTGTATATATATATTTATTATAATTATCAATGGTTGAGGAATCTATTTACTTTTCCGAGTAAGATATATAATAAAGTTGTTATTTATATCATTTTATATAGAATATGATATTAACTTATATTTTATTTATTATTAGATTAGATATAAATTTTATTTAAGTAAAGTTCATATTCAAATAAAGTGTGAGTTGATATGATACTACATTTATGATTGTAAATAATTTTTTTATATTATATTGATTCTATTCAATAACTTCTTTTAGATTTGAAATTTTCTCAATTACAGTTAAATCAAAAGTTACCGCCAAATCAATCAAATTTATAAAATTTTAAACAATTCTAAAATGATTGGATAATTTTTTCTTTCAATTAATTTTGACGTGTGCACAAGATTTACTTTAAATGGTCCCCACCATGATACGCATCCGTATTCACATGACGCATTAGATCTCATAATAAATTTATAGATCTCATGCTAAAAAATAAAAGAAAAGAAGGAAAACGTTTTGGCATTTTGTGGGCAATAAACGTGTGTTGTATTTAAAAACACTAATATTGGAAGTTAGATCCTTTTTGTTTTTTTCTTCGACATGAAGTCAAAGGCCGCAATTGGTATGCTACAGGAAGTCACATCTAAATACTTTAGACAGTGAACTAGCCAAAACAATTGCATTTTATTTTATTTTTAAAAATGTTTACGTGTAGTGAAATTACTCATTTTTTTCTGTTCAGTGATATATGCCATCAAATGATAAAATAATTCACAAAAATCTTTCAAAATTGTATTCTTGTCGGAGAACATTTAAAGAGTGATATTATCAAAAACAGTTAATTTCAAATTAAGATTTTTCTGAAGATAAGTCGAAAGCCGCCATATATATATATATATATATATATATATATATATATATATATATATATATATATATATAGTCACATCTGTACACGAAAACAAATATCAGCCACATCTAATTAATTGAATAAAGAAATTATAAAGGAAAATATATTTCATACAGACCAAATGTTTATAAATATTTACTTTATTATTTAGTTTTATATATCAAAAGGTCAATAATTGCATTACCGAAAAAAAGGTCAATAATTGATCAGGATTAGAATTATTGTACGTATGAGGTTACCATTATGTTGTTCCTATCCTTTTCGCCGATAGCTGATACAAGATGCGCAAAATAGAGCAATGTTATCATAACAATAAAATTGCATAATAAATTTAGATCACATATTTTATTATTAATAGATGATATGAGTAAATAGGATAAGTGACAATCACTCATTATATCTAATGATAATAATATGTGGTATATATTTATTATATAATTTTATTATTCTTATAATATTATTCCAAAAAATATTATGTTGGTCCTAGCTTTCATGTGATTTTTCGTTTTATAACAACCAACGAGGATTCGTTTGTGTACTCAGCTTTTAGTTGTATTGAAGTTTCCGTAAAGATACAGCAAATAATTATTATCACGGATTTAATTTTGATGTACTTTTGTTGTGAACGAGTTTTATACAATAATATAATTTTGTGTTATCACCCTGTTAAAAGTGTTTAATCTTTATAATAATCATCTCAAAAATCATATATGTATAATTATATAAATTTTAGATTTAATTGGAATATCCTGGCAGTATAAATAAGTTTACATATTAATCCAATCATGTAATGACACATAAGCAAATATAATTACTTTCAACCCCATTACTTGAAAATAATACAAAAAAAAAGATGTAATTGGATGATAGTGTAAAACTTTTATCCTAGATAATAAAATTAAACTTTTATATATATATATATATATATATATATATATATATATATTATAACTCAATATCAAAATAACTCTATATCAAAATTACTTACTTATTAGCATCAAGTCTTAAGAAAATATTATCAAAATAAAAAAAAATAAATCTTGAGAAAATAAGACTAAATTTTTAAATGGGTTTTATTAATTGAGACATTGAGACAAAATAACCAAGGAAACAGAGCATGCAAAATTTTGGTTGAATTAAATGGATTTGTTTTAGTTTCTATTTTCATTTCTAAGGTTTTCTGTTTTAATATAAAATTACAAGAAAAATAGTGAAAAATAGTAAATAAAAAGAGAGAACATAAATTTTTATTTTTATTATTTTTATTGTTTCTTTCACAATATTTTAAGAGCATGACATACAAAAATAAAAATAGAAAACTTGATTTTATTTTTTCACTATTTTAAGCTTTTCATTGAATGCATTAAAAATTTCAAAATTTTAAACTTCTGATATCCACGCCAGGCCATTTCAAATAAAATGGTGTTTTAGGGTTTTACTTTTGTTTTTTAATGCTTTCAATAAAATAATGGGTAAAGCTTTATTTAGGTCCTATACATTTTACCAGTTTCAATTTATTCCCAAAAATTTCTTTTGTTCTATTTATATCCCAAACATTTTCCAAACATTTCAATTTTATTATTTTGATTAAAAAAAACCCAAATTAATTATAAACTAAAAAATTTAATGTAAATGTCAAATTAGAATGTTAGGAGATCAATCACAACAAATATAAAATATCATATTATATAATTGTTAGAATCACAAGAGAATATAAAATATCAAGTTTGTGTTCATAATTTAAGTGTCATTTACGATTTGAACTAAATTGAAATCTTGATTAAATGCAAATGACTAAAATAGAGGTTTACCCGAAAATAATTTATACCAATTTTATTCTTATCTATCTATATTAAGTAAACTTCTCCTCGCTTTCTTTACACCTTCTTTAGCCAATCATAATTTTTCTTTAAAGGGACAGCTTTACCTTTTTTTTTTTAATTTAACTTCTTTAAAAATCAAGACTATTCAATGATTTCTTTAATTTTGGTAGAGTAACCTTAATAATCAAATCCAATTTAAAATAGAGGGAACATCAAAATTCCTCGTGAAAAACAAGTTATCTAGGATATCTACCTCCAAGACCATATCATTAAGAGCAGTAGCCATGAGTTCCCAAATGTAGCAACCCTCCTTGCAAGATGGATCGTCGCTTCTTCTTCCCAAAAATGTTAAAACCATACGACCCCCTTCAACTACTTCCTCTGCACGACACTTGAGGAAGAGAGAAATCTCTATGAAATTGCTCGTAGTAAGCCTCGAGGACGTTTAAGGGGCTTGTGCTGGACATGTAGATGTTGCCCTTGTTGTTCTCTATACCTTCAGGAACCTAATTGATCATCAATTAAAAAACAATTACTTATACACCATTGTGGATCAGTTAAAGAACAAGGGTCAGATCTCAGGTATAGAATTAATCATGATTTTAAATTGTGGTTGTGTTCACTCTCTGCAATACGGAAAATTGTTATATTGATACGGCCGCTGCAATGTAGCTGTGAAGGACACTGCAAACGCAATATTGCGGCCATAATTGAAGTTGTGGGCCAGAATCTAAAACCATTGAATTGATTAAACACCTAACGCACTAAGAAATACCAAAGAGACTAAACAAAAATTAACAATTAACTGTATATACCTTAGACAGCCATTGAAGGCCGTACGAGGAATGGACAAAATGCAGACTTCGGTTAGGAAAAAGCCTTCCATAGAAAGAACCAGGAACCCCGGAGAAGTAGCATGGACCAATCTTATGTTCCATTTCATCGCTTAGTGTTTGTTTGAAGCCGTCAAGGGACCTGAAGATGTTGTTGAAGTCATTCCCTGGGAGGTCGTTCATGAAGACATTGTATTCTGGAGATTTCTTGTTCTGCTCTTGACAAAGCTTCTCCACAGCCTTAATGATCTCTGACACAACAAAGAAAGTGTTTGGGCCAGAGGAACAACCCAAGTCCGCTATTGCTAGGCTTCTCGGCAGTGTGCTGCAGCAGAGCCTGGTTATGGCTTCCTCTGTTACTGGCTTTGTCAGGGAAATCACCTTTTGCTGTATATGTCCATAATCCATTCAGAACAAGACACAATACAGAAGAATTAGCACACTGATTTTATTTTCTTTCCGTGTGGCATTACCAACTCCAATTAGAGAAATCCTAGATAGTCGAGCAAAATTAAACATTTGCCTTATCTTCTCATTCGTTACCCGCCACTTTGTTTTTGTGCTTATCATTGTCTTCCCGTTTCTTTACTGTCTTTAATTAATGCACTAATCAACGTGTCAAAAGATACATTTAATTTATTTTAAAATGGAAAGAGTAATAAATTGGAGTTTGTCTTTGTTATTCGGTACTTTTACGAGTAGGGTAATATGAGCACGCATAGCCGTTAGTTATACCTGAACTAAGGAGTTGTTTGCATAACTTGCTTCTCCCACGCCTTCATTCATGTGCAGCACCTGTGCTACTTCCATGCTTCCTTCTTTTATCTCTCCTTCTCGCTTTTTTCTCAGTATTTTATTTTTTTGCTTAGATGTGTTGAATGAAACCCACATCACACCCATATATATACATGCGAAATCTATGCTTTCTATTGAAAAAAGTTGTGGCTAATTTTTACTTCAATTTTTGCGTAAGAGACATAACATAACAGATATCTTATTTGATTTGTGCGTGTGTGGCTAATAGTCTTGGATCCCATGTGAAGTGATCGACACTGATAGATCCTTTTCATACTGAGTATGGTTACGCGTCGTTCAAATACAGAACAGAATCTGAATGATCCCGGGGCTAATGAGGAAATTCCAACTAGGATAATTGCCTGCACTCGTAGTTAAAGGTTATACAGAGACAATATTAGATTTGGTAAAGGCACACGTCATGGGTAGCGGAGCCACAAATATTTTATTAGGGGACAACATAAAATACTAGTATATATATCATATTAAAGAGATTATACAACTATAATAAATATATAGGATAAATTGAGTAGATTGGGGAGTCATGGCCTATAGAGGCCCCCTTTGGCTCTGGCGCTGCAAGTCATAGTGAGATCTATAGCTTCAAGATACACAACACTATTCCACCCAAAATTACAGTACTATTTTATTTATATATAACTCTGAAATTTTCTTTTCTTATTTAAATAGAGAGTTAGAGCATTACCAAAAAAGAAATAGAGTTAGAGACTATTAGATTAAATACATTAAAAGATTTAATGTTTTATATTTTTAATTAGTGACTTTAAATTATTGATTAGTTAGACTCTTAACATTGATGATATTTACTATTAATTTTTGTATTTATTATTATTAATGTTATTATTTAAGAAATAAAAAATATAATTAAATACTTTTTAACTTTATAGCTAGGGAATCTCACCTTTAACTTAAAGAAGAAATATTGCCAACATAATTTATATTATGTGTATTTAATAATTACACAAGACTGAATAATATAATCAAAATTTTATCCAGAATAAATGATGATGATTGGACTAAACGTGATGGCAGGACCTATCTACTCTTCTAAAGGTTATCAATTATACTATGTCATTCTTGTATTTATTTTCTGGAAAAAATTCAGCTTGTATTTTCCATTACTCAATGTTATTGTTTTGTTCAAATCGGCACCGGTTCTGTTATTCAGGCATGACATGTTGTGTGCAATCCTTAACCGGAGAAGTGCCGTTTGTGAAACCAAATGTTTGAACAAGTTGTTGTACTCAGCAAAAGACAAAAAAAAACATCTCATTCACGCTTACCTTGACATATCAGATTAGTGGAGGTAAATATTATAGGTGTCAATGGCCTTGGTTAGGTCGAGTTTAAAGATAAGAAAAATGTTATTTATACTCATTATTTGTGAATACTGTCAACACATTTTTATTTATTATTGGATGGGTATAGCATCATTTAGTTTAAGACTATATTTTATCAAATGTAATAGGAGTATGTTGATATGGTGTTATCATAAATGATGAGGACAAATAACACTACTTAAAAATAAATAAGACACAACTCAATCAACTATGAGACGAGTTAGGTTGGATTGAATTTTTTTAATAACTTTTTACTCAACTCAAATTGATTTGAAAAATATTATTTGTCCATAATAGGATGTGAATAGTGCAACTCTCTCATCATCCACCATTTAGTGCTTGAACTTGCATGATAAACAACCAAGATCTCATGTCAAGATATTAATAGCACATATAAGGAACAAATCTAAGTAAGATCTCCCTTAATGGTCAATGGACTATTGATTTTATCTATATTTATCAATCATACAAATCCAAAAAAAAAAAAACTCTACAAGATCGGAGTATCATGGAAAACTAAAGAAAGATTCACTACAAGATAGTCTTGTACATATTCACTTTACATAAGGGCTACATATATCCCTAGATATGATGTTCAACTCATTAGTTTTCACCATAAACACTCTAATTTGCAAAATTGAAAAATTTATCTGGGATTGGTTGAAAGCTTTGACAGCAAACACTTGAGTCAACAAAAAGGAGCATGCAATGTAACCAAAATACATTGTGCTAGTAGGGAGCTTATAATTACAACTCGTAATAAAAAATGGTATTTTAAACATTATATATGTCAAATATTACAAAATTATTAAAATTTTGTTATTAATGATCATGTGTATGTCACATGTTTTTTCCATCACTTAAGTTAATGGACAATTAATTATAGGGATTGCAGGGAAGGTCAATGTAGGATTCAGTAAATTTCAAGGACTTCTAGTTAAAATTTTGCAAATTGAAGGGCATATAATATCTGCTACAAATTTATGATAATATTAATTTACTTTACATATATAGAAAAACTATAATCATAACTTATTTTGGCACATTATAATCATAAATTTTTCAAAGAGGAAATATGTAAACGGAATTTGCTTATATATATATATGCCCAACAGATTTGTTAGTCGTCATTTAATCAGTATCCACATAAAATTTCATGACTCATGCCTTTCTCCATTCTTCATAACTTTTCACGGTCGCCGTGCTTTCTATTCTAATAACAATGGGACACTTTTTAAGTGTATTTCATTTTCTATGTTTTTCTGACAACTTATGTAGGATAAATATATCAAATCAAATTGAAATTTTTAAATATACGTGTACAACTAGAAGCTACATAATATCTGCCACAAGTTTACGATAATATTAATTCATTTTACATAGATAGGATTCCATAAAACAAAAAAAACTATAATCACAACTTCTAAAAGAGAAAGTATGCTAATGGAATTTGCTTATGTATATGCCCATCAACTTCGTTAGTCATTTAATCAGCATCCGCAGAAAATTTGATGACTCATGCGTTTCTCCATTCTTAATAACTTTTCATGGTTGCTTTCTATTACAATTACAATGTAAAAATTCTGAATAATAACGGGACACTTTCTTAATTAGTGTATTTCATTTTCTATGTTTTTCTTAAAAATTATGTAGGATAACCATTCCAATCAAATTGAAATCGTCTATATCCTTAAGCTTAACTAGCAGTTTCCTTATTTTATAAAATACATGTTGTTAGTGTTGTGAAGTAATGAGAATAGAGAGAAAGAAGTAATGGGAGGAGAAGATAGGATTCTCTATTGTTTTTAGTGTGTAGTAATAATGTCAATCTAGATATTTATTTATAGACTATTAAGTACAATATAATTGGAATGATTTAAAATCATATTAATTGACAATAAATAAGATTCTAATCAATCACTTAAATCTAGTAATGAACATCCACATAATATTTGATTTATAACACTCCACATAGATGTCAATGAGGTAGACAACATTCTTCATTAAAATCCTTACTAAGATAAACAAAAAAAACCTGATAAAAAAGTCTTAATAAAGAAAAAGAGTATTGTGGTCAATAAATCATACTAACAGTAACATAACGTCCAAAAAAGCTTTAGTTTTGAGGAATAGAAATTGATAATCATTCTTTTCCATTTTAAAATGAATGATATTTTAATAAAATATTATATGGTAATGCCAACTTGGCCAAATACTAATAACAATGCTAATAGGATTAATACTAATACTAATTATTGTACAATAATTTAATTAATGATAAAATTTTAATACCATGGCATAAAAAGATTATAATGTGATGCGTAAAATAATTTAATGGATTGAATTTTTATAGAAATAGAGATAAGGCAGGGAAAGGAAATCCTTTTATTCAAGGCAATAACAAATGTGACATCGCTTTATCAATAAGGAAATTCCTTTAGGAGAATATAAGTATTTAATTATAAATATTCAAAATTATCCTTGGTGTTACATTTGATTTGGAGAATGTAAAAATGAAAATATTCATTCTAAGAAAAGTATAAAGTTATTTTAAATTATAATTACACACACTTTAAGTTATGTGAATAATAAGATTCATTCACTTTAAGGAATGATCTTTTAACATATTCACTTCTAGAAATATATAAATCTTATAAAATAGAGAAATAAATCTATTATAATTTTTTTGGATAATTTTAAATAATAAAAATATATTCACTTCAAGAAATTATTATCCTTTATTATTATTTTTGTATAATTCCTATTTACTTATAAAATGATCATCATCATTCACTACTTTCTCTGAATGATATTTATTAATAAAATGAAATAGAATAATATAGGAGATAAAGCCAAACAACAACAACAACAACAATAATAATAAAAAAAGATAAAGGCAATAAATAATAATTATTTTATGCGATCTTTCTGGTAATATTTTCTTTTTAATGGTGCCTTTAGAATCTATTGAATCAAGATAATTTTAACATCTAAAATTCAAGGCAAATAATCCCTTTCTTTTTAAAAATATCTTGATATAAAAAAAATCTTACCTTCACGACTTCACTCATATGCACCGACCATAGAAGAGAAATTCAGGACAAATAATTCGAGATGAACCCACGAATGACCGTATGATGATCAACAGAAATTCTTCTTCCAAGTGGCCTTTTGATGGAATACTGATCGTGGATACAAGGTTACAGGCTTGTGTATGCCAACGTGATGGGTAATTAGTGATGATAAAGCTTTTTATTTTTTTTTTCATGCCAATAACATGTTGTAAAATAATGAAAACAGAGAAAAAGAAGTAATAAGAGGAGAAGTCAAGATTGTCTATTGCTTTTAGTCAATACCACTCTAGTCTCTATTTATTGACTCTTGAGTGTAATATAATTGGAAAGATTTATAAAACCATATTAATTAACAATAAATGAGATCCTAATCAATCACCTGAATCTAATAACATGCACATCCACATAATATTTTATTTATAACAATTAGCAAATAAATTTAATTTTAATGCAGCATCGTCCAAACAACTAATTATCACAATACATCCATATACATAATTTTATCACGAATTTGTGAACATACATCACAAATAATTACTGGCCTGTGTACAACATAATACTCCCAATTTTTATTTTCTTTTTTCATCAGCATAACATTTCCTCATAAACTACTGTAAAAATAAAGCGAATAAACAGCACAATGATTGGGAGTCACAGACATATATAGATAAGCAAACAACCTCTTGCTCATGCATTTCTGGTCAATGATACGGTGACATTGATGAACTCGGTTCTCTCCTTGGACATACGATTAGCCAAGATTTTTTGGTAGCGGCTGAAAACCTCATCAATGATATCTTCACCAAAGTGGCTAACCAACAAAGGCTCAGCCACAGCTCTCATGCACTGCGCCACGTTGTATCCACCATCACTGAGTGATTCAGACATTTCATATTTGATCTCAAAAGTGTTCCAATTCACTTCGGACACCTCAAGGCGATTGATGGTGAACGACCCTTCTTTGAGAACTTCCAATTTCACTTCAGATGGGGATGGAGTGTATTGAGGGATGTTGAAAGTATCCACTTGCTCTTCTTTTATGATTCCCTACGGCACACACAAACAAATTCGTGATTTTTTATATACATACATGGGGATTGCTATTCCACACATTCATGTAAAGATTAGTATGCGACGCCAACGCAACACAGACCAACACCCACAATGGGCAATCACCGACCCACCATCCTTCTCACTCTAGTCTCTAACAAGCTTGTATTTATTTATTTTATTTTTTTTGTGCGTTCGTTCTCTCGTTACATAATAACAACTCCTATCAGATTCTAGCCTAGCATGTTTTATATGAATTAATCCTAATTGACTCGACTTCTTTGTTTAATTTCTTTTCTTTTTACTGGACAATTTCTTTTCTTTTATCGAACTACGTTTAAAACATTGTCTTTCTTCTATGTCGCTCTCATCTTTTTCCTTTACCTACTACTCAATTGCTAAACTAGAACGACACCAAACTATTCTTTTCTTTCCTATCAATGTTTCCATTTGACTTTATGTTTGAATAAAATAGAAAATGACAAAAATACAAAAAACAATTAAAAAAAAGCTCAATATGTGCGCAACCAAGTGTTTTAACAAATGATGGACAGCAATCGATCATTTGTCACCTATGACGAAAACACTGAGGGAGCCGCGCAACACGTGAATCAAATAATACACTTATGGACGTCTACACTCACGTTAACTGATAACAACTGATAATAAATTTATACATCTCATGTTAACAATTTTTTTTCACGTATAATAAAATGTTACCAAATTTTAGAAAAAATAATTTTGATGCACTATCAATAAATTTTTTTATATTATTATCCAATTATTAATAGTAAATAATTAAATTAAATATTTTATTAATATGATACAATACATATTTTTAAAAATATTTATATAATTTTTTTTACATTGAAGATATATTCAAATTAAATTAAAAAATAGTTTGCAAGCAAGAAACGTGTTTTGTATTTAAAACACTGCTATTGGAAATCAAATCCCTGTTTTCTTTTATTTGGGTCGAAGGCCAGAATTGACCTACTATTAAAATAAAGCACGTCTAAAGACTTTAGACGGTGAAATATATGCCAAAAACAAAACAATTATTGTTTATATATAGTGAAATTACAATTTTTTTTTCTGTTTGGTTTTGTTAATTACTATCAAACAATAAAATAATCCACATATAACCCTTCAAAAATTGTTCTTGTACCGAAGAACATTTGGAGAGCATTATATTAAAAATTAATTTTAAATTAGGATTTTTGAAAGCTGCCTTTGGTGTGGCTACATATATTTATATTAGTCGCGAAAGGAAAAGGAAAATATATTTCATATTGAACAAATGTTTATTAATATTTATTTTAGTATTTATTTTTACCCAAAAATGGTCACAATTATTGTACGCATGAATTTTTTGTGATAGCTTTCTTGTGATTCTTCCGTTAACGTTTTATAGCAATCAAGGTGGATTTGTTTATTAGTTAATGTACTCTGCTTTTTGTTGTAGTGAAGCTTCCACAAAGATACAAACAAAATTATTATGATAAATTTAATTTCAACATAATGTTATTGTAAAGAAGTTCTACACAATTATATAATTATATATTATCATATCAATAAAGTGTTTAACTTTTACAATAATCTTCTCCTCAAAACCAACCAGATGCATAAAAATATAACAATATTTTTTTGTTTGACTTGGTAAAATATTTATTAACTCTGCATCAAGATCAATTTCATATCATCACCAAAGTCTTAAGTTTTTAAATGGGTTTTGTTAACCAAAATACAATTAAGTTATTAAGAAATCATTAAATGAAAAAATTTTGGTTGAAAGATCTTTAAGGTCAGTTTTTTTTATTTTTTATTTTTGTATTTTTTTCATAATTTTATAAAAAATAATGAAAATAAGAAATGAAAACACAAAATTAAATTTTGTTATTTTTATTGTTTCTTTTATCAAATCCTATAAACATAAAACATAGAAACTACAAATTATAACCAAACAGACCTATTTTGTTTTTGTTTTTATTTTTCGATGTCTTCCCTCTGTTTTATTCTATTTATAAACTTTTTGAGATATATTTGTTTTAAAATATATATGCAGTTGTAATATCAAGGAAACATTATTATCTTTTTTTTGTCAATACTACTTTTAGTATAATTAATTGTATTCACTACCTTTAATTTATTGTATTTACATGTTTTGATCTTTTAGTAGGGATAATATTGTTTACTTGCACAACTTTATACTATCACCAAAATTCATTTTTCTTTTTCTTAACAATATATATATATATATATATATATATATATATATATATATTTGGATAGATGGACTAGTGAGACAAAAGAGCATCAAGGGTATTAAGGTGTTCCTTTAAAACGGTTTAATTTAGATACTTATGAAGAAAAAACTGAAAAAATTGAAAACTCAATTATTTTCAGTTTTTCAATTTTTTTCCAAATTAAAAAATTGAAAACCTGTTTTAAGCAAAGCAAACAACTTCTTAAAATTTCAAATTTTTTCACTTTTGAAAGCAAAATTCCTCGTGAAAAACAAGTTATGTTGAATCTCTACCTCCAAGACCATATCATTAAGAGCAGTAGCCATGAGTTCCCAAATGTAGCAACCCTCCTTGCAAGATGGATCGTCGCTTCTTCTTCCCAAAAATGTTAAAACCATACGACCCCGTTCAACTACTTCCTCTGCACGACAGTTGAGGAAGAGAGAGAAATCTCTGTGAAATTGCTCGTAGTAAGCCTTGAGGACGTTTAAGGGGCTTGTGCTGGACATGTAGATGTTGCCCTTGTTGTTCTCTATACCTTCAGGAACCTAATTGATCATCAATTAAAATACAATTACTTATACACCACTGTGGATCAGTTAAAGAACAAGGGTCAGATCTCAGGTATAGAATTAATTATGATTTTAAATTGTGGTTGTGTTTGCTTTCTGCAATATGGAAAATTGTTATATTGATACGGCCGCTGCAACATAGCTGTGAAGGACACTGCAAGCGCAATATTGCGGCCACAATTGCAGTTGTGGCCAGAATCTAAAACCACTGAATTGATTAAACACCTAACGCACGGAAATACCAAAGAGACTAAAGAAAAATTAACAATTAACTGTATATACCTTGGACAGCCATTGAAGGCCGTACGAGGAATGGACAAAATGCAGACTTCGGTTAGGAAAAAGCCTTCCATAGAAAGAACCAGGAACCCCGGAGAAGTAGCATGGACCAATCTTATGTTCCATTTCATCGCTTAGTGTTTGTTTGAAGCTGTCAAGGGACCTGAAGATGTTGTTGAAGTCATTCCCTGGGAGGTCGTTCATGAAGACATTGTATTCTGGAGATTTCTTGTTCTGCTCTTGACAAAGCTTCTCCACAGCCTTAATGATCTCTGACACAACAAAGAAAGTGTTTGGGCCAGAGGAACAACCCAAGTCCGCTATTGCTAGGCTTCTCGGGAGTATGCTGCAGTAGAGCCTGGTTATGGCTTCCTCTCTTACTGGCTTTGTCAGGGAAATCACCTTTTGCTGTATATATCCATAATCCATTCAGGACAAGACACAAAATACAGAAGAATTAGCACGCACTAATTATATTTTCTTTCTGGGAAAAATTCTTGTATGGCACATCAAGTGTAAGAATGATTTCTTAGGCACACTCAAAAAAGGGTGTGAGGTTCATACATAAGTGAGTATGTTTAATAAAATTGATGGGTTCACTTTTATTCTAGCGTACCTAAATATAATATGTCAACTTTGTAATACAAGAATCTCTATTTTTCTGCGTATTATCAACCTCAAATTATGTGACCTTTGTTAGTTGTAGGGAGGGCACAGAATATACACATATATTTTAAAATAGTCAATATACTCTTATCAGATATATCATATTAAATATTTTATCCATGCTTTTAATTAGTCTTAATTATATTTTATATTATTTTAATTTGATTTATATCATATATCTGTATCATATTTGTATCATATTGAATGATCAGATATCCGGACAACATATAGGGTATAATCATACCTGAACTAAGGAGTTGTTTGCATAGCTTGCTTCTTCCACGCCTCCATTCATGTGCAGTACCTGTGCTACTTCCATTCTTCCTTGTTTCACTCTTTTCTCAGTATTTTGCTTTCTTGCTTCTATGCGTTGAATGAAGCCCATGCACCTCCCATATATATATAGATGCGAAAGCTACATATGCCTTTTTAAAATTGCGCTTGTTTTTTCATTAATTCATGCGTAAGCTACATATTCCTTATTTTTAACGAAAAAAATTTGCGCGCATGCGGGGCTATATTGGCCATGGATCACACGTGAATTGACCTATCCTTTGCATACTGGAGGATGGATGTTGACAAATACGCGGAATCTGAATAATGAGATCCTCGCAGCTACTAAGGACATGAACTTAGTAGGTGCCATTGTACAAGTCATATTAGTATATAAAATTTGAAAATTAACTCTTTAATCTCTCAAATTATAAAATATGAGTTAAATTAGTTCCTGATTCTATTTCTGTTATTATGTAATCAAATTTTTGTGAACATATCATGTTAAATGATATACTGATATAATAAATTAAATTGACATCCTATAATTTGGCCTTTGAGGTGGCTATAATTGAATAATCGGGTTAAATTAGTAACATAAGCCAAGTAGGTTAACAATATTATTTATATGTAAAATTTATCTCAAGGTCTTCAATTATTCTTGTTTTTATACAATCTAATTGGTAAAGGTCAAGTAGAATATAAGCATATCACTAATATGTCAATTTGCATAAAACATCAACAAAAATATGAGGATATAAAAAGTGACTCACATTTTACAATATTAGGAACTAAAAGTTAATTTTTAAAATTCAAGGATCAAAATGACTCACACATACAATTTCAGGGACTATGTTAAAAATTTACTCTATTTTTCTCATAATTCTGACTATTATCAAATCTATTATCCTTTGATCGGTCACGCAGCCTGCCTTTGGTTGCCGCTCACCCATTGTTGGTTGTTCGTCTACCATCCTCCACTGCCCATGTCATCTGATACCATCGTCTACTTTTACCTTTAGAAAAAGTGATATAATTCCATACAAACAAAATATTTTGTAAATGAAGCAATATAATTACCTTATCCAAATAAAGAAATTTAAAAAAAAAGAAAGTTAAACAAAACATTTAAAATTCTTTACATTTTAATTTCTCTTAAATTTAAGAATATTTCATTCAAACCTAAGGGTTTGGTTTCAATTTTTAGTTTTCAATTTTCATTTTCAATTTTTCATTCTTTTCAAGATTTTGAAAGAAATCCTAAATCTGAAGTTTATAGTTTTTAAAACTTTAGGATTTCTTTTATAAAATCCAAAAACTAAAGGCAGAAACTGAAAACATAGTAATGAAAATTGGACCAACTAGTCAACCAAAAGCAATGAACTGGTCATTGGTTTGGTTCGGTTGAATGATTAGATTGGTTATGCAGTTAACTGGTCAAACTTGGTAAACCTGGTTAATCGACGAGCCACCTGCGGGCTGGAACCAAATCGGACTCATTCATCAAATTGCATTGCACCAACTGAACCTTGCTCCACGCCCACACTTGAACTGCATGTCCATACGGCCAACATGCATGCCTGATAAACCATGTGCCATGTGCTTGTAATTGCCACAAATGTTCAAAAACTCTAATACGTGGGTACAAACCTAGACCATTGGACCAGGTTATTCTCGTTACATATATATATATATAGTTACATAAAATCTTTTATATATTAATTTAATTAAATCGATTTAACCTATTCAACCTGACTCATTGATTGAACCAATTACCCAAGTACCCCTGCTTGACTAGAGTCAATGACTCAGTTAAAGTGTAGAACTATAACTGGAAACTAAAACTCAAACTAAACATACCCTAAATTCTCCTATCTTTAATATAAAAGCAACTTAATATAGAAGATAGATGAAGAAGAATTAGCATCCACCAGGAGGTTTAGAAGGAGGGCTTTGTTGTGTTGTGAACATGATTGATCCACTTGCATCTAGATGGAGGTAGGTATGTAGAGGTAGCAAAGTAGATGTAGTGAAAGAGACAGAAGGGTTAGGGAAAAAAATAAGAGTAAACCTCCAATTTGATCCTTAACAATTTTAGTATTGGACAAGTTGGTCCCTAATAATTAGAAAGTGTTTGATTTTTGAAATTGGGACCAAATTGACAATTTTCATTGTTAGGACCAACTTAAAACTTTACTCATAAAACAAAAGATAAAAATATAATTTTATTAACCCTAAGAATTATATATATATATATACGGACCCATAATAGTTCCAAACTCATAGCTAGTCCCATGTAAGAATGCGGCCATTAACAAAATTCCACTCAAACAAATACAGAAGATGAAACGCATAAGGTGTCATTGGATTACGTCGTTAGGCTGAGCTTTGCAGCTGACCAACGCAACACATCATGATCAATGAATTAACCCTTTTTTTTTTTATCAACTCATCTTAACCCAACAATCAATGGACTTTATTTTTGTTTTTTCATTTGATGACTAAGGCAAATTGATTAGCTTCAACAACCTTATTTTTCGACGTATACTTTGCACCTAAATTTTTGGATTCAGTTAAATCAATGATGTAAATTTTAAATTATCATCTATACGAAGAGATATATCATTGGAAATGGGGAACCATATATGAAAGTAACTGACTAAGTGTGGATGAGACATTTTTTGGTCTTTTTCTGAGTACAGCTGCTTGCCCAGGATGACGTGTTTGGTTTAAAAAACGTTATACATGTCGTCACTAAATAAAACTTGAAAATGAATTAAATTAAGGAAAATTGATTTTAATATGGAGGTTGGAAGACTAAATTGCCATAATATGAGATTACAGAAAAATTACATCTAGCATGGGTTTATCTCGCATAAAGCGAGATTATATCAACTAAACTCATGATTAACCTTTTTTACACACCATACACGTGAAGCAAACTCTAAGACATCCAACAGCACTCAGGCGCGTGGCGTGGAGTCATTTGGCCATCAAAATCTCGCATGGTGCGAGATTTCCCGCCATCTCGCCTCAGTGCCACGCCGCGTCCCACCAGGCCATGCGGCGGCTCCCCCAAAATCACGCACAGTGCGAGCTTCAGGACCTGAGGAGGACGCTTGGGCCCTCCTTTGCATGCGCGGCACGCGGCAGCTCCCAAGGACGTGAAAATCACGCATGATGCGAGATTTCAACCACCGTCCCCTCCGTGGAGTCCTTCTCCTCATACGACCCACGCGGGCCTTCCGTGACACGCTATTGTCCCCTCCCTACCTGCACAAGCACGCGATTCTGCTGAAATTGTCCATGCATTGTGCTACGCTTGCCCGCCTATATAAGTGAATGCAACCCGGAGAGAGATGAGAAGAGTGAAGAAGAGGACAGGAGCAATAGACATTTGCGGCGTTTTCTTCATCTTTTGTGCAAGTTGTGCTCGTGAGTGTAGTAGTGAGGCTTACAAAAAAAAGTAGAGAAAGAGGAATGGTTGATAACACAATAATTTCTAGTAAGCATGTATTAGGAGTTCGCCAAAATATAGTAAGTTTATTTTTATTTTTTGTCAAAATAATCAAGAATCAGCTTTAGTGTTTAATTTGAATTATGTTTAAAATTTTTATTTATTACATGTTGAATTATATTGAAACTCATTCACTCCTCCATTACATTCTATTATTTAAAATAGTTTACTTGTAGGTTAGTTTTTTTAATATAGATTTTGTGTGTTAATTGTATAATAATATTAAATTGAAAACATAATTATAGGAAAGGAACTATTATTTTATGAGGAACCATTTTGTTATTTTATTATTAACTATTGAAAAATTATTATTTGTTACAGGAGAGGGAATTGTTGAAGCCCCGTCATTTATTCATGGAACCACCCATAGTGCATATACATGAGCATCTTCAGCAAGCTGGGTTTCACTATGTTGCACGAATTTGCCAAATGGGAATAAATAAATATCTTATAAGCGCATTAGTTGAAAGATGGAGGCCAGAAACACACACATTTCACTTTCCTTGTGGAGAATGTTCAATTACACTAGAGGATGTCGATTGTGCTTGAGCTTCAATTGAAGGTTTACCAGTTATTAGAAGCACTAACGGCAACTCAAAAGTAATTAGGAATATATGTGAGCTACTTGGTGGTCGGGACCAATTGATGTTGTTGCTGGTGAAATAAAATTTGAACTGGCTTACAATTCATTTAAATTCACTTGCATATGATACTGCAGAGCGGATAGCATGCCATGCCCGTGGCTATATCTTATCTATGTTGGGTCATTTCTAATTGAATAAAAGCACAAGCATGGTGCATGGAAAGTTCTTGTCACGCTTGAAAATTTGGAACACATTGGGTTATATAGTTTGGGCTTAGCTGAGTCTCTCACTTTATTATGGGCTAGATCGTGCTTCACGCAATAATACAAAAGAAGTTACTGGCGCATGGTACTATTGCAAGTGTGGGCGTGAGGGCTCCTGGTTAGCTCCTTTGCCAACCATGCCATTTGTTTTTCCCCTTGCTATGAGGTAAAAATATTTTAAATAATAAATATTTATGTTGTTATGAAGATTATATCTAAAGAAAAAAATATTTCAGAATGGAAACATTATCAGGATCCACGTAACACTCCATACAATGATCTCCATAATATCAGGCTTGCATTAGATCAGATGCAATTTGACCAGGTAGATATTAATATAGCACATACTTTCTTTTATTGTTAAATTAAATATTATTTGCATATCTTATGCAACATGTTTATTGATGCAGTTTGTGTGGCAACCATATCATGATCCAGGATTGATGGCCACATTCAAATGATGTGCGGGTTGAGCGTCCTTTATGGTCAATAGTTAGTCCACTGAGATGTTTTGAGACAATAGAGTGGCATGCGCTGACCGTGTAATGCGTCAATTCATGTTTGACAGCCAATTCCTGCCCACCTCGTAATCTAGGAGCATCTCACAATAAAGACTTACGGGTAAAAAGCCAACTGACTGGAGACAGAAGCATCAGGAGTGGGTTACATTGTGGGAGTCCGACATGACCTTTTATTGGGGACAACCAACTATAATTATGTCCCATCAGGTGATTACTGGACTGGTATATAGAATATGCAAGAAATTGGTTATGGTTGTCTCCCTCATAGCAGGAAGCCAATCCCTCAACACCAACCAATCCCTCAGGAGGCAATCCCTCAACATGAGCCGAACCAGGCAATCCCACAGGACCATCCGTTCCTATATCACGTGACGGACCAATCATGGACACAGGATCATCAATTCCCAACATATGAGTCATTCATAGGAATAGTCGTCCTACAATTTCAGCTATCCCCTGTGCCTTTGCCACCCCTTCATGAGGAGGATGTCTATGTACCCTTACCCGTTACAAATGATGATGTGGATCAATGGTTGAATTTGAGTGGGAATATCAAGGTTTCCCAGGTAGAGTCGACATAGTGTTGAACCACCGATGTCCTAGATGTAAGGGCAGCCAACGGGTTCAAGGAGTCTTCTGAAGTTAAGGAAGAAGGTCCGTTTGAGGTGCACTCAAGTTTGGGATAAATAGTTCTTACCACCTTGATGAGGCTACATCTTCAATTGGACTTTACTTTAATTGAATTGGGCTAATGAACCTGGTGTAAGGAAGATGTGTACCAACCTCAGCCAATACTCTCCCCAATTAGACATACATCTACCCAGTTAGGCAGGAGGGCACATCTACATCTGCCTATGTGGCAACACCTAAATCTAAATCTGGAGGAGATGTCACTGAGGGAGCGAGGAGGGAGGAAGGGATGAGGAAGGGGAGAGACAGGAGGAGGAGAAGCAGGAGTCCTAGCACACATTTTCAAAGAGGGGTTGGTTCTGGGTTACGAGAAAAGATTTGGCCACCTTTCAGATAGTTTCCTTCAAGAAGGAAGCCGCTAAGCGGAAATAGTCATTAGTGTTCTTATTTTATCATTTTTGTATGACATGTACTTCTTTGTGATTCAATGTAATGTGAATATTGTAATGTCTTTAAATTCTTTTTGTATATATATAATTTATTTGTCCATAATTATATTTATTTAAATTTGATTTTTTTTATAAAAGTTCTAAAAAAATGCTATTGTATTATTTTTTGTGTGGGTTATACTTTTTTTTGTTGGGTAAAATACTACTTTAGTATAAAAATAGTTATTGTATTAATATTTTATTATTTTAAAATTTTAAATCACACATTTATATATAAAATTATAATTAAATCTAAAATTAAAATTTAATTTTATATTTTTTAAACAAATTTAAACATAAGATTTAAAATTTTAAGTTCATCTTAATTATTTTAAAATTTTATATTACAAGTTAAAATTTGACACCTTAAAACCTCTATGAGATTTAAATAAATCAAATAAAGAAAAAAAAACTAAAAGGGATTATTTAAATAGAAACTGAGAAATAAATAAAAAGAATTACCGCATTAATAGTCATATTATACTTGTACCATAAAAAAGTAAATGAGGATTAAGAGTAAAATTTGTGTGAAGGAAATTTAAAAGGTGTTGGAAAAAATTAAGAAGGATAAAATTGGAAGACACTAATAAAGTTGAAATGGGAATAAAAATATTTAGAACGTCCCACTTCTAAGAGAAGGAAAATGATTCATGGGTTACAATATTAGGGGCTAATTTTAAAAGTCAAATATTAAAATTACTTACAATTGTAAAATTAAGTAGTAAAATGAATAAAAATTCAAATACATATCTAATAAATTTCTTTTTGGGTCAAACAAAATCTAATAAATTTTAACCACTTAATCACTGATTATCACAGTACTGATTTGAATATTAATTCTTACTATGGATGAGTACATATAATATGCGTACTCTTTATAATCAAATGATTAAAAAATACATATAAATGTGAAATAGCATGAGTTTCGTATAATTATGCACACCAATTTTGCAATTTCAAAATTTCATTTAAACACAGCCACTAGCTTGCACGTAAGAAGGAATCTCATTATTAATATTTTTAATTGTCGCAATATGCGAGATTTTGAATGTTAATAATATATATATATATATATATATATATATATATATATATATATTTTTAAAATCTGCACTATTGTGAGATTTGTGTCCAAAAAATTTTAGATGTTATTTTTTAATTATCTCGCATAATGCGAGATTTAGCAAAACCCACACCCCTGTAATTTGTCTTTAAATTTCATATTATTGTACAATCAACACTCAAAATCCATATTGAAATAACTTACCCTTAAATTAACACATTTATGGAGAATTCACCTTTTAAATTGAAAATAAGTCGTCACGGAAACAAAACTCTTGTACAATGCATGTGCCGCAGAACTCGTCACGCGCAAATAATAGAACCGCGTCGATTTGAACGAAAAAATATACGTGGCCCATATTAAAAAAGGAAAAAGAAAAATTTGTGTGGACGACATTTCAACTTTTAGTTATAGGAGAGATTCTATATTAACTTAAATATTTTATTTTTTCATTTCATAAATATTAAAAATGATAATAAATATACAACTTAGCAATAGAAGTATTATTAGCTAAATGAAATTTTTCTATGGAAAAAATGAAAATTTTAAAGGTTAAAAAAATTTGAAGCTTTTTCTTTTATATGAAAAAAATTAACAAATTGAAAATTTTTTATGCTTTGAACGCAACAATCTCATGTGATGTTACGTACATTAATAATTTCTCGATTTGTACTGTGTTTTGAAAGCCATGGATCTGATTCTGACGTGTGCCTATAACAAATCTAACATTGTCTATATGCTTGGCGCTATTTTGTGGTCGTTGATACTTGATTTGATCATTAAAATTATATACTTGGTTATTTTGTTCCCTAAAATTTTAAATATAACTAAGTAGTATTTGAGGGAAATTATTTTTTATATGGAGAATGAGTAAATGATTATCATTAATATGGATTTGAAAATATTACACATGCTTTGAATCATGTCTACAATCAGATTTTTGTGAAGCTGAGCGACGAAAAGCACATGGACCAACGGTGAAGCATGCGAACCAACAATGACGTGAAGCATCCACCAAAAGTGAGGTGAAGCAAAACAACGCAAACTGACTAAAGCAGACCATGAGGAGCATGTGGATAGGTGGCACACTGGGAAGGAAGGGATGCAACACGTGCCGCGCTGGGGGCACCAAGATGTCGTGTCCATTACAGGGGAATCTCGTGAGAGACGAGATTTATAGTGGAGAGGGCTAAAAAGCGTTGTTAATGTTTTGTTAGTGTCCGGACTACTCCAGTGACCCATGGCTTGTTGTGATGAGCTTGCACTAAAAAAAAATGGAGTTTCTGGATGTGTGGGCTTGCTATAACGAGTGTGTGCGTGACCAGGACGAATCCACAAAACATACCATGAAGGGGCTGAAATAAGTGGTAAAATAAAAATTTTAATTAATTATATGCACTTTAAATCATATTTTTCAGTTCAATATATGATTTTCATTACTTAAAGAGTTTAATTTCTATACACGACAATGTAAAATTTTTTTTACATAGTCATCCAATCATTTATTGTCAAATTAACAAAATAGTTGGGCCTCATATACTATTTAAAAAGTCATACAAATAAGGATTTCACTGAATGATAGTGTGAAAAAATTTTACACTTTAGTATATCAAAATTAAACTCTTAATTAAATTAACCTATTTCATTAACATAATTTTAAAACATATACGAAACTTTTAAAATTCTTATAATTATTACTACTAAATAAATGTTGATTAAAATTTTGAAATTCAAATATTAACATATTATAGAAAATAATATTCATTTAATTTTTTATATATATATAACATTAGTAAGGGAGGAAGGATAAAAATTGAATTAGTTTTTCAACACCATAAAAATCATGTTAATCAGATATCTATATCTCAAAATATGTGCAAAATACTAGGCAAAGATCAAGTTTGACAATATGAGAAAAAAAATTGTATTTCAAAAATCTCATTTTAACTTTCATCTAATATATATGAAAACTAGAAGTTGATCCTAAAGGCAACATTGAGGATCTTTCATGGCTCTTTCGAGAGTCTGTATTCAGAATATTACAACCCTAGATTACGAATGATAACAAATAGACTCGGTGAAGTGGCGGCTAGTGGTTGTGTTTTCTATTTCAATTACAATGTAAAATTCCCAACAACAATGAGACATTTTCTCAATGTATTTCATTCTCTATGTTTTTTCCTAACAATTTACGTAGGATCAATATACCCAATCAAATTGAAATTGTCCATATCGTATAGTTTGAGTAGCAATTTCATGAGTGCTTGACTTTAGTTTATAGAATACAGGTTCTCCACAAATTCAAAGGATGCAAGATTATTTAGAGCAAACGCTTTATGTTTGGATGGTAGAAAACAGAATATGAAATACAAAAGACCAATAATCATAACCCCAACATACGTAATGTTATTATGCAGTTGAGAACATACATCACAAATAATTACTAACACTCCCAATTTCTATTTTCTTTTATTTCCCTCAGCATAACATTTCCTCGTACATTACTGTAAAAATAAAGCAAACAAACAGCCACAACGATCGTGAGAGCCTACTTGAGAAACCACGGACATAAAGATGCAAGCAAATTCTTGCTCATGCATTTCTTGTCAATGATATGGTGACATTGAAGAACTCAGTTTTCTCCTTGGACATACGATTGGCCAAGATATTTTGGTAGCGGCTAAAAACCTCATCAATGATATCTTCACCAAAGTGGCTAACCAACAAAGGTTCAGCCACAGCCCTCATGCACTGCGCCACATTGTATCCACCATCACTGAGTGATTCTGACATTTCAGATTCGAAATCAAAAGCGTTCCAGTTATTATAAGCGTTCCAATTCACTTCAGACACCTCGAGGTGATTGATGGTGAACGACCCTTCGCTGAGAACTTCCAATTTCACTTCAGATGGGGATGGAGTGTATTGAGGGATATTGAAAGCATCCACTTGCTCTTCCTTTATGACCCCCTGCAGCATATATGTGTGTTGAGTGTTTCAAAGGCCTAGAGTCACAATAATTGTATATATATATTTATTATAATTATCAACTGTTGAGGAATCTATTTATTTTTGAAGTAAGTTATATAATAAAGTTTGTTATTTATACTCATTTTACATTTAATTTAATTAACTCATATTTTATTCATCATTAAATTATATGTTCTTATTCAGTTAACTTGAAACAATAGGTTAAGTTGATATGATATCCGATACATTATGAGTATAAATAATATTTTTATATTATATTGATTCTATTCAATAACTTCTTTTAGATTTGAAATTTTCTCAATTACAGTTGAATCAAAAGTTACCGCCAAATAAATCAAATTTATAAAATTTTAAACAATTTTAAAATGATTGGATAATTTTTTTCTTTCAATTAATTTTGACGAGTGCACGAGATTTACTTTAAATGGTCCCCACCATGATACACATCCGTATTCACATGACGCATAAGGTCTCATAATAAATTTATAGATCTCATGCTAACAAATAAAAGAGAAGAAGGAAAACGTTTTGGCATTTTGTGGGCAATAAACGTGTGTTGTATTTAAAAACACTAATATTGGAAGTTAGGTCCTTTTTATTTTTTCTTCGACATGAAGTCAAAGGCCGCAATTGGTATGCTATGGGAAGTCACATCTAAATACTTTAGACAGTGAACTAGCCAAAACAATTGCATTTTATTTTATTTTTTAAAAAATGTTTACGTGTAGTGAAATTACTCATTTTTTTCTGTTCAGTGATATATATAATCAAATGATAAAATAATTCACATAAAATCCTTCAAAATTGTATTCTTGTCGAAGAAAATTTAAAGAGTGATATTATCAAAAACAGTTAATTTCAAATTAAGATTTTTCTGAAGATAAGTCGAAAGCAGCCATTGTTGTGATTACACCAAAAAAATAAATAAATAAATATCAGTCGCATCTGTGCACCAAAACAAATATCAGTCACATCTAATTAATTGAATAAAGAAATTATAAAGGAAAATATATTTCATACAGACCAAATGTTTATAAATATTTACTTTATTATTTAGTTTTATATATCAAAAGGTCAATAATTGCATTACCGAAAAAAAAGGTCAATAATTGATCAGGATTAGAATTATTGTACGGATAAGAGGTTACCATCTTATTGTTCCTATCTTTTTGGCCGATAGCTACTACAAGATGCGCAAAAATAGAGCAAGAAAAAGATAAAATTATATAATAAATACAAACCACATATTTTATCATCAAAAAATGATATAAGTAAATAAAATAAATAGTAACCATTCATTACATCGAACAATAATAACATATGTGATATATATTTATTATATAATTTTTTTATTCTCATAATATTACTCCTAAAAATATTATGTTGGTCCTAGCTTTCTTGTGATTTTTCGTTTTATGACAACCAACGCGGATTCGTTTGTGTACTCAGCTTTTAGTTGTATTGAAGTTTCCGTAAAGATAAAGCAAATAATTATTATCACGGATTTAATTTTGATGTACTTTTGTTGTGAACGAGTTTTATACAATAATATAATTTTGTGTTATCACCCTGTTAAAAGTGTTTAATCTTTATAATAATCATATCAAAAATCATATATGTATAATTATATAAATCAATAGATTTAATTGGAATATCCTGACGGTGTAAATAAATTTTATACATTAATCCAATCATGTAATGACACATAAGAAATATGATTACTTTCAACTCTTACTATTTGTAAAGTCATACAAAAGAAGAGATGTGATTGAATGATAGTATTAATGCATTAAAATGAAAATATATATATATATATATATATATATATATATATATATATATATATATAATCACTCTATATCAAAATAAATCTATCAAAATTACTCACTTATTAGCATCAAGTCTTAAGAAAATATTATCAAAATAAAAAAAAATCAAGTCTTGAGAAAATAAGACTAAATTTTTAAATGGGTTTTATTAATTGAGACATTGAGACAAAATAACCAAGGAAACAGAGCATGCAAAATTTTGGTTGAATTAAATGGATTTGTTTTAGTTTCTATTTTCATTTCTATTGTTTTCTGTTTTAATATAAAATTACAAGAAAAATAGTAAATAAAAAGAGAGAACAGAATTTTTTTATTTTTATTATTTCTTTCAAAATATTTTAAGCAGTGATGGATCTAGAAATTTTAAACTGGGGGCAAAAATAATACATCAGTATAAAGATGAGTAAAGTACATTATAATTTATTATTTAGTCTCATTTGAAATTAATATGGGGTCAAACTTTTTCAAATTATGGGACAAAATATACTATATCTATATAATTATTAAGAAAAAAGAAAATTTTTACGGCGGCATATGCCCCCACTTTGTCCAATGTAGATCAATCCCTGATTTTAAGAGCATGACATACAAAAATAAAAATAGAAAACTTGATTTTATTTTTTCACTATTTTAACCTTTTCATTGAATGCATTAAAAATTTAAAATTTTAAACTTCTGATATCCACGCCGGGCCATTCCAAATAAAATGGTGTTTTAGGGTTTTACTTTTGTTTTTTAATGGTTTCAAGAAAATAATGGGTAAAGTTTTATTTAGGTCCTATACATTTTATCAGTTTCAATTTATTCCCAAAAATTTCTTTTGTTCTATTTATGTCCCAAACATGTTCAAAATATTTCAATTTTATTATTTTGATAAAAAAAAAACCCAAATTACAAACTAAAAAAATTAAAGTAAATGTCAAATTAGAATTTTAGGAGATCGATCACAACAAATATAAAATGTCATATTATATTGTTAGAATCACAGGAGAATATAAAATATCAAGTTTGTGTTTATAATTTAAGTGTCATTTACGATTTAAAAATGTTAGAGATGAAAATAGAACAAATAAAGTTTTTGGACTAATTCGAAATCTTGATTAAATGCAAATGACTAAAATAGAGGGTTAACCGAAAACAATTTATACCAATCTTATTCTTATCTATCTATATTTATAAGTAAACTTCTCCTCGCTTTCTTTACACCTTCTTTAGCCAATCATAATATTTCTTTAAAGGGACACTTTACCCTTTTTTTTAATTTAACTTCTTTAAGAAAATCAAGACTATTCAATGATTTCTTTAATTTTGGTAGAGTAACCTTAATAATCAAATCCAATTTAAAATAGAGGGAACATCAAAATTCCTCGTGAAAAACAAGTTATCTAGGATATCTACCTCCAAGACCATATCATTAAGAGCAGTAGCCATGAGTTCCCAAATGTAGCAACCCTCCTTGCAAGATGGATCGTCGCTTCTTCTTCCCAAAAATGTTAAAACCATACGACCCCTTCAACTACTTCCTCTGCACGACACTTGAGGAAGAGAGAAATCTCTATGAAATTGCTCGTAGTAAGCCTCGAGGACGTTTAAGGGGCTTGTGCTGGACATGTAGATGTTGCCCTTGTTATTCTCTATACCTTCAGGAACCTAATTGATCATCAATTAAAAAACAATTACTTATACACCACTGTGGATCAGTTAAAGAACAAAAGTCAGATCTCAGGTATAGAATTAATCATGATTTTAAATTGTGGTTGTGTTCACTTTCTGCAATACGGAAAATTATTATATTGATACGGTCGCTGCAATGTAGCTGTGAAGGACACTGCAAATGCAATATTGCGGCACAATTGCAGTTGTAGGCCAGAATCTAAAACCATTGAATTGATTAAACACCTAACGCACTAAGAAATACCAACGAGACTAAACAAAAATTAACAATTAACTGTATATACCTTAGACAGCCATTGAAGGCCGTACGAGGAATGGACAAAATGCAGACTTTGGTTAGGAAAAAGCCTTCCATAGAAAGAACCAGGAACCCCGAAGAAGTAGCATGGACCAATCTTATGTTCCATTTCATGGCTTAGTGTTTGTTTGAAGCTGTCAAGGGACCTGAAGATGTTGTTGAAGTCATTCCCTGGGAGGTCATTCATGAAGACATTGTATTCTGGAGATTTCTTGTTCTGCTTTTGACAAAGCTTCTCCACAGCCTTAATGATCTCTGACACAACAAAGAAAGTGTTTGGGCCAGAGGAACAACCCAAGTCCGCTATTGCTAGGCTTCTCGGCAGTGTGCTGCAGCAGAGCCTGGTTATGGCTTCCTCTGTTACTGGCTTTGTCAGGGAAATCACCTTTTGCTGTATATATCCATAATCCATTCAGAACAAGACACAATACAGACGAATTAGCACACTGATTTTCTTTTCTTTCCGTGTGGCATTACCAACTCCAATTAGAGAAATCCTAGATAGTCGAGAAAAATTAAACATTTGCCTTATCTTCTCATTCGTTACCCGCCACTTTGTTTTTGTGCTTATTTTGTCTTCCCGTTTCTTTACTGTCTTTAATTAATGCACTAATCAACGTGTCAAAAGATACATTTAATTTATTTTAAAATGGAAAGAGTAATAAATTGGAGTTTGTCTTTGTTATTCGGTACTTTTACGAGTAGGGTATTATGAGCACGCATAGCCGTTAGTTATACCTGAACTAAGGAGTTGTTTGCATAACTTGCTTCTCCCACGCCTCCATTCATGTGCAGCACCTGTGCTACTTCCATGCTTCCTTCTTTTATCTCTCCTTCTCGCTTTTTTCTCAGTATTTTATTTTTTTGCTTAGATGTGTTGAATGAAACCCACATCACACCCATATAAATACATGCGAAATCTATGCTTTCTATTGAAAAAAGTTGTGGCTAATTTTTACTTCATTTTTTGCGTAAGAGACATAACATAACAGATATCTTATTTGATTTGTGCGTGTGTGGCTAATAGTCTTGGATCCCATGTGAAGTGATCGACACTGATAGATCCTTTTCATACTGAGTATGGTCACGCGTCGTTCAAATACAGAACAGAATCTGAATGATCCCCGGGGCTAATGAGGAAATTCCAACTAGGATAATTGTCTGCACTCGTAGTTAAAGGTTATATAGAGACAATATTAGATTTGGTAAAGGCACACGTCATGGGTAGCGGAGCCACAAATATTTTATTAGGCGACAACATAAAATACTAGTATATATATCATATTAAAGAGATTATACAACTATAATAAATATATAGGATAAATTGAGTAGATTGGGGAGTCATGGCCTATAGAGGCCCCCTTTGGCTCTGGCGCTGCAAGTCATAGTGAGATCTATAGCTTCAAGATACACAACACTATTCCACCCAAAATTACAGTACTATTTTATTTATATATAACTCTGAAATTTTCTTTTCTTATTTAAATAGAGAGTTAGAGCATTACCAAAAAAGAAATAGAGTTAGAGACTATTAGATTAAATACATTAAAAGATTTAATGTTTTATATTTTTAATTAGTGACTTTAAATTATTGATTAGTTAGACTCTTAACATTGATGATATTTACTATTAATTTTTGTATTTATTATTATTAATGTTATTATTTAAGAAATAAAAAATATAATTAAATACTTTTTAACTTTATAGCTAGGGAATCTCACCTTTAACTTAAAGAAGAAATATTGCCAACATAATTTATATTATGTGTATTTAATAATTACACAAGACTGAATAATATAATCAAAATTTTATACAAAATAAATGATGATGATCGGACTAAACGTGATGGCAGGACCTATCTACTCTTCTAAAGGTTATCAATTATACTATGTCATTCTTGTATTTATTTTCTGGAAAAATTCGGCTTGTATTTTCCATTACTCGATGTTATTGTTTTGTTCAAATCGGCACCGGTTCCGTTATTCAGGCATGACATGTTGTGCACAATCCTTAACCGGAGAAGTGCCGTTTGTGAAACCAAACGTTTGAACAAGTTGTTGTACTCAGCAAAAGACAAAACAAAAACATCTCATTCACGCTTGCCTTGACATATCAGATTAGTGGAGGTAAATATTATAGGTGTCAATGGGCTTGGTTAGGTCGAGTTTAAAGATAAGAAAAATTTATACTCATTATTTGTGGAATACCTGTTTAACACGGACTTTGTCGGTCTCTTAAACAAAAATCCAAAAATTGGCATATTTTATGACATCTATTTTCTCTTGGAAAAAAAAAAAGGGTTTTTGTTGATTTTTTTATTTATCTCTAAAAATAAAAAAAAAGAGTTCAATTAATTTGATACCCAAAATTTCTTTTTGCAGCCTATTTGTCTTTTGTCCATTTCAACCCAATCCAATTGCATTTTTGTTTCAAGCCCATGCTTATGTCTTTTTCTATCAAAATAACAATAAAAAATAATAAAAAGAGGGAGGAGTTACGGATTCTACTCCTCCAAGGGTTAGTCAGGACTCATCAGTGTTGGAAGACACCATGATGCAGATCCCGCTCCCTCATTGCAAAGGACAAGTTTTCTTTCTGGATGACCACTTCAAAAAGACTGCCCTCGAGCTTCCAAAATAGAAAAGAGGAGAGGTTCCATTTTTAGGAATAAAAACCATAAACACCCAATCTCACTGGAGGAAGAGACAGGAGCAATCCATAAATCACAGACCAAAATCCAAACACCAATTCAATTGATACAAATCGTCAGTCATCAACAGTCCATTCACAAAGTTCAAAGACAAACAAATATAAATTTCAACATAAAAGAAAGGAGAAGAAGGTAAATCCAACAGTGACAGGTATCATCATCATAAAAAAAAATTAACTAAAAAGGAGAAAGGGGAAGAGGCCGCGCTTTCCCCCACCACCGCCCTCGCATCATCATCCTCCCGTCTTCATCGCCCTCAAATCACCGCCCCAACATCCACTATTACCACCACCCGAAGACCATCACTACCTATTCCTCCTCGCGGCTTCATATTCCTTTTCCCTCGCCTGAACTAGCCATGAGTCACCAGGCTTCCTCCCCACAACCACGCGTGGCCACGACCTCCACCACACGAGGAGCCGTCACCGGTGAGCGCGAGTTGCGCCATCCGGCGAGGCCAAACGCTCCACCGTCCCTGCGCCTTCTTTCAACTTTTCTCTCTCCCTTTCCTAGCCAGGAACCTTCATCGTCATCCCACCACACCACCAAGCCACCCACCTGAAATTTTGTTCCCAAACTTGAACCAAACACACATCTCAAATCGTCAGAATACAAAATGAAAAAGGAAAACACAACCTGGAAGGGAAGAAGCCGCCGCGCCTCGTCCCATCGCCGGCTCCTTCGCGCCACACTCGTGGATCCGCTCCGCGAAGCTCGCGGTCTGCCGCATCTCATGCACGCGATCTCCTCCTTTGCCTCACCGCGAGCTCCTCCCCACAACCACCACGTGACCACCTCACCCAAGTCGTGGAGGTTCGGCCTTCCACCACCGCGATCTCGTAGATCCAGCCTCCACCACCATCGCAACCTCCACCCCTTTCCTAATCCGTCGTGAGCTAGCCGCGATGGATCGCCTCCCTCCTCGCATGCACTCTAGCCTCCGCCACCGCCCTATCTCCTCGTCGTGCATCCCCCCGCCCCACCGTCAGGAAGCTCCGAGACAAACCGCGTCTATCCCTTAGCCAGCTCTTTCCCATTTTCCTTGGCCACTCTCAACTCTCTTCCTCCCTCTCTATCTCGCTATCTTTCTCTCTTTTTCCCGCTCTGTCACTCGCTCACTCTCTCTCGCGTGTACATGTGCTTGTGTTTGTGCCTGTTTGAGTGTGTTGACCGTGTATATGTGTGTGAGTGTGTGAGAGATTCAAGTGTAAGTGTGAGAAGGAGGGATGTGTGAGTTGTGTGTGCGCGTGTGTATGTGTGAGTGTGAGTGTGTGTGGGTGGAGCGTGGGTGATACCATAAGCCCCGCCTCCAAATTTTTTTTTATTATAATTGTCTTAAGTTACGTATAGGCATGATTTAAGAATGATAATAATTTGATTGATATTAGTTTGGGGTTGCATCCTTGTTGATATGTGATTAGAGAGTTGTATTCTTAGACCAATTGGTCTTATTATTTTTGGTTAAAAAATGAAAATGTTTGGATTTGAGCTATGGTTTTCTTTGAAATTGATATATTTTTATTTACTTTATTGTTAGAAAATCTTTTAGTCGGTTAGCCTTACTTTTCTTGAAATTCTTTTTATTTTATATGAATCTGGGTTTTCCTTCAAGTTTGGTTTAGAGAGTGATTTAATTATCTTATTTTAATGGATTTTGTCTTAAAATGATAAAAAGAAAATAGTAATTAGGACTTTCATTTTTGTGTTTATTTATTTTATACGTTTATGTGTTTTACTTAAGTTAATTGTATAATTGTGTTTATGAATTAATCTTATTTTTTAAGTTTAATGCTCTTATATGCTTATGTATTTTGTTCAAATTAATTGTGTATTTATGAATTAACTTTATCACTTTTAACTTTATCAGTTCGTTAAAGTTAGAATTTTGTTTTAAAAAAAAAAGGTTTTATTAATCTTAGGTTTAAAATAAGTATTTAGATATTTTGTTTTACTAAAAGGGGTATTTGAGTTAATTGGTAAAATTGTAATTTTAAATAGGAAAATTGAGTCGTGACTTGTTAATCCTATGCTTCGGAATATTTTAGTTGTGACAACTTGATATTTTGAAGTCCCTTTTAAAAATAAAATTAATCAACTCACAAAATAGTTTATAACAAACTACATGACTTTGAATTCTCATTTCAGGAATACGTATAGTGCGATTTTAATCCCTGTCAAGTCAAAATCTAATATTTATAATTTTTGTCTTAATTGTAAATTTTTCATGATTTTTTTTTAGAGATATTTTATTTCATTTAATTTTCATTTCTTTAGGAAATATTTTACTTCAAATAAGAAAGTTAATTTAGGGACTTGTTAACTGATATTTTGGACATCTGAGTTGTGAAGCTTGATGTTCCAAATTTCCTTTGAAAACATGTTCTCTTTTATATTTTATTTTATTTTCATAAAAAATATCAAAATAAATTTTTATCTTATTTGTAAATATTCATGAGAGATTTCCATTTTCATATATTTCAGTTTAAATTTGTTACTTATTTGTGAAATATTGTATTTTGAATAAAAAATGTTAATTTAACCGTACGTTTGTTAATATAGTATTTTGAACAATTGTGAACTTGGTGTTCCTCAATTTTTTTAAATTTTGTTGTAAATAAAATATAAAAATGAGTATTTTGAAAGGTTATTAATAATTTGCACAAATCAATTAAGGTAGGTTTAAGGACGGGTGTACTAGGGGTAATTAAATCACCTTCCTATGCATAACCACTTCGAGCTCAAGTCTGGTTTCAAAGACCAATTTTTAATAAAACGGGTTTTTCCATGTTTTCCCAATTAAATAAACTTGGTGGCGACTCCAATTTTCAAACAATAATTTTTTCGCGTACCGTCGGATTTGCGACATGTGTCAACACATTTCTATTTATTATTGGATGGGGTATAGACCTCATTTAGTTTGAGACCCATATTTTATCCAATGGTACATAGGAGTATGTCGATATGGTGTCACAAATGATGAATACAAATAACACTACTCTAAAAATAAA
Organism: Dalbergia oliveri; assembly: GCA_030441495.1. Lineage (NCBI taxonomy): Eukaryota > Viridiplantae > Streptophyta > Magnoliopsida > Fabales > Fabaceae > Dalbergia > Dalbergia oliveri. Next base: position 12,755,137 of record JAMLFY010000001.1, read on the forward strand.
TAAGACACAACTCAATCAACTATGAGGAGTTAGGTTGGATTGAATTTTTTTAATAACTTTTTACTCAACTCAAATTGATTTGAAAAATATTATTTGTCCTCATAGGATGTGGAATCGTGCTAACTCTCTCATCATCCACCATTTAGTGCTTGAACTTGCATGATAAACAACTAAGATCTCATGTCAAGATATTAATATCACATATAAGGAACAAATCTAAGTAAGATCTCCCTTAATGGTCAATGGACTATTGATTTTATCTATATTTATCAATCATACAAATCCAAAAAAAAAAACACTCTACAAGATCGGAGTATCATGGAAAACTAAAGAAAGATTCACTACAAGATAGTCTTGTACATATTCACTTTACATAAGGGCTACATATATCCCTAGATATGATGTTCAACTCATTAGTTTTCACCATAAACACTCTAATTTGCAAAATTGAAAAATTTATCTGGGATTGGTTGAAAGCTTTGACAGCAAACACTTGAGTCAACAAAAAGGAGCATGCAATGTAACCAAAATACATTGTGCTAGTAGGGAGCTTATAATTACAACTCGTAATAAAAAAAAATGGTATTTTAAACATTATATATGTCAAATATTACAAAATTATTAAAATTTTGTTATTAATGATCATGTGTATGTCACATGTTTTTTCCATCACTTAAGTTAATGGACAATTAATTGTAGGGATTGCAGGGAAGGTCAATGTAGGATTCAGTAAATTTCAAGGACTTCTAGTTAAAATTTTGCAAATTGAAGGGCATATAATATCTGCTACAAATTTATGATAATATTAATTTACTTTACATATATAGAAAAACTATAATCATAACTTATTTTGGCACATTATAATCATAAATTTTTCAAAGAGGAAATATGTAAATGGAATTTGCTATATATATATATATAGGCCCAACAGATTTGTTAGTCGTCATTTAATCAGTATCCACATAAAATTTCATGACTCATGCCTTTCTCCATTCTTCATAACTTTTCACGGTCGCCGTGCTTTCTATTCTAACAATGGGACACTTTTTAAGTGTATTTCATTTTCTATGTTTTTCTGACAACTTATGTAGGATAAATATATCAAATCAAATTGAAATTTTTAAATATACGTGTACATCTAGAAGCTACATAATATCTGCCACAATTTACGATAATATTAATTCATTTTACATAGATAGGATTCCATAAAACAAAAAAAACTATAATCACAACTTCTAAAAAGAGAAAGTATGCTAATGGAATTTGCTTATGTATATGCCCATCAACTTCGTTAGTCATTTAATCAGCATCCGCAGAAAATTTGATGACTCATGCGTTTCTCCATTCTTAATAACTTTTCATGGTTGCTTTCTATTACAATTACAATGTAAAAATTCTGAATAATAACGGGACACTTTCTTAATTAGTGTATTTCATTTTCTATGTTTTTCTTAAAAATTATGTAGGATAACCATTCCAATCAAATTGAAATCGTCTATATCCTTAAGCACTAGCAGTTTCCTTATTTTATAAAATACATGTTGTTAGTGTTGTGAAGTAATGAGAACAGAGAGAAAGAAGTAATGGGAGGAGAAGATAGGATTCTCTATTGCTTTTAGTGTGTAGTAATAATGTCAATCTAGATATTTATTTATAGACTATTGAGTACAATATAATTGGAATGATTTACAAAATCATATTAATTGACAATAAATAAGATTCTAATCAATCATCTAAATCTAGTAATGAACATCCACATAATATTTGATTTATAACACTCCACATAGATGTCCATGAGGTAGACAACATTCTTCATTAAAATCTTTACTAAGATAAAAAAAAAAAACCTGATAAAAAAGTCTTAATAAAGAGAAAAGAGTATTGTGGTCAATAAATCATACTAACAGTAACATAACGTCCAAAAAAGCTTTAGTTTTGAGGGAATAGAAATTGATAATCATTCTTTTCCATTTTAAAATGAATGATATTTTAATAAAATATTATATGGTAATGCCAACTTGGCCAAATACTAATAACAATGCTAATAGGATTAATACTAATACTAATTATTGTACAATAATTTAATTAATGATAAAATTATTAATACCATGGCATAAAAAGATTATAATGTGATGTGTAAAATAATTTAATGGATTGAATTTTTATAGAAATAGAGATAAGGCAGGGAAAGGAAATCCTTTTATTCAAGGCAATAACAAATGTGACATCGCTTTATCAATAAGGAAATTCCATTTAGGAGAATATAAGTACTTAATTATAAATATTCAAAATTATCCTTGGTGTTACATTTGATTTGGAGAATGTGAAAAATGAAAATATTCATTCTAAGAAAAGTATAAACTTATTTTAAATTATAATTACACACACTTTAAGTTATGTGAATAATAAGATTTATTCACTTTAAGGGATGATCTTTTAACATATTCACTTCTAGAAATATATAAATCTTATAAAATAGAGAAATAAACCTGTTATAATTTTTTTGGATAATTTTAAATAATAAAATATATTCACTTCAAGAAATTATTATCCTTTATTATTATTTTTGTATAATTCCTATTTACTTCTAGGAATGATCATCATCATTCACTACTTTCTCTGAATGATATTTATTAATAAAATGAAATAGAATAATATAGGTGATAAAGCCAAACAATAACAACAACAACAATAATAAAAAAAAAAGATAAAGGCAATAAATAATAATTATTTTATGCGATCTTTCTGGTAATATTTTCTTTTTAATGGTGCCTTTAGAATCTATTGAATCAAGATAATTTTAACATCTAAAATTCAAGGCAAATAATCCCTTTCTTTTTAAAAAATATCTTGATATAAAAAAAATCTTACCTTCACGACTTCACTCATATGCACCGACCATAGAAGAGAAATTCAGGACAAATAATTCAAGATGAACCCACGAATGACCGTATGATGATCAACAGAAATTCTTCTTCCAAGTGGCCTTTTGATGGAATACTGGTCATGGATACAAGGTTACAGGCTTGTGTATGCCAACGTGATGGGTAATTAGTGATGATAAAGCTTTTTTTTTTTTTTTTCATGCCAATAACATGTTGTAAAATAATGAGAATAGAGAAAAAGAAGTAATAAGAGGAGAAGTCAATATTGTCTATTGCTTTTAGTGTGTAGTAACAACACCACTCTAGTCTCTATTTATTGGCTCTTGAGTGTAATATAATTGGAAAGGTTTATAAAATCATATTAATTAACAATAAATGAGATCCTAATCAATCACCTGAATCTAATAACATGCACATCCACATAATATTTTATTTATAACAATTAGCAAATAAATTTAATTTTAATCCAGCATCGTCCAAACAACTAATTATCACAATACATCCATATACATAATTTTATCACGAATTTGTGAACATACATCACAAATAATTACTGGCCTGTGTACAACATAATACTCCCAATTTTTATTTTCTTTTTTTCATCAGCATAACATTTCCTCATAAACTACTGTAAAAATAAAGCGAATAAACAGCACAATGATTGGGAGTCACAGATATATATAGATAAGCAAACAAACTCTTGCTCATGCATTTCTGGTCAATGATACGGTGACATTGATGAACTCAGTTCTCTCCTTGGACATACGATTAGCCAAGATTTTTTGGTAGCGGCTGAAAACCTCATCAATGATATCTTCACCAAAGTGGCTAACCAACAAAGGCTCAGCCACAGCTCTCATGCACTGCGCCACGTTGTATCCACCATCACTGAGTGATTCAGACATTTCATATTTGATCTCAAAAGTGTTCCAATTCACTTCGGACACCTCAAGGCGATTGATGGTGAACGACCCTTCTTTGAGAACTTCCAATTTCACTTCAGATGGGGATGGAGTGTATTGAGGGATGTTGAAAGTATCCACTTGCTCTTCTTTTATGATTCCCTACGGCACACACAAACAAATTCGTGATTTTTTTCTATTTTATATATGTATACATGGAGATTGCTATCCTCCACACATTCATGTAGAGATTAGTATGTGACGCCAGCACAAGACCACCCACAATGGGCAATCACCGACCCACCATCCTTCTCACTCTAGTCCCTAACAAGCTCGTATTTATTTATTTTTTATTTTTTTGTGTGTTCGTTCTCTCGTTACATAATAACAACTCCTATCAGATTCTAGCCTAGCATGTTTTATATGAATTAATCCTAATTGACTCGATTTCTTTGTTTAATTTCTTTTCTTTTTACTGGACAATTTCTTTTCTTTTATCGAACTACGTTTAAAACATTGTCTTTCTTCTATGTCTTTCTCATCTTTTCCCTTTACCTACTACTCAATTGCTAAACTAGAACGACACCAAACTATTCTTTTCTTTCCTATCAATGTTTCCATTTGACTTTATGTTTGAATAAAATAGAAAATGACAAAAATACAAAGAACAATTAAAAAAAAGCTCAATATGTGAGCAACCAAGTGTTTTAACAAATGATGGACAGCAATCGATCATTTGTCATCTATGACGAAAACACTGAGGGAGCCGCGCAACATGTGAATCAAATAATACACTTATGGACGTCTACATTCACGCTAACTGATAACAACTGATAATAAATTTATACATCTCATGATAACAATTTGTTTTTCGCGTATAATAAAATGTTACCAAATTTAAAAAAATAATTTTGATGCACTATCAATAAATTTTGTTATATTATTATCCAATTATTAATAGTAAATAATTAAATTAAATATTTTATTAATATGATACAACACATATTTTTAAAAATATTTATATAATTTTTTTGCATTGAAGATATATTCTAATTAAATTAAAAAATAGTTTGCAAGCAAGAAACGTGTTTTGTATTTAAAACACTGCTATTGGAAGTCAAATCCCTGTTTTCTTTGATTTGAGTCGAAGGCCAGAATTGACCTACTATGAAAAAGCACGTCTTAAGACTTTAGACGGTGAAATATATGCCAAAAACAAAACAATTGCATTAAAAAAAATTGTTTATGTATTAGTGAAATTACAATTTTTTTTCTGTTTGGTTTTGTTAATTACTATCAAACGATAAAATAATTCACATATAACCCTTCAAAATTGTTCTTGTACCGAAGAACATTTGGAGAGCATTATATTAAAAATTAATTTTAAATTAGGATTTTTGAAAGCTGCCATTGGTGTGCCTACAGATATTTATATTAGTCGCGAAAGAAAAAGGAAAATATATTTCATGTTGAACAAATGTTTATTAATATTTATTTTAGTATTTATTTTTACACAAAAATGGTCACAATTATTGTACGCATGAATTTTTTTGTGATAGCTTTCTTGTGATTCTTCCGTTAACGTTTTATAGCAATCAAGGTGGATTTGTTTATTAGTTAATGTACTCTGCTTTTTGTTGTAGTGAAGCTTCCACAAAGATACAAACAAAATTATTATGATAAATTTAATTTCAACATAATGTTATTGTAAAGAAGTTCTACACAATTATATAATTATATATTATCATATCAATAAAGTGTTTAACTCTTACAATAATCTTCTCCTCAAAACCAACCAGATGCATAAAAATATAACAATATTTTTTGGTTGACTTGGTAAAATATTTATTAACTGTGCATCAAGATCAATTTCATATCATCACCAAAGTCTTAAGTTTTTAAATGGGTTTTGTTAACCAAAATACAATTAAGTTATTAAGAAATCATTAAATGAAAAAAGTTTGGTTGAAAGATCTTTAAGGTTAGTTTGTTTTTTTGTATTTTTTATTTTTTTGTATTTTTTTCATAATTTTATAAAAAAAAGTAAAAATAAGAAATGAAAACACAAAATTAAATTTTGTTATTTTTATTGTTTCTTTTATCAAATCCTATAAACATAAAACATAGAAACTACAAATTATAACCAAACAGACCTATTTTGTTTTTTTTTATTTTAATTTTTCGATGTCTTCCCTCTGTTTTATTCTATTTATAAACTTTTTGAGATATATTTGTTTTAAAATATATATGCAGTTGTAATATCAAGGAAGCATTATTATTATTTTTTTGTCAATACTACCTTTAGTATAATTAATTGTATTCACGACCTTTAATTTATTGTAATTACATGTTTTGATTTTTTAGTAGGGATAATATCGTTTACTTACACAACTTTATATTATCACCAAAATTCATTTTTCTTTTTCTTGACGAAAATAGCATCAAGGGTATTAAAAATTTCAAAATTTTTCACTTTTGAAAGCAAAATTCCTCGTGAAAAACAAGTTATCTAGGATCTCTACCTCCAAGACCATATCATTAAGAGCAGTAGCCATGAGTTCCCAAATGTAGCAACCCTCCTTGCAAGATGGATCGTCGCTTCTTCTTCCCAAAAATGTTAAAACCATACGACCCCGTTCAACTACTTCCTCTGCACGACACTTGAGGAAAGAGAGAAATCTCTGTGAAATTGCTCGTAGTAAGCCTTGAGGACGTTTAAGGGGCTTGTGCTGGACATGTAGATGTTGCCCTTGTTGTTCTCTATGCCTTCAGGAACCTAATTGATCATCAATTAAAAAACAATTACTTATACACCACTGTGGATCAGTTAAAGAACAAGGGTCAGATCTCAGGTACAGAATTAATCATAATTTTAAATTGTGGTTGTGTTCGCTCTCTGCAATATGGAAAATTGTTATATTGATACGGCCGCTGCAACGTAGCTGTGAAGGGCACTGTAAGTGTAATATTGCGGACACAATTGCAGTTGTGGCCAGAATCTGAAACCACTGAATTGATTAAACACCTAACACACGTAAATACCAAAGAGACTAAACAAAATTAACAATTAACTGTATATACCTTAGACAGCCATTGAAGGCCGTACGAGGAATGGACAAAATGCAGACTTCGGTTAGGAAAAAGCCTTCCATAGAAAGAACCAGGAACCCCGGAGAAGTAGCATGGACCAATCTTATGTTCCATTTCATCGCTTAGTGTTTGTTTGAAGCTGTCAAGGGACCTGAAGATGTTGTTGAAGTCATTCCCTGGGAGGTCGTTCATGAAGACATTGTATTCTGGAGATTTCTTGTTCTGCTCTTGACAAAGCTTCTCCACAGCCTTAATGATCTCTGACACAACAAAGAAAGTGTTTGGGCCAGAGGAACAACCCAAGTCCGCTATTGCTAGGCTTCTCGGGAGTGTGCTGCAGTAGAGCCTGGTTATGGCTTCCTCTCTTACTGGCTTTGTCAGGGAAATCACCTTTTGCTGTATATATCCATAATCCATTCAGGACAAGACACAAAATACAGAAGAATTAGAACGCACTAATTATATTTTCTTTCTGGGAAAAAATTCTTGTATGGCACATCAAGTGTAAGAATGATTTCTTAGGCACATTCAAAAAAGGGTGTGAGATTCACACATAAGTGAGTATGTTTAATAAAATTGATGGGATCCACTTTTATTGTGAGCGTACCTAAATATAATATGTCAGACTTGTGTCAATACAAGAATCTTTTTTTGGTGTATTATCAACCTCAAATTATGTGACCTTTGTTAGTTGTAAGGAGAGCACGGAATATACACATATATTTTAAAATAGTCAATATACTCTTATCAAATATATATCATATTAGATACTTTATCCATGCTTTTAATTAGTCTTAATTATATTTTATATTATTTTAATTTGATTTATATCATATATCTATATCATATTTGTATCGTATTGAATGATCAGATATCCAGATAACATATAGGGTATAATCATACCTGAACTAAGGAGTTGTTTGCATAGCTTGCTTCTCCCACGCCTCCATTCATGTGCAGTACCTGTGCTACTTCCATTCTTCCTTGTTTCACTCTTTTCTCAGTATTTTGCTTTCTTGCTTCTATGCGTTGAATGAAGCCCATGCACCTCCCATATATATAGATGCGAAAGCTACATATGCCTTTCTATGGCCAAAAAAAAAAAAAGTAAAATTGCGGCTTATTTTTTCACTTAATTCATGCGTAAGCTACATATTCCTTATTTTTAACGAAAAAAATTTGCGCGCATGTGGGGCTATATTGGCCATGGATCACATGTGAATTGACCGCGATCCTTTGCATACTGGAGGATGGATGTTGACAAATGCACAGAATCTGAATAATGAGATCCTCGCAGCTACTAAGGACATGAACTTAGTAGGTGCCATTGGGCAAGTCATATTAGTCTATAAAATTTGGAAATCAACTATTTAATCTCTCAAATTATAAAATATGAGGTAAATTAGTTCCTGATTCTATTTCTATTATTATGTAATCAAATTTTTTTGAATATATCATGTTAAATGATGTACTGATATAATAAATTAAATTGACATCCTATTTGGCCTTTAATGTGGCTATAATTGAATTATCGGGTTAAATTACTAACATAAGCCAAGTAGGTTAACAATATTATTTATATGTAAAATTTATCTCAAGGTCTTCAATTATTCTTGTTTTTATACAATTTAATTGATAAAGATCAAGTAGAATATAAGCATATCACTAGTATGTCAATTAGCATAAAACATCAACAAAAATATGAGGATATAAAAAGTGACTCACATTTTACAATATTAGGAACTAAAAAGTTAATTTCTAAAATTCAAGGATCAAAATAACTCACACATACAATGTCATCAGGACGTGTTGAAAATTTACTCTATTTTTCTCATAACTCTCACTATCATCAAATCTATTATCCTTTGACCGGTCACTGCCAGCCTGCCTTTGGTCACGCTCACCCATTGTTGGTTGTTCGTCTGCGTCCTCCACTACCCATGTCATCCAATACCATCGTATACTTTTACTTTTAGAAAAGGTGATATAATTCCATGCAAACAAAATATTTTGTAAATGAAGTAATATAATTACCTTATCCAAACAAAGAAATAAAAAAATTAAACAAAACATTTAAAATTCTTTACATTTTAATTTCTCTTAAATTTAAGAATATTTCATTCAAACCTAAGGGCATGTTTGGTTTCAATTTTCAGTTTTCAGTTTTCATTTTCAATTTTTCAGTATTTTCATGATTTTGTGAAAGAAATAATGAAACTGAAATTTGTAGTTTTTAGAATTTTTAGTATTTCTTTAGAAAATCTGAAAAACTAGAAAACAAACTGAAACTGGAAACATAGTAATGAAAATTGAAGAACTAGTCAAACCAGAAACCGATGAACCAATCATTGGTCCCTTTGGTTCGATGATTGGACTAGTTATGCAGTTTAACGGTCAAACTTGGTCAAACCTAGTTAAGGCTAAGCCACCTGCAAACCGCTCGAACCAAATCGCTAGGACTCATTCATCAAACCGCATTGCACCAACTAAACCTTGCTCCATGCTCCCACACTTGAACTGCATGTCACGCGGCCAACATGCATGCCTAATAAACCACGTGCCATGTGCTTGTAATTGCCACAAATGTTCAAAAACTCTAATATGTGGGGTCCAAACCTAGACCACTGAACCAGGTTGTTCTTTTGTTACATATATATATATATATATATATATATATATATATATATATATATATATATATATATATAGTTACACAAAATCTTTTATATATTAATTTAATTAAATCCAGTTAAGGATTAACCGTGACTCAGGATGGAACCAATGACCCAGTGACCGGCTTGGTTTAGTCAATGATTGGTTAAAGTCTAACTATGACTGGAAACTAAAAACTCAAACGAACATACCCTAAATTCTCCTATCTTTAATATGAAAGCAACTTAATATAGAAGATAGATGCAGGTGGAGGATTAGCATCCACCAGGAGGTTTGGATGGAAGGCTTTGCCGTGTTGTGAACGTGATTGATCCACCTGCATCTAGATGGAGGTAGGTATGCAGAGGTAGCAAAGTAGATGTAGTGAAAGAGACAGAAGGGTTAGGAAAAAAATAAGAGTACACTCCCAAGTTGATCCTTAACAATTTTAGCATTGGACAAGTCAATCCTAATAACTGAAAAGTATTCAACTTTTGACATTGTTCGGATAAATTGATATTTTTCAGTTGTTAAGGATTAACTTGAGGCTTTACTCATAAAACAAAGAAAAAAAACACAATTTTATTAACCCTAAGAATTATATATATATTATATCACGGACCCATAATAGTTCCAAACTCATAGCTAGTCCCATGTAAGAACGCGGCCATTAACAAAATTCCACTCAAACAAATACAGAAGATGAAACGTATAAGGTGTCATTGGATTACGTCATTAGGCTGAACTTTGCAGCTGACCAAAGCAACACATCATGATCAATGAATTAACCCTTTTTTTTTGTTTTCTATCAACTCATCTTAACCCAACAATCAATGGACTTTATTTTTGTTTTTTCATTTGATGACTAAGGCAAATTGATTAGCTTCAACAACCTTATTTTTCGACGTATACTCTGCACCTAAATTTTTGGATTCAGTTAAATCAATGATATAAATTTTAAATTATCATCTATACGAAGAGATATATCATTGGAAATGGGAAACCATATATGAAAGTAACTGACTAAGTGTGGATGAGACATTTTTTTGGTCTTTTTCTGAGTACAACAGCTTGCTCAGGATGACGTGTTTGGTTTAAAAAACGTTAAACCTGTCGTCACGGAAACAAAACTTGCAAATGAATTAAATTAACACATTTATGGAGAATTCACCTTTTAACTTGAAAAGAAGTCGTCACGGAAACAAAACTCTTGTACAAAGCATGTGCCACAGAACTCGTCACGCGCAAATAATAGAACCCGCGTCCATTTGAACGAAAAAAATATACGTGGCCCGTATGAAAAAAGAAAAAGAAAAATTTGTGTGGACGACATTTCAACTCTTAGTTATAGGTGAGATTCTCTATTAACTTAAATATATATTTTTTCATTTTATAAATATTAAAAATAATAGAAAATATACAACTTAACAGTAGAAGTATTATTAGCTAAATGAAACTTTTCTATGGAAAAAAATGAAAATTTTAAAGGTTAAAAAAATTTGAAGCTTTTTCTTTTATATGAAAAAAATTAACAAATTGAAAATTTTTTATGCTTTGAACGCAACAATCTCATGTGATGTTACGTACATTAATAATTTCTCGATTTGTACTGTGTTTTGAAAGCCATGGATCTGATTCTGACGTGTGCCTATAACAAATCCAATATTGTCTATATGCTTGGCGCTATTTTGTGGTCGGTGATACTTGATTTGATCATTAAAATTATATACTTGGTTATTTTGTTCCTAAAATTTTAAATATAACTAAGTAGTATTTGAGGGAAATTATTTTTTATATGGAGAATGAGTAAATGATTATCATTAATATGGATTTGGACAAATATTACACATATTACTTGTGAATAATGTTAAAACGAAATTTCAGTGAAGTGAAGCGACCACGAAAGCACAGACCAACGGTAAAGCATGTGGACCGGCAAATGTTTTCACCCTTCCTTTACGTCTCATACTGCATTATGTAATTCATATACAGAACCTTTCTTTTAAACATTTATGCAAGCAATTATTAGTGAAGGTTTACACTAGCCCTTCCTTTTTACGTTTCATATTTTTTTGTAAAATGAATTAAATTAACACATTTAAAGCCTATAATTTCTGAAATTAATTATTAGTGAATGCTTGAACTAATTTTTTTTTTTTACGTTTCATATTGTGTAGAATGAATTAGATTAATTTATTTAAAGCCAAATAGTTGATCAAACTCGCACAAATAGACAACATATCCATTCCAATGTTTTTGTTGCTATGTGTGACACTGTCCGAATTTGACTCCATGGAACCTCTGCTTCAATGCTTGGACTCCGAAAGTGCACCTCTGTACGGCAAGAAGCCATGGCCAATGTCTTATGAGAAGATTGCTCCTACCCATTTGTCAAGTTTTGAGTTCAAGCTAGATTGTTTTTGAGGTGTTTACTTTTTCCTTTCCCAATTTCTATTATATCAATTGAATTTTTGTTTGACTTTATGTGTTGGCTATCCACTTCTCGATCATAATTAGTTTTTAGGTTCATAGCTTTGCTAAAATATAAGATATCAATGATATATATTTTTTATTATATATGTTTTCAAAAAAGGGATTCAACAAGCTTATGAGCTTCAACATGTAATTCAACGTCGTGAATTTTTGTCCCACAATCACTTAGATACTCTTCTAGAAATGTTGGCAGCAGTTACTTCTATTACGGATCGAACAGGAGGATTGGTTTCGCTGATAACGGCCATGAAGCAAGCAGAGATTGACTATTGTAATTTATTCAAATGAATGAGTATTATAATTTATATAAAATCTTCATCTCACATGTATAGTAAATTTGGATCTGTGCTCTCAAGAATTTGTTTGATTCTAAATTTTAATCTATCGTTAAAATATTTTCTTAATATAGTATGTTATCTCAATGTCAATATATTAGTATGTATATTTTTTTTATTTTATAAAGTCTTCGCTAATAATGAATGTAAATTTATTCACTAAATAAATTAATTTTTTTAAGAAAATTGGAAATAAAGAGTATTTTTAAAATAAAATTAATGTAGAAATATTTTTTGAAACAAAACTTTGGCGTTTTTGCAGTTTTTTAATATAATTAATAATGTCAAATATGATATTTTCATTGGACAAATACCAGCAATCAATGTTATTGAAAAGCTTTGCATAAAATTATTTTTTAAATGTTTTAATTTCTTGAAAATAAACAAGTAAAACGTGTCTTCATTTTCTGGACATAGAAAACATACAATCAAAGTAAGTATGTTTTTGAAATTTTAAATTAAAAACTACTTTTAAAAAGGAATGTAAGAAACAAAAATAAAACTTAGTTGTAAATTTTTTCACACACAATTCGTGATAACAAATATGTTACATATTATTTTAAATTAAAAAATTGTTTTATTATTTATTTAATCCTTGAATTTTTTTTTATTTTTCAATGCAATGCATTTTTAATTTATATTATTTTTATTTTTAATATATATATTTTTGTATTTTTTTATTTTAATCAGTGACTCATCATCAAATAAATTAGTGATTTATTTATTCAATTTTTTTTTATCATAATTCAACTATGAAATTGAGTTTTATATTGCATTTAACAAATGCATGTTGAGAAAAGTAGAGTGCTCACAATTCAGTAATAAATTGTTATTATTGAGCAGCTTCATAGCAATTGTATTTGTAATGCATTGATTTTATTTTAAAGTAAAAAATGTTTTATTATGTATTTAATCCTTGAGCTTTTTATTTTTTTATGTGATATATTTTTGTAATTTTTTAATATATATTCATGTCTTTTTTTATTATTTTAATCAGTGACTCATCATCGATAAATTTGTGATTTATATATTCAACTTTTGTCATGATTCAACTATCAAATTGAGTTTTATATTGCATCTAACCAATGCATGTTAAGAAAACTAAAGTGCTCACAATTTAGTAATAAATTGGCTATTGTTGAGCAGCTTCTTAGCAATTGTATTTGTAATATATTGGTTTTACAGTTTCATAATGATTGTATTTGGAGTTGAGACTAGCTTTCGTTTCTATATACATTGAAGCACTGAAAATTGTTTTATCTTCAAATAACATCTTCTCATGAGTAGAATCTTCCTAGCTAGCCATACAATTCACTTTAAAAATTCATGGAATAAAATTTTCATACAATTGATCATAAACATTTTAAAATTTTTTCCAACATTTTAATTTTTCATTTAAATTAAACATACTTTTGTTATTATGATGTTTTAAGAAAAGGTTTTTAAATTTAAGTAATAATGATAATGCTACTTGGCATACTTTTCTTCAAAATGAACGTGCTTAATTATATAAAAATTAGTAAAAACAAAATTTAATTATATTCTTATCGATATTAATATTTAGTACTTGATGTATTGAATAAAGATGTTATGAATAAAATATTGGATTACAATAAACTCTAACTTATTGATGCAAAATAAGTTGAAGAATGACACCATTGCAATTGATTTTGGTATCTTATAAAAACTATCTTAAACTGCTACAATAAATTTAATAATATATGTCTCTACATGCATTGAAAAATCAGAAAAATACATATAAGAATTTCTTTAAATATGTTTAATTTTTACTATATCATATTTGTATTCAATATAACTTTTAAGACTTTATTAAAAATCACTGTACATATATTAAAACGTATATGAAATGTTTACTTATATAATTAAAAACTTCTTCATAATTAAGAATATAATAATTATTATAAAAATTTTATTTTATTTTATTTTTCATTTCCGGTTTTAGAGACAAGTTTCATAAATGATTTTAATTTCTTCTATTGTATATATTTTACTAAATTATTTTGTCTTTTAGTCTAACTTTTCATTTACGTCTATGATAGATAAATAATTTAGGCTACTTTTTGTTGTTCTTTCTAAAAAAGAATCTGATGCAAAGTTTGCATATTTGCAAATTCTATTTCAACTACTAAAAAAAATTCACTACAAGTCAAATTGCAATTATTGCATATAAATTAATTCAATATTTTATGTGTATTAATTGGCCAAAAAATATATAATCAAATAGAGAAAAAAAAATTAAGATATATATTATTTAGAAAACTTAGTAATGAAAGGTAAAAGTTATATTGATTCTTTTATATAAATAAAATAATTCAACATTTAAAAAATTAAATTAATTTGATATTTTACATTTTAAATTACTTAGCAATTTGAGTGTATGTTTATGTTAGTTATTGTGTTAAATTATTTAAAAAGTAAAGATTAGAGTATTTAAAAATCTAAAGCTCCCTCCTATCTACGATTTTAAATTCCAAGACACTAGAGTATAATAATAGTTGTTTGAATTAAAATGTTTATGAAATTATTATTTTATTTATGTTTAGTATTATTTTAATCTCTCTTTTAATGTGAAATTCCTGAACTACCCCTCTCTATCACTCACTCACACACTCTTACACACACAAATAAAAAGGAAAGTCCCCCAAACAGTTCATTCGCACCCTCCTTCCCTCTATCATTCACTTTTCTTTTCTTCTCCAATACACTCCACATACTCCTCCATTATATCCTTCTTCTTCAGGCTTCAAGACCTTAACCTCAATCTCATCTTCATCCTCTCCCAAAATCCAAACCAACTCCATTCCCTCCATCACAAGATCTCTCCATTTCCATTTTAGTTCAAGAACCCAAGTCTTCCATCTCTCTTTGCTGACCGGGCTCCCTTTGTTAGAGGAGGAGATGACTTTTCTTCTCCTCATATCTTTGAAGATCCAATGCTTTCCTTCTCTCAAAAGTTTATCTAAAGATAGGGGTTTGCTTTCAATTTTCCCTTTGATTCTTAGCTATTTTGTGCTCTAGATATAAATCTATGTGATCTTTGTTTTTGTTGGACAATAAATTTGAAAATAATGTTTGGGGATCAAAGGAGTGAAAAGTTGAAGCTATGCGTATGGAGATGTGATTTTTGGCCATTATAGATAGCCCATCAATAGTCTCATTTTTGAGGAGTTTTGGGTTAACAAATGGCAAAATCTAAGTACTTGATTCATATATATATATGTGTGTGTGTATATATATATATATATATATATATATGTATATCTTTGTTTTTTATGCATATAAACTTGGAAATATACCTTTTGGTGGTGTGTTTGGAGGTGTGAAATATGATGCACGAAAATTGAGTAAATGTGCATACCATGTATTTGATAAAACTCCTAGATGAAAGTAAAGATTGTTTGGGATTGAGCTTTTGCATATTTGTTGAATGGGTAGTTAGTTTGATGCAAAGCTAATGTTTACAAAAGTATAAATCTATATTAATGAGGTAATCTTGGAAGTTATATGTATAAACATGTAAATTTGGTTATTTGTTGAATATGTTCACTTTACCATATTTTTATGATGCTTTGGGTTGGATTTTCATAAAAATTAAGTATTTGATCTATATATATATATATATATTATAATCCCTTGTTTTCAATGTATAAAAACTTAGAAATATGACTTTTGGTGATGTTTTGGGAGGGGAGCAACCTCATGTACAAAAATTGCTCATTATACAGTATATTAGTTTGATTAAATGTCTAAACGAAACGTAACTAGAAATTGGTTTAGGTGGTATTCTCTTTTATGAATTTATAATTCTTGAGTATTGAAGCTCTAGTTAAGACAATATTCTTTTTGTTGGAGGCAAAAAAGGGAAGTTTAGATGAGTTTTGATTTATCATATGGTAGCATTTTAGTCTTTGCATAATGAATGATTGATTACTAATGTTTATACTTATCGGTTGAGTTGCTGTTGTGATCTACCCTTTTTTAAAGGAAAGGATTTTAGAATTCACTATTGAAACTTATGTTTGCATTGCTTATGAGGAAAAGAATGGCTTTGAGGAAAGAGGAAAAAGAGGAAGAACTAAAGATAAGGAAATCATAATTAAGACATAAAGATTAAGGGTAGACTTATGTCGACAAAGAAGGTTCCAACATTGAATCGTTTTAAGGAGTGATGACTGAGCATTGACCTTCTTTATAGTGCACATGAGGGTTTCGGTATCAGTTCGCATAAGGAACTGGTGCGACCGTTAAGTATGAGCTCATAGCTTTTAAAGTATCTAAACCAAGATTAAATGAGAGGAAAGAACAACGAGATCTATAGGAACATATAGAAACACAAACGTTATGAAGTAGTTAGAACCAAAGAAAAGACTTTAACTATAATGTACTTGATGACTTGCACTAGGATAGCCATTTATGCATACTTGTGACATTAAATGAGTAAACCTAGTCTTTTTTCTATGCATGCATGTCTCTTTAATTATATTAGTAAAGTTCTTTCATGCATGCATGTACATCTCATGCCAAGATCATGCTAAAAGACACCTCTATCTTGGTAAAGAATGGTTGTGAAATCTTAAAATTGAACCTCATGATTGTATACTAATGATTTCAAAGGAAACCAAGATAGACTAGAGATGATAATGATGTCACGTTAATTACATATGTCCCTACTGAGATTTAGATTGATTTCTCGCTTTTCCTCTTTTTCCATATCATCTCTAGATGAGGGTAAATCCTGATGTAGGGAGTTAGCTTGCTGGAGTATTGTTGCTTTTGCTTCATGCTTTAGGAACTATATGTCTATTTTTTTTTTTTGGAATCTGGAACTTGGATCTTTTGTATTTGGGTTATGAGATCTCTTATTTCTTCTATGTTTTATATTTTGTGGCCTAAGACGATGTCTTAGAATTCTCTTAGCTATTTTGACCCATGAGGCCACCTATATTCTAATATTACATTATTATGTTTTACGTTGTGGATTGAGGGCGCTATGTGCCTCATGATGGTGACATGTGAAATACTGAAATGTTATATTTGGAATAACAGGTTGAGCTATGGATGTTGATTATTTTGTTTATGATTTTCTATAATCCAGGAGGCATGGTACTCATGCTTACCATGCCGAAATTTATTTAGAATTTTTTTTACAACATTTATGCCTAATATTGAAATGCTTATGAAATAGGACGTAATTCCTTGGTATTAATTTTTATGTGACTTCGAGCACATAGAAATGAGTACTAGGTAATTACACACAACATAATATATTGACAATTAAATTACATTTCAGAATGGCAAATATTACTATATATTAACAATGAAAAGTAAAACATTTTAAAAATTTATATTATTATATTATAAACACATAATTATACTAGAAGTGTATTGAATACTGAAGTTTTTCATGAATATCCTTAGTGATATTAGATAGAATAATTTAAAAGACTTTATTATTATATTATACTGTATCATATTGTATTTAATTTTAAATTATTATCACTTTTATGCAAAATTATTGTAATTAAACATAATTATAAAAAATTATAATTAAATCCGTGCAACGCAAGGGTACTGTCACTAGTTCTATTTTAAAAGAAGGTTATGATTAATTAGGAATCGATTAGAACTAATTTATCTCATGAATGTTAGCCAAGGCCATGGTGCACCGAATAAAATAATGCATACCACACAATGAGTATTTAGCCACATTAAATGGATGTGGCTAAATGTTCAATGGTATGACTAAATTTATTTATAACACTTCTAAATTTATTCAGCCATATTTTGTAAATGTGTCTTAATGTGTGGGGCTTAGGGCACCATACTTTATCCGGTGCATCAAAGACAAAACCATTATTTCCACGTCTCAAAAGTACAACCCTTTCAAGAAAAAGGGCCACAATTAAAATTAGAGAGAGGAGAGAGGAGGCTCTTGGTTATAACTTATATACAAGAAGAAAACCAATTGTGCATGCTCTTCACTCTTCCTGCATGGATGAAAAGCCGCTTACAACGCCACCCTCTTCATATTCATCTCAGGTGCTCGTTTATTTGCCAAAGAGGGAGCGAAACTTGGATCGGAAAGAGAGGTTTCGTGGCAGATCATGTTTGTGTGAATGAAAGAAGGGTCATGCAATTTTACGACTGTGTTCATGGGATGAACGCTAAATTTCTGAGACATCACTTCAAGGGGTATAGTTTCCATATAATCTTCTATAAGTTTAAGGGTTTGCACTATCTAAACAACACGAAATATTTTCAAATTCATAAAATATAATTTCAAGAGCCCTATTCCATTTTATATAAATTTGTTCATACGATGAAAAACTATATTCGTTACCGTTTATTCATTTTACTGCTTTTGTATATTGTTTTCTCTACAAAACAACTTTCGCATATGGTTATACACTTTTTAGATTGATGACATATATTTTTAAACTATTATTTGAATTTAATTATCATGCATTGAATGTGTAAATTTTTTTTAAAGTAATCCAATAATGTATTGACACATAAGCTAAATAGTTGATTTTTACATCCACTATTTGAAAAGTTATCCAAATCAAATATTTTAATTGGATGACAATATAAAATAGTTTTATGTTAATGCATCAAAATTAAACTTTTATTATTTTAGTAGAAGATTGTTCCAATGAAATATATCTTTTCATAAAGATTATAATTTAAAATTTGGGGTTTTTATAACCAATCTCCTTAGAACATGATTAAGAATTAAAAAAAAAAAAGAAGAGAATTTTTCGCTAACAAAATGTGATTATTAAGTTTTTCAATTGTGAGAATTTTTTTTTTTTATGAACATGCCTATTTTGGAATCCTCAATCCAAGATCTTGGTTAGATAAATCCTTTAAATTTATAGTAATTTACACTCATCATTCCTAAGGTTTAATGTAATAATACTCGACACCCTCAATTTTGTCAAACTAATATTGACTTCTCTTGAGATTCACTAATATTGGACATATCTCCTTGTAAATATTAAATAGTTAATTTAAGTGATAAAGAAAAATAACATGGAATGTATATAAAATTATTAATAACAAAATTATAATATTTTGACAGTAGTTGATATATATATATATACACACACACCTCTTTTTTATCATAAACTATGGATATAAGTTTAATTTTTACATGACAAAAAAATATTTTATTCAATTAATATGTTAAAAATTATTAAAATATTACAATTTGATCATTAATAATTATGTATATATTTTATGTTATCTTTTTTATCACTTAACTTATTGAATTATCTATACTTATTAATGAATTATATATATAATCTCATTTTGGTGACCAATTTATTCTTCCATTTGTACCCTTATGGTAGTTGCCCATCTTTCTTTACGGTTTCAGATTATCACAACTCCCTATTACCAGAACATTCAGTTTCGTACGTAACTCCTTCTTTCCATCCCTTTACACCCACTTTAGAGATGCTCCACCTCAGCCTTGGCGCTCCACTTCCATTCACGTTGCAACATCAGTTTTGTCACAACACTTCCGTTAACCCCAGTAGCCATCCCCTAAGCGACCAACCGATGCATGCCCTGAATCAAGCCACATTTTTTAGCACCACATACCAAACATTTGCAACGCAAAGTACTGGTACAATTTGAAATTTTCGAGTATTGCTTCAGCTTGAATCATCTAACTTTTGTATGATGACATTGACTTGTATAGTAGAAGTTTCTTTTCTTTACGCTACGATATATTTTAAATAATATATTTGTGAATCATCTAACTTTTGTGTTGCTCCTTTAGGCTATGCTAGGGGTTAAACCAAAAAAGAAAAGGGTTAAAAAAAAAACTAAGCAAATCATGCAATGCATGACTTACTAGTAACTGTACATGATAATATGGACTCAGATAATTAAGATTCCAATTTAAAATCTATACATATTTTCTATGCACATTATAAAGGGGATTCCATTTGGTTTGGTGTCCAATTTTATTTTCCTATTTTACCTAAATGCATAACTTCTCATTGATTTTAATTTTTGCAGTTACCAACAATTTTACAGTTCATCAATCAAGTTTCTCTTTGTTTATTTTTACCGTTTATCACTTATGTTCATCCCATTTTATTGTACATGCTTCATGGAAAATATATGTCAAAAGGAACTTGGTTACTTCATTACCAATAATCCCTCGATTTGTGTTCACTATCTAGAAATGAAAATTATTACTTGCAATGCATTAGTACATGACTACATGTGCAACATATATGTGGTCTCACAAAAATCCAACATCGTTTGAAGGTGCTACTAGTTTTCATTTTGAGTTTTCGTGTAACTCTCATTTTTTCTTTCTATGGTCTCTCTTCCAAAGAAACAAGAACAGAGTAAGTAAAAGAAAGAAGTGCAACACTAATTACGAATGTGAGTATGGAATCAAAAAGATCTATGAAATAAGAAACTTGTTAGTTGTCAATAGTTTGCCCCATTATTCTTTTGTTAATGGTGTAAGAACTTTCACCAGAGAACATCTATATGGAAAGCACACATTTTCAGTAATTAGTTTTCAAGTTGGCATTTGCTTCCAGCACTATCAAGTTAAGCACTATCATTTCATTTTTTTTTTTTGTTTAACACTTCATTGTGTTTCTCATTATGTTAGTTTATGTTTATTTTCTTAATTTTTGTGGGAGAAGGAACCCTTAGACTCTCTCAATTTATTGATATTTAATTTGATATATATTTTCATGTCATTTCTCAACGCCATCACTTATTATCGTTCTGATATATTTTAATATGCTTACTTAATAGCATTTTTTTACTACCTCAGTTATGAATGTTGTAAACACTTTGTTTAAGCATACTTTTTTTTTTCTTAAATGTATATCAAAACTAAACAAACTATAGGAATCTACCATCTCCTTTCTGCCAAAGTTAAATTCACGATCATCATCTACTATTTTAAAGATGAATGATTTGATAAAGATAGATGAAAGATAATCATCTACCATTTTTTTCCTATTATTATGTTTAAAATATTTAATTTTTATAATAATTTTCTCAACTATATTTAATTGTATTGGTACAAAAATAAAAATGCAACTTGAACAAGCACCATGCAGGAAAAGTTGCTAGTTATTTATAAGGAAGATTAGTATAATTTTGATAAATCTCAATAGAGTTCTTTGGTAGTTTTGCAAAATAGGGCCAAGGTTTTGGTAATTTCCTCAAAATATACCACATTTTGATAATTTCAAATAAACGCCATTAAAAAGGGCCCAAGGTCGGAAGTCAAATATATTGACTCCAGCATTAAACAAATTGAATTTCGTGTATAATACAATATAGATGAAACGTGCCTTGCGTCACTGGATTACGTCATAAGCGTGAGCCCTGCAGCTTACCGCAACGCATCAATAAATGGTCCTTTTTTGTTTTTTTAATCTTAATTTGATTTTGACTAAGGCGATTGATCAGCTTCAACAACCGGTCTTTTTTAATAAAAAATATTATTTGTTCCATAAAAAATAAGTGTCCATTACATTAAGACACCACACATAATTGTTTATAGGATTTAATTAACATATGCGACAGGATAAATTTTTTTTATATATTTATCTAATTATGTAATGACATATCAGTAAATATGATTACTTTTAACTTTCACTATTTGAAAAGGTGTAAAATTCTTTTATACTGAGTGCATTAAAATTAAACTCTTGTTTGTAACACCAAAACTATTTTATTCCTGAAAATGATTATTTGGAAATGATTTATTTTCATGTTTGTTACAAGTTTTGTAATATCATTTTCAGGTATTAATTATTTCCAAGAGAGAAATATTCTTATATTTTAATAAGATTTAATTTTCATGCTGAAAGGTGTAACATCCCTTTTTAAAAAGTAATATGTGTAGCAATAGTTTTCATTCGTGTATTTGACTTAAAACATTTTATTTGTCTTACCTGATTATTTTGTAGGTTTAATTATATTGTAGGTCCCTATAATTTTACTTAATTTTTAATTAGGTCCCTATAATTTAAAAGTTTTTAGGGTTAAATGTATTTTACCTTCTGAATTTTAGATCATATGCAATTTACATCATGACTTTTCAAACCATGCATTACAACACTTTAACTTTCAAACTGTGCCAAATACCCCATACTTTTCAAACGTGTAAAACTTTAAGTAAAGGCGTGCGGGTTGCATGCAATAAAAAATAAGAGTTAATTGCACATAGAATTCACAGACAATGTGTCGGGTTACACAAAATATAAACATTAGGAGGGTTAAGTGCACATAAATTCTACCTTCATTAGTTGCCAAAATTATCCTGAGGGTGATTTGCACAGTTTGGAAAGTTTAAGGTGTCGCGATGCATATTTTGAAAAGTTAGGGTGTAAATTACACTTGACCTAAAGTTTAGAGGGGTAAAATGTATTTATCCTAAGTTTCTAATTAGGTCTCTATATTGTATAAAATTTTTCAATTAATTCCCTAGGAGTAACAACAGTTACAAAACAATGAAATATTCCTATATTCCATCTCCTTCTACCTCATCCATCTTCCCTCCCACCACCCACCACCCAAACCACCAGAGGCGGAGAGCCCCTTCTCCTGCATCCATCATTATCATCAATAACCAATATTCCACCCATATCCATCAAACACAATACCAAATCACAAACAAATCTCCAAAACAAATATCACAACACCAATATCATCAATAACTCATCATCATAAACCCATTTCAAGCCCAATCATCCTCATCACTAGGCTATCTCAACCCTAAACTAGAATCAAGCACAAATCCAAGCATTCCAACAACAAAAATCAAACCAATTTACATCGCAAAAAAAAAAAAATCCTCAACCATCATCTTCAGTAAACAATTTTCAACACCAAACATCTTCCAACATCTAAACACAACCAAAAAAAATCATAAACCAAACAAACAAAGCTACAGTCAAATCAAACCCAAACCTTTCAAACTTAAAACCAAAATAAGGAAAAAGAAGTAGAATCAGAAGGGAAGGAAGGAGCCATCCTTTGCTAAGCTATCACCGCTGCATAGAGCCCGTTAGTCCTGCCACGATCGTCACTGCTCCAACCACTGCTCACGCCTCCCTCGTTGTCATGCCGTTGTGCCAACTCTGCTATGGAGTTGTGCCCAGAATCGTTGCAATCACCTAATGCCACGAGTCCCACCATGGCTTCCTCCATAATCGTCACGCCTCGAGGCTATCGCAAACCACTAGCATTGTGTCGCGATCCGCCGCATAGTATGGTGTTGATAAGAATTTAGTGGGGGAAGATACTCGTTGTGCTTGAGAAGCTTGTTTCCGTTATGAGTTTGATTCACTTGAAGGCTCGGGACTTGAGAGAACGGCGAAGGGAGCGGATGATGGAGAGGAAGGAGAAAGGGTGAAGAGGGTGAGGAGGGGCATTAAGGAGAAAGAGGAGGGTGTTGAAGAAATATTTTAATGGTTATTAATATTTTAATGTGTAATTTTTGTATAAACTATATTAAAAGATTGTATTGATAGATATGTTATTTTTAGCCATAGATTTCTATTCTACATACATTGAATGATTTAAATCAATAAGCTTTATGGTACACTTGATTTCATTAGATGCACCATAACATTCCTGGAAATATTTTTATAACGGTGGTTAATGAGAGAGACCCAATTAATTTTTTTTTAAAAAAAATAGGGTCCTAATTAGAAACTTTTAAATTATAGGGACCTAATTGAAAATTGAGTGAAATTATAGGAACCTCAGTATAATTAAACCTATTTTGTATCAATATTTACTTTAAAGATAAGATAAAAAAGTTAAAACAAAGATACTAACTATTTAAACTAAGACTGGAAATTGGTAAGACTAAACTCAAAATATATTAACTAAATTAAGAATAAAATTTATTAAGAGTAAAAAGTTATATTAAGTTAAATGTTAATAATTAGATGTATAATTTTATATAAAAATTAAAAAAGGTAATAAATAAAAAGTAAAAAAGAAAAAATATATTTTGAGGGTGGATGTATGATGCATTTATACACCATCATTTGCCCACCCTACTATTAAATTAGGAACTAACTTTCCGTGCTTATAAATACAAGTGATGTATTTGTGTGAAAAACAGAGAGTGAGAGTGAGTGTGTGCAGCGTGAGGAAAAGAAATAGAGAGAGCGAGAAAGCTAAAGTAAATTGTGTGTGTGTGCGCCTGCATGTCTTAGAGAGAGAACATAGAAAGAAATAAAAAAAAAATGAGTGATGAAAAGAAAGAGCAAAAGAAGGGACAGAGAAGGAAGAAGAAAAATGAAAACAAAAGAGGGGAAGAATAGAAACAAATGGTTAGAAAAAAATGTATTATAGATACATTATTTTATTTTTATATCAATTTAAAAGGTAGAAAATAAATTTATTTTTATGCAAAATGAAATTATAGCTACATCTATTAATTATTATTACTTTATGTTCTATCTTTTTATATTAAAGATGCTCAGAATTATTTATTATTGTCATTTTATTTTTATCATTCTTTTATATTTATGGATGATTATAAACATAAACATTGATTAAAATAATACTAATTACTTAATTGAAAAAATCATCGCTCTCCACTAGTCCCTCAAATTACCGTGCTTCAGTTTCTTCTTTTTATTTTGATCACTTAATTAAAAGATTATCTTCTTTTCTCATTGGTTTAGTGCGGACCACGCCGCTCAGTTTCTTCATTTTGTTTTATCTTTTCTTTATATTTATGTTGTGAATTATTTAATTCAAGTTAATTTTATGTTCCTTTTTATTTATGTTGTTATAAATTATTTTATGTTCCTTTATATAATATTATATTAATTTAAAGTTGTCAATATGTATAGTAATTTCTCTAAAAAACCTACGTTTAGAGTAAAATATCAAATTTAATCCTAAAAATAAATGAAGTTTATCATATAAATTTGGACTACCAATTTAATTAGGACTTTTGTTTGCTGATGTGCTATAATGATAAAGACTAACTCATAGACCATGAAAAGTTTAAAGGAAAAATTTTAGCAAAAATGATTTTTGATTTTGGTCCCTTTAGAAATTAATATTTAGACTGACAACTCTATATTTTAACAAATTTTATTAAGATATTATTTTATCAAGTTTGTAATAATGTGCACTTTATTTATAAATTTTTACATTAATCTATGTTCTATGCACTTCATTCACTTTATTTATTAATTTTATGAATGTCATATTTATTGTGAATTTACACATAATGATAAGTAAGTAATTTAAAAGAAAGATATTTAAAACTTTGCAGCTGAACCATAGAAGGTAAAAGGATTAGATGTAAGGTTCTTTTATATTATCTGCCTTGGTTAGTACAACGTAAAGGTCTGGCTTTGTCATCACGATATTAAAAACTAACACATAGAATGAGAATCCCTAAGAAAAGACTTTCAACTATGTGCGAAACAAGTAAACAAATGAGAGTAAAAATAAAGTAAAGAAATTATAATAACATGCTCTGCATGACATATTTTATTTATGATATGATAGTTGATTATGTTCATATAATGTTATTGTAGCATTGCATATTTTCTAGAGACATGGAGAAACCAACCACAGTCAAACATTTTAAAACCATTCATTTTATTTCTGGTGGTTTTAAATTAGTCAAGTAATGCCCAAAGAAAAATAGCGCTAGGAATATATGGAATTATGTTTAATTATGTGTAATTTTCTATTATGAATTTTTAATGTTTGATTTTTAATTAATGGCACTAAATACTCATGGCAGGATACTCTGCTTGTACTCTTTTTACTTAAGATTAATTGTTGTCTTCATGTGTAAATTCATATTGTTAGCTTTAGTATGAATGGGTGTTAAAGTTTTAGTATCAGAGCCCCATTCTTAGGCATATATAAAAGTTAGACGTAGGATAAGTCCTTGCCATTTGCATGTTATGACCTTAATTTCTCTCCGCATGTCTTATAGTATTCTCGATGCACTAATTATACAATATTGAGCTGATTAACTCAATATTGGGTTGTTTATGTGCTTATAGGACCATATGGAATCAAGAGATCAAGAAATCCTAGAAGCAGAGTGCACCAAATGCCTACTCTATTAGGGATGACTGGGGCAATGATGGTCCTGCTGAAGCTATCAAGGCTAAGACAAAATCCAACAAAATGATTTTTCAACAAATGCAGGAGATCAAAATAGAAATAACAATCATAATGGTGAAAGTAGTATGGTGAAAGTAGTGGGAACTGCTAGGGAAACTCTTGTGACTAATCACAATTACCAAGGGCTTTCAGAGTTTAGGAAAGCCGTACCTCCTTCATTCCATGGGGATGAGTCCTTACTAAAAAATGGGTCATGCAACTAGAAATGATTTTTACTATTCTAGGGTGTATAGATGTATAAAAGGTGGTCTTTGCTACCTATATGTTAGAAGGGGGAGCAGAACATTGGTGAAAGGGTGCTAAAAGTTTGTTGAAGTCTAACAGAATCAAAATTACCTGGGAGGTATTCTTAACTACTTTCTTTGACAAGTATTTCCCTGGTAATGTTAAGGATAGGAAATAAGCTAAGTTTTTATATAGCTCAAGCAGGGAATATGACCATAGGTCATTATGTGGCTAAGTTCGATGAACTTTCCAAATTATCTTTTTACCTGAAAAGTAACCTAGATGGGCATTAGAAGGTAACAAAATTTGAATAAGGTTTAACGCATGAGATGAGAGACAAGGTGTCCACCCTGGAAATAAAAGATTATGTCATTCCAGTCAATAAATGTAGCTACCGAGATTTGAAATTAGAAAAAGAAAGACAAAATTTTCTTAAAAGAAAAAAGGTGATGGAAGCTCAAAAGAAAAATAATTTTAAAAGTGAAGTCAACTCAAGGAAGGGGAAACAATTTCTAGCTAGGGAGCCTTTACTCGTGTGCAGTAAGTGTGGGAAATCTCATAGCTCCAAACCTTGCCTTTTTGGACAAAATATTTGTTACCGGTGTGAAAAGCTAGGACATTATGTTAAGGACTATACTAATGAGAAACCATTAAATAATCCTACATCAAGACCATAGACTAAAGGGAGAGTATTTACTCTTATTAGAGAAGAGGCAACTTATTCTCCTGACATGATCAAAGGTACATGCTTTCTCAAAAATCATCCTTTGATTGCATTGTTTGACTTAGGAGCTACGCACTCCTTTATATCTATTAATTGTGTGAAGAAGTTAAAATTGTCTTTATCTTATTGCCTTCTGATCTATTAGTTTCTACTTCCACAGGAAAAAAAAGCTTCTACCTCTCATGCCTATTTAAACGTCCCATTTTAGTTAATGAAAACCTTTTGTTATTAATCTCGTATGTTTACCTTTGTTTGCTATTGCTATCATAATTAAAATGGACTAGATGTCTTCTAATGATATCATTTTAGATTGTTCTAAAAAACTTGCTTATTTTCCCAATGACCTAACTAAGAAACAAAAAACCCCTAAAACCATTTTCTTTAATGTCACTCAAGTAGAGAAGTGTCTTTTAGAATGAGTTCAAGGATTTCTTCTTTATTCTTTAAATTTTAAGGTTCAACAGGACATAAACAGCATATAGGTAGTGAGAGAATTTCTAGAAGTCCTCCCCAAGGACAAAGAGAGGTTGAGTTTTCCATTAATCTACTACCAGGAATAAGACCTCTATCATTTGTACCCTATAGAATGTCCCCCTAGTACTTAACAATCTTTAGAAATAAATTGAGGAATTGTTGTCCAAAGGATTCATAAACGCAAGTGTATCACCATGGGGTACACCAATTTTGCTAGTCAAGCGAATAGATTAAAGCATAAGATTGTGTATAGATTATAGACAGTTGAGTAAGGTTACAATTAAAACTAAGTATCCATTCCTAAAATAGATGACATGTTGTATCAATTTCTAGGAGCATCAGTTTTGAAAAATTAATTTGAGGTCAAGATATAATCAAATAAGAGTGAAAGAGAAGGATATACTAAAGACAACCTTTAGGACTGTGATATCCCATATATGGAGTTTAGTGGTAAATGAGTTATCATTATTATTATTATTATCACAGTTGTAGCATTATTAGTACTTATTATTACCATTAGTATTATTAATATTATATTATTATATATATGTAGCATATTGATATTATTATATTATATATATGTAATGCACGGTTAGGTAAGCATGATTGGTATCATATTATTATTATTATTATTATTATATGTTAAGTAGCACTAGCACTATGGGCAGCACTATCATGTTGTTGTTGTTGTTGTTGTTGTTGTTATTATTATTATTATTATATGTTAGGTAGCACTAGCACTATGGGTAACACTACCATATACACACACACACACACATTAAGAGAACAACACTATAGGTAGAAGAGTTAGCATTATTCCGTGGCTATATATATGTATATATCAAAACCCATTGTTCATCACTGTGTGCACGTACACTGATGGTTCCATTCTCAAATATTATTTTGTCTACTAGTATATATTTAACACATCATAAAACTCACTAATATTTTTTCTAAGAACCATAGCCGCCCAAGATTATTTCTCTAGAGAAAAATTTAGTTTATCTCAACTTCCTCTAATTAATATCTTATGTTACTAGTGTCATTCTAGCTCCTTAGTTAAGTTGTTAGAAGCACACTCCCGCTACTGAACGGTGAGTGGGTTTAAGCTCATGACTATACTTTTAGTCATTATTTTTATTTTTCCATATTATATAAATTATTTATGAAATTTTAGAATGATGTATGCTAAGAAATATGCCTTTATAGATTATAGAAATTTTAGAAAATTATTATTTTGAAATTATCATGACAAATTATTATTTTAGAAAACTCATTGGATCATACTCGTTGTATGTATGATTTAGATTTATTTTATAGCTAGAAAATTTCATGAATCCCAGTTTGTATGAACAGGAAGAACATTGACTTTTGTTGTTATTAGTTTTTAGCTAATAAATAGTGAGAAACATATTAACGAGTTAACAACTACAGGATTAATTGTTAACCTTGGTACCAAGTGGTCCGCTAGAGGACTAGCTCACCCAGGAAAGGAATCCAGCTGTGATGTCCATTTATGGGACCTAATTAGGTGCTCATTAGATCAGCCATTGGCTTAGATTTAGCTATTCAGTCAAATATTTATGTACAGAACATCTCCTGTCTTTACTAGTTATTGCCATGGATTTATTTGAATTATTGTTATTAGTATAGTTATATGTAATTATATATAAAAATATTTTACATTAATCGCATGTATATGTTATGTATATTTGTTGTTGTCCTATGTGGGTTGTAAGTGGAGACTCACTCACAAAGTTTTGATGAACTTACCTATCTTTTTTCCTCCCTATACAAATACAGGTTGCACCATAGGATCCTTTCCAGGAGTGCTACAACTTCTTTGGTGAGCTTCGCTTTGGAGTGGAGCTTACTATTGATTAAGTCAGTTTAGATGCTTCAGGAATTGCGTAGGCAGGATCTAACATGCATTATATTATTTTCACTGTTTCTAGAATTTCAATCACTTATTTTATTATGCTTAGCTTTGGCCTAGATTATGGATTTTACGTAGTTTTATGTTCAGTATTTATGATTGCAAACATTTTTAGAATTATGAAATTTAGTTAAACTTGAGATATTTTAACTATATTCGATTTATTTATGCATATTAGACATTCACGTTATCAGCTTCCGTGGGATCCAAAATTACGTGCCGGTCACGTTCTCTAGGCTGGTCGTGACAAGGACTAGGTATGGTCATTATGAATATCTTGTGATGCCTTTTGGACTTACCAATGCTCCTGTAATATTCATGGATTTTATGAATATGATTTTTAGGCCTTATCTTTGACAAATTTGTGGTAGTCTTTATAGATGATATCTTATCTATTCAAAAATTGAGGAAAATCATGAGCAACATCTAAGAATAGTATTGCAAACTTTAAAAGAGAACCAGTTGTGTGCCAAGCTAGAAAAATGTGAATTTTGGCTATGGGAAGTAAGATTTTTTGGTCATGTGATCACTCAGGAGGGGTAGCTATAGATCCAAGTAAAGTTGAAACCATAGCTTATTAGGAAAAGCCAAAGACAGTCATTGAGATTAGGACATTTTTTTTAATTAGTTGGTTACTATAGGAGGTTCATAAAGGGTTTTCCCAACTGGTTTTACCTCAGTAGGTTAACTAGGAAGAACTAACCTTTTGAATGGAACTCATTTGTGAAGCCGATTTTAGGAGTTAAGAATGCTTACCTTTACCCTAGTGTTAATAATTCATGATCTTAGAAAAAATTTTGTAGTGTATTGTGATTCTTCTAAGAAGGGACTAGTTGAGTTTTGATGAAAGAAGGGAGCATTGTGGCCTATGCCTCTAGGTAACTTAGGTCTCATGAAGAGAACTACCTAACTCATGACCTAGAGCTAATAGCCATAGTGTTTGCATTGAAAATTTGGAGACATAATTTGTATGGGGTGAAGTTTGAGGTGTATAGTGACTATAAGAGTTTGAAATATCTTTGTGATAAAAAGAATTAAATATGAGACAAAAACGATGGATGGAATTTTTAAAGGACTGATTTTGAACTAAAATATCATGCTGGCAAGGCAGAATATAGTGACTGATGCCTTGAGTAGAAAGTCCTCACATATGTCTCTAATGATGATAGAGGAGCATAAGTTGTTGGAGGAATTTAGGGATTTAAAAATTTCAATATCCTTACACCATCATTGCTTGTATGCTAGTGAACTTAGAATAGAATCTAATTTGAAAGGCCAAGTAAGAAGTGCTCAAGATAATGATGAGTTTCTAAAGTTCTCAAGAGCAAAATTCAAGTAGAACAACTTGAGCATTTTCAACTTGATGAAAAAGGAGATATGATATATGAGGGAAGGTTATGTATGCACAATAATGAAGAATTGAGGAATTAGATTATGTCTTAGACACATTGTAGTAAGTTCACCATGTATCCTATAACAACAAAAATATATCAAGACCTCAAGAAGTTGTTTTCATGTAATGAAAGACATAGCTAGTTTTGTAGCTCGATGTCTTATTTGTCAAAAGGTTAAAATAGAGTGCAAAAAACCTCGGGGTTACTCTAACCTTTGGACATCCTTGAGTGGAAATAGGATAACATATCAATAGATTTTGTTGTATGATTACCAAGAACTCCCTTAGGCTATGATGCTGCATGGTAATAGTTGATAAATTGACTAAGTCTACCCATATCCTGCCAATAAGGATTAGTTGGCCTTTGTACAAGTTGGCTTAGAGCTACATCTAGGAAATTCTAAGGTTACATGGGATACCAGCTAGCATAGTCTTAGATAGGGATCTAGATTTACCTCAAAGTTTTTGGGAAGCCTTACAAGATGCCTTAGGTACTAAACTTTGCTTTGGTACAACATAGCAACCTCAAATAGATGGTTAGATAGAGGGACTATTCAGACCACGGATGACATGCTTAGAGCCTATGTGCTATGGTAGAAAATGCAGGTCACCCTTATGCTAGTTTGAAGTAGGAGAAAAAGTTTACTAGGACCCATATAACGTAACAAATCACAAAGAAGATCAAGTTTATTATGGAAAAGCTACTCACTACAGAGAGTGGACAAAAAATTTATGTTAATAAAAGAATGAGACCTTTAGAATTTAAAGAAGAGACCATGACTTTCTTAGAGTCACTCCTACAATTGGAGTTGGCGAGCCCTAAAATCTAAAAAGCTAAGTCCTAAATTCATTGGTTTATTCCAAATTCTTATAAGAGTAGGACCTATTGTATACCAAATTGCATTTCAACCTAATCTTTCAAATCTTGAAAAATTCTTCCATTTGTCTTAGCTCAGAAGGTATTGTTTTGACCATTCACACATCATAGAATATAAAACAATGCAAGTAAGAGATCATTTAACCTATGAAGCTAAACTAATACAAATCATAGATAGATCTACCAAAAACTTAAGAGGAAAAGAAATTACTTTAGTCAAAGTGGTTTGGAAGGGATTGTCACTGAAGGGCAACTTAGAAACTAAAAGATGAGATTAAGAAGACTTACCAGAGTTATATCAAACAGGTTGGTGAATTTTAAGGGTAAAATTTCTAAAAGGATAGGAGAATTGTAACATCCTTTTTTCAAAATATAATTTTTGTAGTAATAGTTTTCATTCATATATTTGACCTAAATATTTTATTTGTCTTACTTGATAATTTTGTATCAATATTGATTTTAAAGATAAGACAAAAAAATTAAAACAAATATATTAATTGTTTAAAGTAAAATCATAAATTGATAAGAATAAACTCAAAATACATTGAACTAAGTTAAGAATAAAATTTATAAAGAGTAATAAGTGATATTAAATTGAGTGTTAATAATTATGTGTACAATTTTACACTAAAAGATAAAAGTAGTAACAAATAAAAAGTTAAAAATATATACATATATTTTGAAGGTGGTTAAACAGTGCATTTCTACACCCCCATTTGCCCACCTTGCCAAGTTTGGAAGTAACCTTCCATGCCTATAAATACAAGTGATGTGTTTGTGTGAAAAACAAAGAGTGAGAGTGAGTTTGTGGAACATGAGATAAAGAAATAAAGGGAGAGAGAGAAAGCTAAAGTAAATTTTTTATGTGTGTGTGCGTGCGTATGTGCATGTGTCAAAAGAGGATAGAGGAAGAAATTAAAAAAAAATGAGTGATGAAGAGAAAGGGCAAAAGAAGGGAAAGAGAAGGGAACAAAAAAGAGAAAGAGTGAGAAGAACATAAACAGGTGGCCAAAGAAAAAAAAATTGTGTTGTAGATACATCATGTTATCTCTATATCAATTGAAAAAGTAGGAAACAAATTTATTTTTATATAAAATAAAATCATGGCTACATCTATTAATTATTATTACTTTATATATTGTCTTTTTATATTAAAGATACTCAGGATTATTTAGCATTGTCATTCTTTTATATTTATGGATGATTATAGACCTAAACATTGATTAAAACAATACTAATCACTTAATTGAAAATATTCTCTTCTCTTCTCACTTACCCTTAACACACTTTAGTTTCTTCTTTTTATTTTTATCACTTGATTAAAATATTCTCTTTTCTCTTCACTAGTCTAATACAGACTACTACTGTTCCAATTTCATCGTTTTGCTTTACCTTTCTTTATATTTATGCTATGTATTATTTAATTCAAGTTAATTTAATGTTCCTTTTTATTTATGTTGTTATTTGTTACAAATTATTTAACTATTCTTTTATTTTAAAATTTCTTGTATGGACTAAATAATATAATATTAATTTGAATTGTTAATATCTATAGTAATTTCTCTAAGGGACCTATATTAAGAGCGAAATATCAAATTTAATACTAAATAAATGAAGGTTATCATATAAATTTGGACTACTAAATTAATTAGGACTTTTGTTCACTAATACACATGATGACAAAGATTGACTCATAGACCATGAAAAGTTTAAAGGAAAAATTTTGGTCATTTAGAAGTTAATATTTAGATTGACAACTCTATACTTTAAGAAATTTTATTGAGATATTTTATCAAGCTTGTAATAACATGCCACTTTATTTATTTTAAGTTTTTACATCAATATGTGTTTTGCGCACTTCATTCACTTTATTTCTTGATTTTATGGATGTCATATTTATTGTGAATTTACACAATGATAAGTAAGTAATTTAAAAGGAAGATATTTAAAACTTTAAGTTAAACACAGTAAGGCAAAGGGACAAGATGTAAGGTCCTTTTATGTTACCCACTTTAGTTAGTGTGGCATGAAAGTCTGACTTTGTCATCATGATATTAAAGAGTAACACAAATAATGAGATTCCCTAAG
The DNA here is from genome assembly GCA_030441495.1 of Dalbergia oliveri. Lineage (NCBI taxonomy): Eukaryota > Viridiplantae > Streptophyta > Magnoliopsida > Fabales > Fabaceae > Dalbergia > Dalbergia oliveri. The sequence goes on from JAMLFY010000001.1 coordinate 12,789,401, forward strand.
AAAAAACTTTCAACTATATGTGAGACAAGTAGACAAATGAGATGAAACTGAAGTAAAGAAATTATAATTTTAGTAGGATTTGCATGACATGCTCTACATGGCATATTTTATTTATGATATGATAGGTGGTTATGTTCATATAATATTAGTGTAGCCTTGTATATTTTTCATGCAAACATAGCTGAAATAAACCATAGTTCAAACATTTTAAAACCATTAATTTTTTATTGAGAAATTCTCAATTCTCATTTTTCTTTATTTTTATTTCTGATGGTTTCAGATTAGCTGACTAACACCCAAAGAAATACAGTCTGCTAGGGATATATGAAATTATGTTTAATTATGTGATTTTCTGTTTTGAATAATGTTTTTACTCTTAATTAACGGTTATGCTTCGTGCGTAAATTCGTATTATTAGCTTTTGCAAGAACAAGTGTTACAAAGGGTGGATATAAAATATTCCCATGACTATGATAATTATTGAGTGCAAACCCTAAAATATCTCTCAATAATAATAATAATAAGGGTTAAATACATTTTACCCCTAAAGCTTTATGTCATATGGATTTATACTTTAACTTTTAAAATATGAATTGTGACACTTAAACCTTTCGAGCCGCACAAAACACCCTTGACTTTCCACGTAGTGCAAAACTTTAGGTCATGATAATGTTGGTTGCGAATAAAAACATTAGAGGATTACATGCACATAAGAATTCATAAACAATATATTAGGTTGTACAAATTAAAAACATTAAGAGGATTTAATGCACATAAATCATATATTTATCAGTTGCTAAAATCATATTGATAGGTGTTTTACACTGTTGAAAATTGATGTTTTGAAAAATTATAATATAAATCCCAATTCATTTAAATTTTATAGGGATAAAATACATTTTACCCTAATAATAATAATAATAAATATATTTGAGATATTTTAAAAATTATAATATATATTCCTACGAGTATTATTAAAAAACATATCATTCTTGAAAATATCCACGAATAACATTCTTGAAAATATCATTCCTAATACCATAATGTTAAATCTCAAAACAAATGACACCGTAGGAGTAATTCTGTTTTTTTTTTTAAGTACTTTTCTCCCAAAACTTTATCCACACGAGGTCTTATCTCATTAATTTTCTGCAAACTTGACTGCATTACAAGCCTCTCAAGGACTTTGGCTATGACCATAGTTACAGATTTAATGCCCCTTCTCAGTCAGGATCTATTAAAGCTAATTCGGACATCATGCATTCCTGCAGCTAAGGGTGCAGAGTCGAACACGGCTCCTGTCTGTTGCAGTCTTCACGAGGCAATGCTGTCCGCTAAGCTAATGCCTTATCTGCCATAACACTGTTTGAAGGCGATGATAAGTCAAGATCGATAGTAGAAATAATTTATCCATCCAAAATTCAACAATGACACTGTGGCTCTTATTGAAAATTAATTCCAGCTATCTAAATTTTTTAATTTCTACATCCGATACAGAAAATCAATCATTCATCCTTTGCTCAGTCCCACTAATCAACTTGGATGACCAGGCTAGTGAGTTTGCTGAGAAGATTGCTAGCGTTGCAAAGATGACAAAATTAAACTTTGAAGGGAAGCACATGAAGGTGGATATTTATCCTTTGCTGACATCAGTGACCGGACCAATTCTTGTATTTGATGAGTCAGCATGAAGATGTTCTCAGCTGAATTCCTTGTTGCCCATTCCTCTATCACTCTGCACAGATTATTCAAACTTAGTCAATATATGTACATGAGCCTGTTAATTATTCATAGCTACAGCGGTAGTAACAAATCATGACTCCTAATCCTGTTTATAAGAAAGCATATTTCTTTGCCTACTGTTTCAGCTTACATGGCAATTCTCTACGTGGCAGACAAACAACATCAACGTTTAAAGAAAGCATATTTCTTTTGTCACTAGTATTTCTAATATTATGTTTTTTTGTCCCTTACCGATATTTTGCACTATCAAGTGCTGATATTTATAAAGGACCGAAAGAAAATTTTTGAGATATTTTATACAGATAAAAATACAAAATTTTCCATATTTATATGAACTAAATGCATTTTCTAAACTATTTGAAAGAACCTAAATTTAGAACAGATACTAAAAACATAATATTAGGAAAAAGGAATAAAAAACCAAAGAAAAAAAAAGAGGAACGAAAATCAAAATACTCAAACACACACACACAGACAGATATATAGTAGGAAGAAGTAAGAACGTCTAGTAAATCAAAGTCTTCCATGGAAAACATATAGACAAACCAAAGCAAAGGCTGAAATTATAGATGCCCCTAATTTCAAAGCTCAAAATCAATGAGTTAACAAAAGAAAGAAGAAATATCTTTGCATATTATATGGATTTTCCGATTAGTACATAAATCATAATAAAACAGATAACTTCATAACTAACCTTATATGAGTTTCTGTTGCAGAGCTGCAGTGAGAGAAAAGCACCTTGATAATGGGTTGCAACCGTAATTTAGGAGCCAGATCTTCGTCCTCTGTGCCTGAACAATTACCGAAACAGGACCAAGTATCTGGATTTAAAAGAACGACTTGCAGAACAGGGGATTTGGTTTTCAGGTCTCTAACAACAAACCGGAATGATGATTCATCATTTGCACACTCCACCAACTGATTTACAAACATTCTGTCCATTGTATACTTGCTGGAAATAAATATAATAATGCATTAAAGTATATTCAGTATATCCATATTCATAATCAAGCTTAACAATAAATTGATCTTTCTCTTGTTTAAACTTTTGGAACACGATATTGAAAACTCTGAAGACCTATCTCACTAAAACTGCCAAAAAATTCCACTAGTCATTGGCCAACAAACTGGTATTGATACTGAAAAGTAGTATAGAACTCCAGGAGGCAAGCTGATTAGAAAGATAAAATACTGCTTACAGAAATAGAGTACTTAAACTAGAACACAGACAAAGTAGCAGAAAATGTGGGAAATAAGAGATAACAATCAGAGGTGATACCAAGCCTCTGCCCTCCCTTGCCTAAGGCTCCCAAATTCCCTTTGATTCTGTTAATTCCTCCATCATTGCCCAATCTCTCTCTCTCTAATAACTTGCTGCCACGTGTACATTCAGTTACACACGCCTACCACCAAGTCCTCCTACACACTTAAACCTGTCAAATTTCCCCCCACCTGTCTTCTTTTGTTTATGCACATGTAAATGGCCCATCAGTACCCTCACAATCAATTTCACCTTGACCTCAAGGTGAAAATCAGGGAAAATACTCTGAATCACCTTGCCCATAAGTAAAGTGTTCTCATGGTGAGGTGAATTGGCCAATTTGATCAACACTTAAGTGGATCCATTTAGCAGCATGCAGCCCGTTAAAACCTCACAAGCCACCTGAAATTTCCAGATAAGCTGTCAGCAAATTTGGTATCCAATGGCTGGGAATGTCATCACATAGAGCATGCTTGAGTTGGGAGACATGAAAGATGGGATAATATTATGCAGAAGGGGCCAATGCATGGCAATAACCATGGGTCCATATGCCCCATAAATACAAGGACTTAATTTCTCATTGGGGTGGAGAGCCAAGGAGCATAGCTTAAAGGGATTGTTGCGCGGATCCAGTGGCTATAGCGGCAAAATTCGGTCAACCTCATCACCCATAGCACCGTCAATGTCGTCATGATTTACATCATATTCAAGCAATCCATCCTCAATGGATGCCTATCTTTGACCACCATCATCCTCAACCAATGATCCACTCTAGTCACCACCTTGACAATCACATTTGCCTTGGCAACTAGCAAAGCCATGCTCGGTTAGGTGGGCACACCTTACTAGTACCGGTGGTTCCTTTTCCCCACACCCATCTAGATAATCTCACTGCCTTCCAACTAATTCTCCGCGATCCTCTTCAAAAGGACCCCAACTCTTTCCCTACCCCTATGCAACATCATCACTACATCTCTTCTGATGACCCCTCTCTCGATACAAACTGTATAGAAACACAACATTAATAAAAGATTTGAAGTCCAATGCATAGGCACACTCAACCCTTCCTCAACAAGTGAATAAGAACATTGGAATAAGGACCTGCAACTCTCAATAAACCTGTGACAGAGGAACTTGCAATGGCAAATAAGGGCTCTCGGCTCTTTGTTTACTGATGAAACAGGAACCAAGAATATAAAAAACTCACTAAGTATGTGAGAGAATTAGGAACCAATAATGACACAAGATAGAGGATGAATAAAGCAATAAGGATAAACAACCACACCAGACAGAACAGTTAAAGAAAACATAAGGATTAATAGACAGACACAAGAAGCAAAAAATGACTACACACTAGGTAGACGAACACCATAGTAGTCAATCACGGAGAGTAGCACGGAGTGGCCAACCCCAAAAACGCTATAGTGGGATTGTGGAAAGTGGGATGGCTGCTATTTAAAAAATTATAAATAATTATGTGGAATATAACAAATATATCAATGTTCAACAATAAGAACATGTCCATAACTAAACTCATATTCATCAATAACAATCAAAAGTAATAATTCATACTTTAAACATGTAACCTCCATCAAGAAATAACATAAAAGAAAAAACAGAGACAGAGGAAACAAATGTGCAGACGCACCAGTGGAGGGAGGAAGCTAAGGGACAGTAGGTCAGAGGATAAAGAGGAAAAAGCAAAAAATAACAAATAGAGGTAGAATAAAAACAAAGTAGAGAGAGAGGACAAAAGAAAAAATAAAGAATGAGAAGCTAAGAGCATTGGAAAAAGAGGCAGTGACACCTATTGGGTCGCCGGAGGTTGATTCACTGGAAATTGGGTAGCTGCCAGATGCTGGTTGCTGGAAAAGAAGCAGCAACAAAGAGCAAAGAGAAGAGAGAAAAGCAATGGAAGACAGAAATGGGGAATTTGAATGAGATAAAATAACCCTAGTGTCACTATTCAAATTATAAAGGGAGGAAAAATGCCCTACGACCCCACAGTATACTCATAACGATTAAAAATTATGGGTAGAATGGGTTTTTCTCCAACACAAATAGTCGTGACACGCTATTTCAACTGTGAAATGCCACGATCTGTGGCCGCAACACAAAATACGATGTGCTTGAAGCATCGTCACACTTGTCAGCCGCACCACTCGGGTGCGAAAGCAACAATATTGACTACTATTGATTACTATCACGTACACGTGCAGGAAAACAAATAAGGAAATGAACCAAAGAGCTTATTACCAAACCAATACAAATTTTGTTTAAAAACATGACACTTGTGAGGGATTAGCAATTGAGTGGAAAGATGCCCTCAACCCTTATTCAACATGTGAATAACAACCTTAGGATAAACAATAGTATAGTCAATTAACTCAACTACAGCTCATTTTACCTTCTCTAAATAGTTGTGGTAGTTAAAAACTAACTTCATTCCTATCCATATCTTCTACCTCATCAAACTCTTCTTCTGCATTATCCTCTGCAGGCCCGCCATAATGAATAAGGAGCTCAAGCGCAAGGTCCATGGGAGGAAATTGAGCAATGACCTCTAGAGGGAGTTGTTTCCCCAGGAGAGCACCAATCAGGCATCCAAGTGCTGCATGCAATAGAAAGGAGAATTGCTTAGTGGTCAGGTTCTTATCATTCTGCCCGTCAATCGCAGAAGATCAATCTAGCTTTACAATTGCTGCCCTGCAAAAGACAGCCTAGAGATTGATCATGAAGTGGCAGCTCTAGATGGTGACACCAATGGTGGTGCAATAGCTGCCCCTAGGCTTTCCTTTCCTTGTCTACCTTTGTCTTGGCCCTAGGAAATTTCCTAAGCATAGTGGCCTCAATGATTGGCCTTGGTACCGGCCATATCACTTCTTGGTGGCCAACAACAACCCCTTGTTGAATGTCATAGTAGTAACAAGAGAGGGATCCAGGAATGAAGAGTTTTTGGTATGAAGTTTTCCCTATAATTAGATAACTAGCCCCAAATTTATGTCATTCTCCATTAGCTAGTATATTAGAATCTATATTGGACGATACTGGTACGAGTATCCAATATGATATGAAGATACATTTTAAATTGAACCAAAAACATGAAACATAAAACCAAAAATATCGTGTTCATGTCTAATACAACACGTATCCGATACGGTACATCAACTATTTTGAAGTATCCGTGCATCATAGATCAGAAATGTAATGCTCCATTGTGACAAAGCTGTTGTGAGACATGGGTAGAATATAGGAATGCATTATCTAAGCCCATGCTCTTGTAGTGTCCTAGAGATATTTGTTTTCCATTTGTTTAAGTGCCACTGAGGGATTATTTTGTTAAGTCCAGACATTTATAGATACACCAATAGTTTGGTGAGCCTTGCCAATTAGGATGTTGCCTCAAAGAGTGAAATATTTGTCTTGGGTTGGTTGGAGCCCGCAAGTAGTGATTAATGGCCTTGGCATCAACATTAACCCACTCCCCACTCGCATTGGATGGGGAGCATTGTTCTTTGGAGACTATGAGCTTAAAATTCTCCCAACTTTTGTGCATGTTTCGTGGGGTTCTCTCAAGTATTGCTCCATTGTCCTCTTTCTAGTTCTTTGTCAAACGGTGAAGAAGGCCAATGGATAACTGAATTGCGTTTTCCAAAATCAAGTCTTTTTCTCATAGGACCGCTTTGTATCCTTTTTGCCAGTCAAAATTAATGAACCTAGAATTGTCCAGCTCTTCTATAGAGATCTTTCCCCTTTATTTCTGCGAGTGCCCATGGAGATGGATGCAAGAATTTTCCTAACATTAACATTCTTGGTGCGCATCATGGTCCTGAAATCACATATGCACCTAAAAGAACGACCAAGAGAATATGATAGACAAAATAAGTTAGAATTGTGCACTCCATTTTCTTTTTTTTATTAATCTTTTTGAGGCAAGTTTAGGGTTTTTCTTATGGGTTCTTAAATTGTCTATCCTATTCTTTTGGTAGTTCTTTTTTGTGCGTTTGTTATTTCAGGAAGAGGTGCACACCAAGAATGCTAATGTTAGGAAAGCCCCCCATCCACCTCCACAGCCACTAGAAAGAAACAAGGGCAAAAGACCTCTAATAGAAGAGTTGGACAATTCCAAGTTATCAATTCATTGACTGCCAAAAAGATACAAAGTGATCCTATGGGAAAAAGAAGACAATGGAGCAGTCTTTTGGAAGAACCCAACACAACATGCATAGAGGTAGTAACAGAATTTTATGCCAACATTCTCCAAAAGAACAATGTTCCACATCCAACATGGTGCGTCTATGTTAGGGGAGTGGGTTAACGTTGATCCCCAAGCCATTAATCGCTACTTCGGGCTCCAACTCACTCGAGAGACGAATATTTCACTTTTGAGGTAGCAGCACCTTGATTGGGAATAGGTCCACCAGAATTTGGTGTATTTGACAATATCTAGACTTACAAGGATACCTCTATGGCATCTTAAACAAATGGAAAACATATATCTCAATGCCACCACAAAGTATGGGACCAAATTATGTTTTCCCGCATTCTACCCAACTCTCATGTCAACTCTGCCAGGATGGAGCATTGCATTTGATATACTACCTAATGCGGGAAGGATATCAATTTGGGGCTAGTTATCTAAGATCACATGAAAAAAGTTCATACCAGAACTCATTATAGCCTTATCCCTCCCTTATTACGGTATGTCCATTCAACCGGGGTTGTTATTGGCCGCCAAGAGGCGATGTGGCCAATACCAAGGCCAATCACCAGACTGCTATGCTAAGGGAGTTTTCCAAGGCCGAGACAAAGCTAGACGATGAAAAGAAAGCTCCTGAGGCATCTATTGCACCACCATCAGTGTCACCTTCCAGAGTTGCTGCTTCATCATCATCCTGCGAGCCATCTTTGCTAAAGTTCCAGGGCCAGATGATACACTTGATCATTTGTGGATTGACAGGCAAAATGATAGGAAACTGGTCACCAGGCAATTCTCCGTTCTATATAGTAGCATGTAGCACTTGGATGCCCGACTAAGTGCTCTAATGGGGCAGCAGCTCCCTCTAGAGGTCATTGCATAGTTTCCTCCCATACCTCTCATGGACTATGCGCTTGAGGAAACTAGTAGCCTATGATGCATAAATACGCAGCATTTCTCCACGTACCTGTGTCCAATACGGGTGTAGTATGAGTACGTTGAAAGTTCAGCTGCCTCATATTAGACTTTAATGTTTGGCAGCTAAAAATGTTTCTGTAAAAAAATTGTTTTTTAAAATAAGATAAGATGAATTTGAATGAAATCCACTTAAATCTTATCTATATTTAATCTAATCTTATTTATTCAATTCAACTTTTTCTTACAATATATATTAAATCCATGAACAATGAGTAAAATAACAAAGCACATAGAATAGAATAAACTAGGTAAGATCTGTGAAGGGATTACTATAAGGAATTAATTTAAGGAAATTTAAGGAACTAATATTTGATTAAGATTATTATAAATATTCATTATTATATATATTCATTATTAAATACATAAATATAACTTCATTTATATATATACATATATATTGTCATACCCATATCTTAGATTTTTTATAAAATTATCATATCATACCATATTAAATACCCATACCCTATCTGCGAAACTTAGCTAGTAGCCCATCTCAATTGCTATCCACCAACACCCTTTCTTCCAGCAAAAATTTTAGAATGCACGGGTTTGTTTAAATTATGAACAACCCAGTAAATATTGCTACCATTTCAAAAGTCTAAACTGCTATATATTGCTATTAACTCCCACTCATACAATGACTTCACCTTAGCTTTATCCAATAGAGCTTGACTGATAAAAAATACTAAGGTATATTTTTGCCTAAAATTTTAAATGAATGGGTCAGAGATCCACCTATGAAAAATGATTAACTGATCATTGAATGGCTATTTACTAAATGCTTCATGGATGGATTGAATTTAATAACTTTTTAATGGATCGTAAATGAATTAATGGTTTGTTATTGAAATATCCATCATGATCCAATCAAAAAAATTATCCAACTCATCCATTTGCCACCCGTATTAGTAGGGTTTAGGTAAGAGCTTTGCACACCTATGAATAGAGAGAAAACCATGGCTCTTTAAATTATCTAAATCACATAATACATGCCCCATTTGGTTGCTCCTTTTCATGAGCCACACTTATGTCACCTCCTAAAACATTCATAGCACAAGCACACAAAAGATCACTGATAATTTAATCAACAGGACTACTTTCCCACCTAGCATTGTATGAGAGAAAGAACCAATGACTTTCTCTCTCATGTTGCATTTATACCATCCAACTACTACTGTCAAATTCACTTATTCCCAATATTAGCTAACTAGCTGAACTATCTGAATCAAATTATCCCAAGTCCAAAGGTATTATTAACTTCACTTTTACAACTCAAGAAGCATGCATGTTTTACTGGATCTGCTCCCTCACAATCAGCTGAAATTGTGTTATAGGGACACAATTCACAAAACTAAATCATGCCTTTTCTTTTTGATAAAGAAGAATTATTAAGATAAAGAGAGTGAATTTAGTCAATCTTTGCTAACCTGAACAAGTCCCCTGATCCTCCAACTGGCATGCCGGTTGAAATATAACATTTAAACAATCGTACTCCTCCATCTACAGGTGCATGGCCCTCACAACATGGGTAGACTCCAAGGAGAGACGTGCACTGAGGGCATGTAAATTCATGCCAATCAATATCATTTGAAAGATTTGATGACCTTGCGATGAAAATATCTTCAAGAAACCCATTGAGAAAAGATTTCTGACTTCCTAGAATTTCCATGGCTTCTGTTGGCATCCATTCCTTTCTGGCAGTTTCAGATAAATGATGTTCACTGTGCTCATCCCCAAGAACACTAGTCTTATGAACACAACAACTAGGAGTTATGCCCACACCTTCAGCTCCATTTGAATCTGGACGTGAATTAGAGAAGTCACCATTATCAGGTTCATTCTTAGTGACTTCATATCTGAAATTCACACAAAGCTTTTCATTCTCAGGAAGAGCAAACCTTGAATTCTTATCAAAAGTACAGATCACTTCACCAGCACCACTGCTGGTTGAAGTGCTTTCCTTGGTTAATCCAGAATTCATCATGGCTTTACTAACATTGCCATCTCCAGGCTTATCTGCTACAGAATTACACTGTTGTAGTTCACACACTTCAGGAAAATTATATTCCACAAGATCGTCCTTGCAAAGAGTGACAGATGTAGAGCTAACAGGCATATCCCCGCGAGCATGAATAAGAACTAACATACCTTATCACCAGCTTCTCACTTATACCTCCAAATGAACAACAACAAGCCCCAAACCAGTTGTCAGCCACCTCCCTCCAATTGGCTGATGGCATTTCAACAAAGTTCCTAAATAAATGATGTGGAAGAAAAATGAGAAAAATTTCAATTTTTTTTTGAAAAAATGTCCTATAAATCAGCAGACTCTGGTACAGTTAGTGTTAGTAAAATGCTAAAAGATGCAAGCATGTGTGTGTGTGTGTGTGTGTATTTGAACCTTATAAACCAATTATGTCTGCACTCTGTAGGTAATCATTTATGAACTCTCAACAACACAACAGTGATACTAGAAGATCAAGAAATTAAAAAAGAAAAATGAGAGTATACATCTTACCTGAGAGGATATCTGTTTAATTTGAATGAGCATCTTCTACAGTAAAAGTCTACTTCTCTAGAAGACAAACTTTTTACATCTGAATCAAACAGAAAACCATAAAATAAATACATCTTTTCGAACCCAAAAGCTCCAAAGCAATAATTAAAAATATATTTCCATATTTTTATGTTTAGTGTACATTGAAAATAATGGCCAAAACAAACATATTCAATAAGAGTGAAGACTCATTTTAATCCTTGAAATTATATATGTGCTTCACTTTAGTCCTTACATAAAGTGATTGATTCAATATAGTTTTTTTTGGTAACTCATGTTAGTCCTTGCAAACATTACCCTAGGGACTAACATAAATCACCTTTTGCAATTTCAATGACTAATTGCTAGTTTCTTAATTTCAAAGATTAAAGTCAAGCAATCATATAATTTTAAGGATCAAAATGAACTATTACTCTGCAACTATTTAAGCAAACAATAACTCAATAAAGAGATCTCCAATATTATAATTTTACATTCACTAAGCATAAACCACGAGGAATTTAAATAATTTCCAGAGGAAGGCAAAGATTAACGAAGGAATCTAAACAAATAGTCCACCGCAACGGTCAATTTAACCGCCTCAAGCAGTCAACATAAAGATTATTCCGAGTGATTTTGAATGGGGAAAACAACAGAAAAGCATATTGTTTTGTTCCATCCCATTCTTTGCTCTCTCCTACCTTCCATTGTGAGTCTTTCCGTTCCATTACTCATAAAAATCCCAAACAAAGCCAAATACTTGAAAGATTTGAAGATGATGGAAGGAAGTGACTAATAATAGAATGGGAAGAGAAAGGCAAAGATGAAGTGGAACGCATCATGTCATTCTCATGTTTGGATGTTTTCCTTGACATCACATCCATTTGGAGGGACAATATTTGAGGGTTTTGAGTGGCAATGAACCATAGCAATTCCATTCCCTCGTCTTAAATGATTCCCAAACAAAATTTACTAGAATTTAGCCATGTCATTCCATTCCATTCTACTCCCTCTCATGCCATCCTCACAAGCACACAAACGTTTAGAGAAAATGTTCATTTTGGTCCCTGAATTGGTATGAATGCTTAACTTTAGTCCTGAAATTCAGAAAATATCAAATTAGTCCCTGATATTATAAAAAGTGAAAGAAATTACTTCTTAGCACCTGTGAACACTAATACAAGAACTAATTTGAATCACATTTTGCAATTTCAGACTAAAGTGAAGCATATATACAATTTCAACTATCAAAATGAAACTTTACTCCAAAAATTTAAGCAGCCATTTAGAGATTACCAGATTCCATTACGAGAGGCCTGGAACTATCGGGCAACAGACTTGCGGGCTCTTCGGGCAGGTTGAGCACGGAATCGAATCCGGAAAGGATGGGGTGATCGACGGGCAGGAGGAGGCGGAGCTTCACCTCAACGTGGTCGGCGAGTGCCCGGAAACTCACCGGCGATTCGCCGTCGACCAAGGCGCCTGGGAACCGGAACCCTAACCGAGACACGGTGGTGGTGGTGGTGGTGCCGTCATCAGCAGCATCAGAGTCAGACCAGGTCACAACAAGGAGAGAGCGCGAGAGAAGAAGGTTGACACTGAGGTTGTGGCATTGGAGAGAAGAAGGGTTTACGTTGCGGTCGGTGGCAGAGAAGAGCAATAAGCGAAGCGTTGGGGTGTGGGACTGTGACTCCCACGTATATTGCCACGTTTCTGTTGTTGTGGCGTGTTCACTGCCACTGTTACCAGCCATCTTCCTACCCTTGCGCTTGCTGCTCTCTGGAGAAGCTACAAAGCATTGGAAACTGACAGGGTATGCGTCAATTCATTGTGTCGTAGAAAGCTCTCTTGGGTGTACAATTTTTTATTTTTGTAAATGCAAAATGTTTTTTTTTTTTTTTCAGATTTGCTTTTTTTTTCTCGTCATGAACAGATTTCTTATGAGATGTGCTACGTGGGAAGGAAGGACTAGGGTTTAACGTTTTTTTTTTTTTTCCTCTCTCTTTGACGGGGACTAGGCTTTAATGTTTGGTTTGGCTGAACAAAAGTCCAACTTGGTCCATGGTTAACCCAAACAAAAATGTAGGTTACCAAATAGAAGGTCATGGGACTGCCGGGATTCGAGCCTAGGTCTGCACGGCCACAACGTGGTTTTCTCTCAACTAAACTATAGCCGCTATTATGTGTTCATTTGAAGAGTAAAAATTATTTAAGTTAATTTTATTGGATATTTTATATATAAAACTTATTTAGTTAAATTTTATTTATATTTTTCCTCTCCAACCAACACGCCTTAATGTTATTCTGTTATATACTTTTGTTCTTTGCCTACTTTCTTTACGCACCTTTTATGGATTGTTTGGTAATTGCATGCAAGTTATCAAATCGCGATTCAAATTGTGAGCATTCAACAAACTAGAAATTAAGCCCTTTCGATGCACGAGTTCGCAAATAATTTTTTTGTCAGTTAAATTTTTAAAGAAAACTATTATAATGATTAAAAATTACATATAACAAGAATATGTTATTACAATAAAAAAAAATAATATGTTGATTTTTTCTTTACATATCATGCATAATAAAATGGATCAATAATATTTATATTGTGAGGGTTGATTAAACACTTCATTATAGACTGCATTTTTAGCATAATCTTTATGTTTCTCATTCTTCTCAATTATAAGATTTTTTAACCCTTTTTGGAGAAGTTACTCTTGACAATGCAACATATAATTATCCCTAACAAAATATTAATTTGGATAAATATAAACTCATTTGATTTTATAATTGGTCTGGACTTTTATTTACTATTATTGCGCAACATGCTTTTATGGAGAATTGCTTTAAATAAGATTAATTATACTTTAGTTGCAAAACTAACAAGCCATTTTAAATTTAAAATTATAGTTGTTTAATGACTTTATAATAATTTGATTTATTTATAGTTCATATAATAAATGCAATATAAATCAATTCAATTTGTCTTGCATGGAATTATAATTCAAGCAGATTCTGATTGAATCCAAGAAAGTTAATATAAATTACCAATCCCTATTATAATACATTTAAGCTGACAAGAGTTTTATAAATTTGATAAAGTAAAAGGTTTATTATGACATTATCCCATCATTATAACTAAATTACAATTTTATTGATTTAAATTGTATACATTTACATATTTTAAATGCGTTAATATCAATTCATCTCCCATGATTAATTAGAATATTAATGTAGCGTTACATTTTTTACTTCGTTCCCTATTAATTAAAGGCTTATATAAAAGTATTTTATAAATGATTGATGATTGATTAATAAAAATTATAAAATTAAACACTTCATTATAGACTATATTTTTAGTATAATCTTTACATTTCTCATTCTTCTCAATTATAAGATTTTTTTAACCCTTTTTGGTGAAGCTATTCTTGACAATGCAACATATAATTATCCCTAACCAAATATTGATTTGGGCAAATATAAACTCATTTGGTTCAATGATTAGTCTTGACTTTTATTTATTGTTATTGCGTAACATACTTTTGTGGAGAATTGTTTCCTTCTCAATATGAAAGGGCACTTTTATGGAGAATTGCTTTAAATAAGATTAAGTTTATTTTAGTTGTAAAACTAACAAGTCATTTTAAATTTAAAATTATAGTTTTTTTTGGTATGGAAGCAAAGAAAAAGAAAAATAGCGAGAGAATGCTTATCTCAAATGCCTAACCCCAACTAGATCACCGTGTAGAATCAAGAGAATACCCCCAGAGGATCCAGCCAAACACGATCATTATCATCCATGGAACCACCCGATTTAGTCAAGAGATCCGCTCAGTTACCTTCACGGTACACATGCATGATGGAACAGTTCAATCGGAAGCTAAAACCTGAATATTATGAGCTAACCCATGGTACCTATGGAATCTCAATCTAACCTCCACAAGACGAAGAGCCTTAGGCAATCAACTGACAAATGACATGACGATGGCCAAGCTCCCTAGCTAGAAGAAGACCCCACCTCATAACCAACAACCAGCATGTAGGTTATCCATAATCCCAATGAAACCAAAGTAACCAGCAAGCCATCGACCTTAGAATCATGCAACATTCTACCCAAGCTAGCTCTGCCAGGGTTCCCTAAGGAGCTCTTGTCAATATTAAGTTTGACAAACCCAAGAGGAGGGGACCAACCAACCCAACAAGGCTCATGAGGATTAAAAGGGTGATCATAAGCCTTAGCACAAACATTAGCCATCTGCACAATACCCACGCCAAAATAGGAGGGAGGACAACATCATTATCAAAAACTTTAGAATTTCTTGCACACCCTATATGCCAAGGGGCTACAAGGAAAAGCTAAGCATTAAGGCCAATACTACAAGAGTAAATCCACTCACCAAACTCCATAGTAAAAAAACTAGCAATCAAATGAAACACCAAAAAAATGCCAAACCACTTGGACCCAAGAACAAGCCCTAAAGAAGTGCTCCATAGACTCCACACTAGAGCCGCATTACATACAGAGTCAGAATCAAAGAGATGACATTGATTGCAAAACAAGTTGGTGGGAACTCATTATGAGCCAACCAAACCAGAAAATAGATTTTGTGAGGGACATGAAGCTTCTAAATCCACTTCCAGGAATGAGAATGATGAGCAAAGCCTGCAAGAGTATTAAGCCAATAATAACCAGGTGGGAGAATAAGATCCAGACAAGTTCCTAACCCAAATGATACAATCCAGGTTATCGCAAATAAAGGATGGCCGAATCAAGAATAATGGACTTAACAACGTCAGGAATAAAAGTAGAAAGCGAGGATAAATTCCAACTTCCCGCTCCAACAGTCATGAATCTTGAGCTGGCTATTAGAGACATAGACATAATCAACCAAGGAACAAAAGGGACTAATAGGAAGCCAAGGGTCAAACCAGAACGAGGAGAAACCATTGCCCAATCTCCCATGATACCCTTCCTTAAAAAGAAGCAGGATGGCAAATAGTCGTCTAAATTACTAAGCAAAAGGAATGCAAGCTACAAAAAACATATCAGAACCTCGCATATATTTGTGCCTAACAATTTGCACTCAAAGCTTATCAGAATCATGCAAAACAACCTAAGCAAGTTTGCCTAACAAGATAGAGTTAGCCAACCAAGCCACCATTCGTAATAAGACGACAAACAGAATCCCAATTCACCAAATGCATACCGCTCATCATTAGATTTACTCCACAAAAATGACCTAGTAGTCCTATCAATAATATCACAAACTGAATTAGGGAGCCAAAAAGCTTGCATAGTATAAATTGAAGTTAAGGAAAGAACCAATTTGGCCAAAGTCAAACAACCAACCTTGTTAATAAGCTTCCCTTTCTAAGCAGGAAGTCTATGTCCCAATTTGTCCACTATAGACATAAAATCCTACTTTTAGCCGCCCGATATAAGAGCAAAGCCTAAACACTTCCCAAGATCAAAGGTTAAATGAATAGCAAATATGGAAGTAAAAAGTTCCCACCGTTGATGCAGATTCCTTGAATTATATGGTTACTGCCCTAACTTCCTCTTATTGGTGCACAGATCCTTAAAAATTTTGCATATCTAGAATCTGTTTGATCCCATCCAATAAATGTATGTTTACCCCCACCTTCTTAAAGGTCTCCAAGAGCTCTTTTTCTAACTTTACTTCAACTGGCCTCTTGGCCTTGGATACTCTGAGGAAAGGGCATGAATGGGCCTCTCCACTAGTTTAATTGACTTCTTTTGCTAAGGTCCATGTTTAGGCTACTACACTACAGGCTCATGTACCTCACTCCTCTCACCAACACTTTGCTCAGGTGGACTACTAGTCTCAGGAAATTGACTAAATCTCGAAATAATAGCACTAACATTTGCTCCAAGGTTGAGAACAATCTTGAAAGGTATCTCATAAGAACCTGATTGTTGCTACTGAGACTAGCTACCCTTTAGTTAGTTTATTTCATTCTTCATCTCTTGCATGGCAACACCAGTTTCTCTGGTTCTCAATCGTTAATCTCATCATCTCCTACCATGGTGCCTCAAAGTTGGCAAGAGGAGCTAGTAGTGCTATAGGCTACTAAGGACAGGCAACCTGAGGAATTACTCCACCTCATATTAGGATGATCTTTTTAGCCGGGCTATAGTGTTGATATAGTTGGTTACTCTGGTTCTAAGCTCTACTAAGGAACACATTGCTAATAGCAGCTAAAAGGAACTCTTCATGTAGCCTGAGCACACATCAATGGTATAAGTAGTGCATGCGCATATACCACATGCTTCGGTAGGTTCTGGACTGGTGGCTTAGTTTGAGTCAAGGTAAAGGCCTTCAATAGCCCTATTAGCTTATCAAGTTTTTGTGGCACATGGTGTCGGCTATGGATGCCTCATGCACCCTTTGACATTTGCACTATACCTTAGATCCAAACTACTATGAATTCTCAGCCATATTTTCAATCAGTGATCTAGTTGTGGTTGTAGTCTTGTCTACCAATACAACCCCATTAGTAGCATCAAGCATACTTTGATCAAAGGCAAACAACCTTTCATAAAAGTATTGAATAAGGAGTTTCTCAGGAATTTGGGCAGCTCTCACAAAGTGTCTTAAACCTTCCCAATATCATATAGGGACTTTCCCTATGCTTGCCAAATGCCACAGATATCTTTCTAGATGGTGGCTGCTAGAGGCTGGGAAGAACTTCTTAAGGAATATTTGCTTCATAGTTATCCACCCTTAACTTCTTCATGAGAAATGTAAAAGAATTAGTCTAGCCATGCCCTCAAGGGAAAATAGAAAGGCCTTAGCTTGATTTGGTCTTTCGCAACCCTTTGAGGTTTCATAGTATAATATACAACATAGAACTACTTCAAGTTTCTATGTGGGTCTTCCCCAAGCAAACCATAAAATTTGGGCATATGATGCAAGAACCTAGATTTCAATTTACAATTCACTTCAAGGTTAAGATAGGCAATTCCCAATAGCTAGTAGGTGGGAAGAGAGCCTAGCTCCTTCAGGTTCTGTTTTAACCTACCATATTTCCTAAAACACTAGCAAAGAAATTAGAAATTTCAAACCATTCCGCTTGTTTCTTCTCTGGTTTGAGATGCCTTAAAGTCCTTTCAATCTTAGGATCCAAAGGAATTAAGGTACTATCAAGCAATGACCGAGTCATACAAGGGAACAAACAAAGTAAAATAAATAAATAACAGAAATTAAAAACTAATGCTCTGAGGAGTCAAAGAAAATTAGAGATCCAAATCTCTAAAACTTTCCACCCACTTAGCCTCATTTACCATCAACCATGACGTATGTAACGACTTCTACTCAATCGTCGACCACCATTTTGGCCTTTCCAGGGTGGTAGTTTAAACCAAAATCGTGGTCTTTCAAGAACTTTATCCACCCTTACTTCCTCATATTTAATTCCTTCTGTTCAGAGTATTTCAGACTCATATGGTTGAAAACACCTCAAACCTTATGCTATAGAGGTAGTGTCTCCACACTCAGGTTGAATATTATGGCTAGGAATTTGAGGTTGTGAGTTAGATAATTCACTTCGTGGGTTTTCAATTGCCTGGAATCGTGTACTACCACTTGTTGATCTTACATTAGGACACATGATGCGAGTGTCGCTGACGTAACAAATTAAAAGAGTTTTACTTACTAAATTACACCAAAAATGTAGTTAGGGTGCAATCCAGGTCGTCTCATGTGGAAGTTTTCTAATTGATTCGGGAAAATTGGGAGTTTGAGAAATTGTAGCAATTAAACTAAATCAAGAAATTATGATAAGAAAATTATATGAGAAAATTACCTGCACAAGGAGTCCTTCAGATCAAGAATTGTTCAATTATCGTTTAAAAGATAAATTTATGGGGTGGTTACTTTCATTAGTTATGCTATCACACAATAATGATGTAATTCTACTTAGCGGTCATACAATCGCACTCCCACTAAGGGTTTGACTAACATATGAACTAGTAATTCACGATCGTGATTCTATGAACATATGCCAGTTTGACTACCAATTACAGCAACCTAATTCCTAACGAGTTAATTTTAATCCCTTACCAATTGGATGTAATTAAATCAATCGACCCAATACCCTAATGGTATCTAGATTATGCACGTGAACAAATGCACAACCAAACAACTCTTAAAAATACAATCACAAAAATCTTTGCAATTGATATCAAAAGAGAAAATAAACGGGAAGAAACCAACCATGAATTGCAATTAAAATTGGGAACCTCAAGAACAATCTCAATCTTCAATTATCTTTGCACATGGTAAAGAGATTACTCCTCCATAGGAGGACTTTCACAACCAATGTTGAAGGAAAGCTGTATTCAAACCAAACGGAGCCAAAAGAAGATTGGGAACTTCCAAAATCTAGAGAGAGATACGGGAGAGAGTGTGTGTGTATGTGTGCGTGTGTGTGTATTGTGGAGAGAGATGAAGGAAGTTAAGTGTATTTGTTTCTTTTCCCTAAAACTTAATAAAAGAACCCAAAATCGGCTCCGTTTGCAAATTCGTGTCTTGCCGACGAGTTGTTCACTTATGACCGCCTGGGGGATTCCGATGCACTTTCAAAAATTTTGCTCCCTTGTTCATCGCCTTTCACATATTTCCAAGCCTATTTTGAGGCTCCAAACATTCAAATTAACTCTTGAACTTTGAAATAGCACTTGTAGCCCTTTGAATAAGCTTTCCAACGCCATAAGAATCACCTTAATCGAACATTTGTAGCTCCAGATATTAGCAAAATACTAATCAAAGGTCAAACTAGACAACATCAGAATATTAGCAGTGTTCCTTAAGTCCTTCTTTGCTCTAATGCACTAACTTGGAAGTCCCTATTACCAAACAACACTCCTACAAAGAGGTTAAAAGCACAAAGTACTTCCAAGAAATGATTATGCACAAAAAACAATGTTTATAGCTATGAAATTAACCAATGATGCATATTGAGGACAAAATGTAAATTCACTAATTTAACATCAATTGAGTACAATTCAAATGCAAAATATCCAGAGTTAGAAAGAGAATGAGTGAATAAATGCAACTCATCAAACTCCCCCACACTTAAACAATTGCATGTCCTCATGTAAGAGACTAGATGGATGTGGCAAAGCAATTGGACTCTTGACTCTAAAAATGCATGATGCATGGAAAATAACAATACACCAATCCAATAGACCTAGAGATACAAGCAATGAGCTTTCACACCAACAATTAAAGAGGATCTCAACAAGCAAGGCATGAACGAGAACATAGCACACAAGGTAGAATCCACATACGTGATGAATTAATCAAGTACAAAAATCCTCCCAAAGTTTATATTTGCCACTCATTCACTCAAGTGTTTTAGGATAAGATGTACACTCAAATCACCTTAAATGAAAATGTATTACCATAGGCTTGTCAGGGGTCTCATTCTCCATTTGTCATACACACATGCATATTGAATCAAGAGGACTTGCTTTTGGTTGTGATGAGGCTTAGGTGAAGGTGGGAAAATATAAAGGCTAGTGGAGTTAAACCTCTAGTCAAAGGAGAGCAAATGCATACACAAAGAGCACAAGTGCCTAAGGGTACACTTTGTCCAACTTAACCATTCACAGGCCCTTAATTTGCAATGTGACACACCTTCATCCAAAGTTTTGCAATTTTTTATCTCTTTTTTTTTAGTGTGCCACTTGCTGACTTTTTTTTTTTTTGCCATTCACATATACATATTGTCTTTCCCCCACACTTAAATTGGGCATGTCCTCATGCTCTCCCTACACTTATGCTCAAGCACATATAAGAGATGCACAAATGCTCTCCTAAGCCTAAAAGGTTGGGAATTTTCCTTGTTTTTCACTTTTGGCTAAGAATATGCTAAAACAAAAGAATGAACAATAAGGCTCAAAGGGGCTAAATGATAGGAATCATGCAAAAGGTGGCTATATGGGCAAGTGGCTAAAATAGAAAAAAAAATGCCTCAATCATATTCAAGCATGCACATGAAAAACATATTTTCAAATAAGACCCTAAGCAAGTTCTAGAATGCAAATCCAAAGAGGAAACACACATGAACAAATAAGCATGACACATGATAGTCCAATCAAAGAGGCTCAAAATCTCACAGGTAAAAGTGCATGTACTCAATCCAATCAAGTAGTGAATCCACCAAGCATGCAATGCAAAGTAGTCAATGCCAAGCAAGTCAATAAAGTGCATGTGGTGTGAGCATGTAACCTCTAAGGTACAAAAGAATAATGTGAAAGCAAATAAAAATAAATATGATGCAAGACACAAAACTAAAATAAATAAAATACGAAAAATTAAAAGGAAGGGTAAGGAAAAACCTGAGGTGGTTGTCTCCCACCAAGCACTTTGCTTTAACGTCCCTAAGTTGGACGGTCAAGACCCTCATGGAGGGGTGTAGCTTCAACCCAATGATAGGCCAACTGAGCCCTTAGATCCTTGGGCCTCATGGAGGTACATCAGTTTATGCTCATCAATGGTGCACTACCCACCTAGAGTTATCTAATTCAATTGCACCATCAGGATACACCTGGTTGACCAAGAATGGTCCTTCCATCTAGACTTTTACCTCCACCATCAGCTTTGCCAAGGGCTCATGCAGGCAAGATCCACTGCCCCTCACAAGGCTTCTTACCCAACATGGGCTGGTCATGGAGCACTTGGCAAACTGATGACTGCGCCTAAGTGATGTACCTATCTCTAAAGCTTGGAAAATTCTACCACAATAGATTCATCATATCCCATAGGGGAAGAAAAAATAGGGAAGGGGGGTTGTGCATTCTTACCAAGTAAAATATCATATGTATCTTCTACTAGGGAGTCAATGACATCAATGCCAAACATAGAGTGTTCCTCGGGGGGAAATTTCATGGCATCAGACAAACAAAATTGTGCTTTCAAGTCCCCATACTCCATGAATAATGTACCAACATAAACATTAATTTTGGTTCTGCACTTTCAAAAAGGGTCTACCCAAGATTAATGTATGCTAGTTGGCATCAATGTCATTTTCCATCTCAAGCACATAAAAATTAGTAGGAATATTAAATCATTTACCTTTACCAGAACATCTTCTAATACCCCTCTGGCTTTGTGATGTTGCGGTTGGCAAGCTGGATTGTCAACCCGGAGGCTTGAGCTCCCCAAAGTGTAAGGATCTATAGAGTGATATTGGCATAACATTAATGCCAGCTGAGATCAACCATGGCTTGCTTGATTTGCAGGTTCCCAATGGTACAGGGAACATTGAGTGTGCCTGGATCCTTATACTTGGGTGGCAGGTTGTCTGGCTTGATGATAGAGGAAGCATTCACCTCCATAGTCACCTTCTCTTTCTCATTACCCTGTAGTCTCCTCTTGTTGGTGCACAAATCTTTCAAAAATTTGGCATACCTAGGGATCTGCCTAATTACATCCAATAGAAGGATATTTACTTCTACCTTCCTAAAAGTCTCCAAGAGGTCCTTCTCCAACTCCAATTCATTGGACCTCTTGGTCTTGCAACTCGTTGTGGGAAAGGCAATGGAATGGGTCTTTTACCCGCTCTTCCGCTTGCTTCCTTGGGTGCAGGCTCCTCTTGTTGCACCTCTGCTGAATTGTCTCATCCTCCTGACTCTCAACCATAACCTACTCTGAAGGACCAGCAACCTCAGGCAAAACTTACCAAACCTCAAGTAATAGCAGAAATGTTCCCTTTATGGTTGGGAACGTCGAGAAGGAATGGTGGATGCACTCCCCTTAGGATTGGGAACTCTCTAGCCTCACAATTGCATTTCTCATCTCTTGCATGGCTTGTTCCTATTGCCTCTGTGTTTCTATCATCATTTTCATCATTTCCTGCCATGGTGTATTTGAAGGGCAGGAGGGGAGTGCTAGAGGCTCGCGAGGAGCAGGAACGTGGGAGCAGGTGGTTATTGGTAGACATGTGGGTAGCTTTACTATTTTTGCTAGGGTGGGTCATATTTTTGCTGCTCCGTGATGAGTTGTTCCACCTCAATTTAGGGTGATCTCTCTAACCTTGGTTATATGTGCTGCTATAAGGGTCATACCTCTACTGTTGTTCTGATTTGAGGTCTTCCAGGGAATACATTGCTAGCAAACTAAGGTAGGATCCTCTTATAGCTGTGACATATAGGAGTATGGGTATTACAAGAACAAATACCAAAATGACTGAGGTGAAGGAACCTGCCCAACTGATTCAAGGCTATCGTTTCAAAAATTCTATCAGTTCATCCAATTTCTCTCTACCTTTTTCTCAACGAAGATACTTCACCCACATGATGAGTACTATTACCAGCTCTGACCCAAACTGCTGAGAGTTTTCTGCCATGTTTTCAATCAAAAGTCTAACTGGGAGGAGTCTTGTCAACTAATACACCCCACTGGCAGCATCAATCATGCTCCTCTCTATAACCAGGAATCCCTGAAAAGTACTGAATAAGAAGCTCTTGAAATCCGATGCTAGGGGCAGCGGCACACAATCTCTTGAACTTCTCCCAGGACTCATAGAGAGATTCACTCTGAGCTCCGAATACCACAAATATCTTTCCTGATGGAAACTGCTCTAGAAGCTGGAAGATTTTCTTCAAAAATATGCGCTTCATGTCAGCCCGCTGTCAATTGTTCCATGGGGGATATAGAAGAACCAATCCTTGACAACTCCTTCAAGAGAAAATGGGAAGGCCCTTAGCTTGATTTGGTCCTCCGTTACCCTTTAAGGCTTCATCGTCACACAAATCACATGAAATTGCTTGAGATGTTTGTGTGGGTCTTCCCAGATAGCCCATGGAGCTTAGGCAAGTGGTGCAGGAGTCCCGATTTGAGCTCAAAGTCACTTCCTTGGTTGGGTAAATGATCCCCAAAGGTTGGTAGTAGGCTTGGGGGAGCTCCTTCAAAGTCCTATTATTGTCAGCCATATTTCCTAAAACACTATAGGATTAGAAGTTAGGAGAAAAATAAAAAGAATTATCAAATTCCCTAGTTGTATAGAAGAAGAGGGTTGCCTAATAAATTAATTCTTTCCTTCCGATCTTCCTAGCCGTTTGGTTTTCTAATCTCTGGATTAATTGGTAGTACGAGAAAATTAGGAAGGAAGCGGGTCATAAAATTAAATTATAGCAACCACAAAATACACCAAGGAACAAAGAAAAGATAAATAAAATCTAAATTAAATGAACTAAATTTTTTTTAAAGACAATGCAAGAAATTAATAACAAAAGGATAAAATAAAAATAAATAAATAAATAAATAAAATAAAAAAAAAAATAATCAAAATAAGAAAAAGAATCAATCAGCACCATTTCCCCATCAATTGCCAAAATTTGATGCGAGTGTCACTGCCAATAAATTAAAAAGTGTTTTAGTTACTAAATTACACCAAAAATGTAGTTAGGGTGTAATCCAAGTCGTCTCACGTGGAAGTGTTCTAATTGATTTGGGAAAATTGGGGTTTAAGAAATTGTAGCAATTAAATTAAATCAAGAAATTATAATAAGAAAATTATATGAGAAAATTATCTACACAAGGAGTCCTTCGGATCAAGAATTGTTCAATCATCGTTCAAAAGATAAATTCATGACGTGGTTACTTTCATTAGTTATGCTATCACACAATAATGATACAATTCTACTTAGCGGTCATACGATCGCACTCCCACTAAGGGTTTGACTAACATATGAACTAGTAATTCACGATCGTGATTCTATGAACCTATGCTAGTTTGACTACCAATTACAGCAACCTAATTCCTAACGGAGTTAATTTCAATCCCTTACCAATTGGATATAATTAAATCAATCAACCCAATACCTCAATGGTATTTAGATTATGCATGCGAACGAATGCACAACCAAACAACTCTTAAAAATACAATCACAAAAATCTTCGCAATTGATATCAAAAGAGAAAGTAAACGGGGAAGAAAAGCCAACCATGAATTGCAATTAAAATTGGGAACCTCAAGAACAATATCAATCTTCAGTTATCCTTATACACGGAAAGAGATTACTCCTCCATAGGGGACTTTCACAATCAATGTTGAAGGAAAACTATAAATTACAACCCAAATGGGAGCCAAAACAAAGATTGGGAACTCCCAAAACCTAGAGAGATATGTGTCTATTGCTGGGAAAGAGAATGAGAGAGTTAGTTATTCTTCCTTCTTAAAACCTAATGAGAGCCCAAAATCGGCTTTGTTTGCAAAATTCGCGTCTCGTTGATGCGAGCTGCTCACTTATGACCGCCTGGCGGTCCTATGCACTCTTCAAAAATTGTGCTCTCCTGTTAACGCCTGGCGGCTTCCGCATATTTCCAAGCCTATTTTGAGGCTCCAAACGTTCGAATTAGCTCTTGAACCTTGAAATAGCACTTGTAGCCCTTTGAATAAGTTTCCAACGCGCAAGAATCACCTTAATCGGACATCTTTAGCAAAATACTAATCAAAGGACAAACTAGACAGCATTAGAACATTAGCAGTGTTCCTAGTCTTTCTTTTGCTATAATGCACTAACCTAGAAGTCCCTATTATCAAACAACACTCCCACAAAGAGGTTAAAAGCACAAAGCACTTCCAAGAAATGATTATGCACATAAAAAACAATGTTTATAGCTATGGAATTAACCAATGATGCATATTGAGGACAAAGTGCAAATTCACTAATTTAACATCAATTGAGTACAATTCAAATGCAAAATGTCCAGAGTTAGGAAAGAGAATTAGTACATAAATGCAACTCATCAACACAACTTAGGCTTTTCCTTGAGGCATCACAATAAACCTCAAATGAACCTTTTGGGTCAGCAAAATTAGCATGGGAGTAGTAGACAACTTCTCTTTTAGAGTCTGAAAGTTCATTTCACATTTGGGTGACTACACATAAGGTGCATCCTTTCTAGTCAACTTGGTTAAGGCAAGGCTAACTAGGAAAATCCTTGTGTGAACCTCCTAGAATAACCAACTAAACCTAGGAAACTCGTAATCTCTATAATCGTCTTGGGTTTTTCCCAATTGCTCACTGCCTATTTTGCTAGGGTATACTACAATCCCTCCTTAGGACACAGTGTGCCCTAAAAGCTTTACCTCCTTAATCCAAAATTCACATTTAAAAGCTTAGCACACAATCTCTTCTTCTTAAGGACTTCGAATGGGTTGCATTTATACATCCTCTTTCCTCTGTAACTCTAGGCATATTGCATCATTTTGTATGCTAGAATGCTTGACATTTAGTTGATTGGCATCTAGTCCTCATTGTGCATTATCAAATAAAGTCATTGTTAATTGCATCATTTTAATGAAAATATATGTTTTGGAGCTTTATGTGCTTTTAATCCTTTTTTGTGAGTGTTATTTGGTTGTAGGAACTCCCTGTGTTACTATATGGAGACCATATAGGAGCTTGGAGCAATTTGGAGCTACAACAATATCAGAGAGACAGCTATATCGGTCAACAAGGGATGGATTTTGGTTTCAAAAAAACAAGACTGCATAGGTTGTGATTGGTGTAGTGATCACCAACGAGGTATTCTGATGATATAGCAAGTGAGATCACTATAGCGGTTGTGCGAGGCCTAGTTCATCAGTGTTCACGTGTTTTTAATTTAGATGGTCCCTATTTTTAATGTACAAGATGACAATCTATAAATAGTTTTTTAGGTTAGAAAATAACGGGAGCTCTCAAACTCTTAAGGTTGTCGTTACTCTCTACTCTGCCTACACTCACTAGGATTTTTTGCCATTCTAGTCTCCATTTTAGTTCCCATTTATGATTTTTATTATACTCTTCATCACTTTGGCTATAATCCTCTATCCATGGTGGAATAGCTTCTTTACCTAGTGTAAGGATTACCAAGAATTAAAGGATTATGTTTGAGGTTATTTTATTTTAATCCAATTTATAGTTTGACTTTGCAATCTTTCTTCCTCTCTACTCTTTCTTATATTTTTGTGTTAGCTAATACAATTGTATTTTTGAAGCCAGCCTTGATTATGGTGTGTTTTTTACTGAATGTCATGCATGGTTAGGGTTCCAATTGGACATAATTTAACTAATAGTTGAAAGTATGTTTAATTGGTAAAGGGATCGAAATTAATTCTGATTTGGCATTCAAGTTATAATGGGCATATAGGGATTGTGATAGTGATTTTCTAATGTCATGTTCACCAAACTCTTGGTTGGTTATGCGATTATGTGACTACCGAGTAGAATTTCATCATTATTGTGTGATTTAATGATTAGTGAAAACAATCTCTCTGAATTATCCTTTTGAGTTAGTGATTACTAATCCTTGATCCATGAGACTCCTTATGCAAGTAGCTTTTATTTATCAAATTCCTTCATTTAATTTAATTTTCATAATTGCTAAACCAAACCCCCAATTTCTTGATTAATTGGTAACACTTCCTTGTGAGATAACTTGAGTTGTATCCTTTACTATATTTTTGGTGCAATTTGGCATTGAATAAATTTTAATTTGTTTGTAAGTAGCAAGAGCTCGCATCAAATTTTGACACCATTGCCAGGAAAGTGAAGGGGCTAGTTAATTTAATTTCCTATTTTCTTTTATTTCCTATTTTCTTAGTTCTTTAATTTTTTACCCAAAAAAAAGAAATCTATTATTTGTTTTATTTTTATTTCTATTATTTATTTTACTTTTATTTTTATTTTTTTGGTTCTCTTGTATGACTTAACCCTTGCCTTACACTATCTTAATTCCTTTGGATCCTAAGATTAAAAGGACTTTAAGGCGTCTCAAGCAAGAGAAAAAGAACAAGCAGAATAGTTTGAACTTTCTAATTTCTTTTCTAGTGTTTCAAGAAAGATGGTAAGTCAAAATACAACCCTGAAGGAGCTACTAGTTCTTAATCTTACCTACCAGCCATTGGGAATTGTCTATCCCAACCTTGAAGTGGGTTTTGAGTTGAAGTCTAGGCTCCTGCATCATATGCCCAAATTTTAAAACTTGCTGGAAAAGACCTACATAGACACTTAAAGCAATTCCATGTTGTCTGTTCTACTATGAAGCCTTAGGGGGTTATGGAAACCAAAATCAAACTAAGGGCATTTCCATTTTCCCTTGAAAGCATGGCCAAGGACTAGTTCTTCTACATTCCTCATAGAGCAGTGGACAATTGGATAACTATGAAGCAACTGTTCCTTGAAAAGTTCTTCCTAGGCTTTTTAGTAGCCACCATTTGAAAAGATATCTATGACATCAGGCAAGCACAAAGAGTCCGTGTATGAGTATTGGAAAATACACTCTATAAAAGCTACCCACAACATCAAATTCTTGAAAAACTCCTCATTCAATACTTTTGTGAGGGGTTATTTGCCTTTGATCAGATTATACTTGATGCTACCAGGTAGGGTGCATTGGTAGACAAGACTCTAGCCACAGCTGAGCATTAATTGAAAATATGGTTGAGAATTCATAGCAGTTTGCATCCAAGGCGAATGTAAATGTCAGAAGGGTGAATGAGGTATCCACAATCGAGTCTAGCCATGTGGAAGAAGCTTGATGAGCTGACATGGCTATTGAAGGCCTTTACCTTTACTTAGACTAAGCCAAAAAGAACCTACCCATGCATGTGGTATATGTGCATGCGCTATTTATACCACGATGTGTACCATAGCTCAGGAAGACCATACTTTAGTTGTTACTAGCAATGTATTCCTTGGTATATCCCAAAATCAGGAGTAACCAACAGAGGTATGAAGCAACACATACAACCTCAGATGGAGAGATCATCATAATATGAAGTGGAGTAATTCCTCGCAGGAGCAACAACAGAAATATGTCCCATTTCGCAGAGGTAACAACCACCTATTCCATAGCTACCTGCACCTCGCGGCCTCTAGCACTACTAGCTCCTCCTCCCAACTTCTGAAGCACCATGGCAGGAGATGAGATTGATGGTAGAGAACTAGAGAACTACTAATGCCTCCATGTAGGAGATGGGGAATGAAATAAACTAACTAAAAAGCAGCCAACCATAATAGAAATAAGTAAATTCTTCTCAGATGCCTTCCCAAGACTGTTCCCAATCCCAGAGGGAATGTCTATGCCATTACTTTGAGGTCTAGTGCGTTTGACTGATATTGTTAGTCCATCTAAGTAGAGTGTTGGTGAGCAGGATAAGGCACATGAGCTGATGATGTAGCAACTGAACCTACAACTTAGTAGAAGAAGTCAGTTGAGCCAGATAGGCCCATTCTATTCCCTTTCCTTAGAGAATCGCAAGACCAAAGAGGCTAGTTGAAGCCAAGCTAGAAAAAGAGCTCTTAGAGACCTTTAGGAAGGTGGAGGTAAATATACCTTGATTGGATGTCATGAACAGATCCCAAATATGACAAAAAATTTAAAGATTTGTGAACTACCAAGTGGAAGCTAGAGGGGAAGCTAAAGGGTAGTGAGAAAGGAAAAGTAACTATAGGGTAAATGCCTCCTCTATCATCAAGTCAAGCAACATGTCACCCAAGTGCAAGAATCCAAGCATATTCAATATTCCTTGCATCAGTAGGAACCTGCATATCAAGCAAGCCATGATTGATCTTGTTCCTGGTATCAATGTTATACCTAGGTCAGCTATAGATCTTTGCAACTTGGGAGCTCAAGCCTACCAGATTGATAATCAGCTTGCCAACTACAACATCACAAAGCTAGATTTGGAGGACATACTGGTTAAGGTAAATGATTTAATTTTTCTACCTGATTTCTATGTGTTAAAGATGGAGGATGACAACAATGTTTGTCAACATACATTAATCTTAGGCAGACCCTTTTGAAACCTATAACTAAGATTAACATTTATACCTGGCACATTATCCATGGAGTGTGCAAACATGAAAGTCCAATTTTGTTTTCTTGATTCTATGAAATTTCCCTTAAGGAGTACTCGTTGTTTGGTATTGATGTCATTGACTTCCTAGTGGAGGATGCATGTGGTAGTTTACTTGGTAAGAATGTACATCCTCCCTTGCTTACTTTTTCTTCTCTTATAGGATATGATAATTTTGATACTTTAGAGATGTCCTAGTTTGTAGGTACAAGTACTCCTCCAAGTAGCAGGAATCGTTTCAGAATTAAAGCCCCCTCCTAATGAGCTCTCAACGGAACATAAGGGGGCCGAGGTGTTCCATAACTAGTCCATATTAAGGAAAAAGCTACATGAGGGGCACAAGATCTTGCTACATGAGCCCGGGTGAAACTACTATCTGGAAGTTGAAGTCTAGGTGGAAGGGACCATTTATGGTCACCCATGTGTATCCCTTTAGTGCAATTGCGTTAGAAGACCCCAAGACCAAAACTCACTACAAGAAATGGGCGGGTAACAAATGCTATTACTGACGGGTAGGATTTATACCGATGGATACGGTGGCATCGGTTTTAGGCTGTCGATGAATATTACCAACGATAACAAAAAACCTATCAATACTTTTCGACGCGTGTACCAACGGGTAATAAAATATTAAAATTTATAAAAGGCGTCACAATGACCGTCAGAGACATAATTATATCGATAGTTTATTTAATTTTACCGATGAAAATTGAAATAAATAAAATAATTTTTAAATATTTTACGACGGTAGTTTGAATTGTCAAAAATAATTTATTTTAAAAATATTAGGTATTAGGACAAGTCGTCAGTAAAAATTTTTAAATTTCCTTATTTAACTATGAAGTGATTGGTAATTTATTATTTATTTATATAATAACCTAATTATCAATTAAATTGATATTAAATAAGAAAAATAATAAAATAAATAATTAAACTGATTAAATAAAATAGCAAATTATGACAATAAAATATGTATAAATTACAATAAATGTAAAAAATATCTAGAATAATAAAAAAAAAGCTAGATAAAAACTAGCTGAACTCCTGGCATTAGTCATCATCATCATCATCATCTGAACCATTATCGTCATTCGCGTCATTCAACTGAGTAGTCCTCAGAAATGGAGGGAGTGGGATATAGGAGAATGGGATTTGGGGGAGTGTCTTATTTGAGCCAGAGGATCCCGAAACTGCATGTCCGGAAGAAGGTCATCACATCTGAGTGATCTTCCGTTGCATCTTCCGGAACTTAGCCTTCTCTTTCTTTGCTTTTCCGCCACCGCTCCAAGAGAGCTTAAGCTCTTAGATCTCCCTAGCTTCTACTCCAGTTGCTCGCCTTTATTGCTACTCCTGCTATTGCACAGCTCCTGAGTAGCTAGATCAACGTGCCTGCGCCCGTAGCTCCTGGTTGAGGGCATGCACACGCTCCCTCAACATCATCCCCAGGAGTGACCCAGTGGCAGAGGATGGTGATATACTCTCAGGGTAATACCCCATCCCATATATGCGACCCTTGTAAGGGCCGCCAACCACCTAGGCCCAGACATCCTCCTCGTTTGGAGAAGGAGGAATTTCAATCAAGCCCAGCCTGACCATCTGGGTTTGGTACTAGGTCTGTGCCTAGTCCCAGGATCGTAAACTCGCGCTATGAAGGCAAAAAGATAAAACACATGTAAGTAATAATTATGACATAAATGAAAATAATAATAAAAATTAAATAAAGATATGTCTAAATTCAAACTTACATAGGTAGCCTTGGAGCGAGGTCTACCCAGACCTCTCAGACTACCCCCTTTGCTCACCCTTTCGGTGTGGGTCTTCTAAAATAGCTAGCCTTGTGTCATTTAGGGTTCCTTAACTCCCTTGCCTACATAAAAAAGTACAATAAAGTCATAAAAATATAGTATTTGCCACAATTCAAATATAATGTTATTATAAAATGTAGAAAGGTTAAAGAATTACCAAACGCTTTCGAGTCCTTTCTCTGTGCTTGACCCACCCGAGTGCAACGACCCGCCCTTCTATGGGGCTTGATTTGTCTTTCCCATATTTGACCTATCGTTGAAGGTCGGGTTGCTGGCCAAGTGGCATTGTAGCTTCCTGAGGGTGGCATCATTCAACCATGAGCTGTTCATGTGTCCCTTACGGACATCATGACATATATCCGCATTCGCTGGAGGACCTAATCCTCCAAGTCCTCTTAATAGGCTCATGCTCGGGTTGAATGTAGAAGGTTTTCTGCATATACAAATTCACATCACATAAATGATTATATATGAGCATATAATTAAATAATATAAACATATATTTTAACAAAAGCGAATAAATCATAGAATTACCTTCCACTCATTCCACCATGACTCCTTGACATCTACTTGGATGTCAGTCCATATGGACCACAGATGGTTATACCTCCGTGATCCTATGGTAAACCACCGCAAATGGATGAAAACTATTACATATATAAAATAAATAAAAAATAATCAAAATGTTTTAAATATCGTAAGCAATGTAAAATTAGAATGTAATACAAAACACGTTTCAACTTACCTATATTTATCGTCCGGCCTAATCTGGAGCGATCTACCATTAGGCCCAAGTGGCCTGCATCTGGGCCAAGGGGCCTCCCATCCATGTCCCGTGCTTGTTACCTAGTCGAGGAAGGAGGAGTCCAAAATATTGGGCTGGAGTTGAGGCGGTGGTAGGGCTAGGGCAGTGATAGGATAGGGCAGTGGTAAGGCTAGGGAGGGTCGCTAATGTAAGTAGGCTGTGAGTGTAAATATGGGAGAGGTGAAAGGGCCTGCATACCTAGGAATGGGCATCATCCTGAAGGCGGGTGCTGATGGTAAGGACTGAGGTGGAAGTAGTAGAAGGGGAGGTGGTGGGAAGGGCCGCAAGGTAGTAGGAAGGACGATGGTTGAGAAGGTATAGGTAGCCGACCTTCCGAGATAAGCCTTTGCCTCTACTAGCCATACTGAAATAATTAAAAAATTCACAAAAAGTATTAATTAAATCAGGAAATTTCAAATAATTTCATAATAATTTTGCATATATTATTGAACACCTTAGTTAATCTGAAAATGTAGGCCGTTTTCATCATCACTTTGTTGTTGATCACTAGCTGAATCATCAGCAATACTATCATTTATTTCATTTTCGTGAGTTCTGATTAGGTGGTTACTTGTGCATTCAATTATGTCAACTTCCCCAGTAATCAATGGAAAAAGGGTTTTAAGGATTGTCGCATCGATTACTACCCTCAAGGGTGGGTCATCCACTTGATAAACATCTTCAGGAGTATGTTTCTCTATTTCAATCCTACCTCTTGGTTTTATCTTGTTCACAACTTTTTACTGACATACTTTTCCTAGGATAAGACATATAATATACTTGTTTAGCATTTTAGGCTATAATAAATGGATCATAACTTCTATACCTTCTGGTGTGATTGATTTCAATGATTTTATAATTGTTGTGTTGTCATGTCCTAATAAGCCAGGTAGGATCATACCATTCATATTTGAATAGAACACATTTATTTGTGGGCTCACTCATATACTCAAACTCAAGGATTTCCTTAACAAAACCATACCAATCACAATTCTCCATCCTAGTTTCACCTTTAACACAAACACCAGTATTATTGGTTTTTCTCCTAGCACCCAATCAACTATGTGAAACTTATACCCATTAACATAGTATATGGGCCAATTTACAACTTTAATTTTTGGCCCCCAAGCTAAATTAAACAAATGGGCACGTGTTAAACCATTATTTTTGTTATGAACCTACGTACATGAAACTAATTTGTGTCAAGTTGACTTGTATCAAACAAAATTAACAAATAAGAATATATTGAGTTACATAATCTTAAACAATTGGACATACATATAATCTAAACCAATCTAGAAATTATTGAAGAGAATATTAACCAAGTTACTAAAGTATCTTATTGAAAATATATTCTACATTATTTTAAAATGCATAGCATCACACTTTCACCTAAAAAAAGGGGATTATTTACTTACAATCTAATGGTTGCACCTCATCACAATTTATCAAAATATGTAAATGCGCACAATTTAATTCCTCAGAAGTTAGCCATAAAGGCACGCTCTTTCCAACACTTGACTAGGTTGATTGAATATAGATAAAGTTGGCGGAATAGAACACTCTCCTTTATCATCGTTACGACCAATTGAGTTCTCCTAGATTGAACATGTGGTTAAAAGTAAAATGAGCAGAAATTTGAAGTCTATTTCACTAGATAAACTTGACATATTGATCCTTTCACTTGAGACCTATTCTTCACAGTTCTTTTAAACCCTTCTATTTCCCTTTCAAATGGATATATCTACCTGGATTGAACCAATCCACATACTCGTGCTTCATATGCCAAATGTATAGGCAAGTGTTCCATTAAGTCAAAGAACCAAGGAAAAATTCTCTAATTTGCAGAGAATTTTGGAAATATTTTTTTCCATAATAAGCAGATCATCAACCCTAAGAGTAAAAGAGCTTAAATCCCTAAATACATCAAAGAAAAAAATATCTTTCTTGTTCAAGCTATCATAAGAAAAGGAAATTTTTGGAACATTAAGTTACAATTAGATGCCCAAAATATTGAGTCAACAAGTCGTCACGGCTAAGTTAACATTTTTATTCAAAATAAAATATTCTCCAAATACATAATTTAAATTAAATATAATAAAATAAAATATCTTCTATAAATGCAAAAGAACAAAAAAAAATTCATTAGAAAGATTATTTAGCAAAAAGTAAAAAATCATGAAAATTTAATTTTGGCTTGACATGGCTCGTCCCGCTCCTACATATCTCCTAGTGTAATAGGGAACACAAAGTCACGTAGTTCTTACTATGGGTTGATTAATTTTATTTTTGAAAAGAAATTTTAGAATATTAAGCCGTGACAGCTAAAATATTCAAGAGCATATAATTAACAAGCTGTAAGACTCAGTTAATCCTATTTTCAAAAAGGAGAATTATTGATCAATTATAATTTATTTTTTTTTACATCAAAAGACACAAGAACAAATTTTCAAGCCATAAAAAATCTAGTCTACCAAACCAAGTTGAAGCATCTTTATTTTTGTTATTCTTTTGACAAAAAGGACAAAATAAATAACAAGCTTAGCCCAACAAGCATCAACATGGATACAATCCACACTAAGATTAGCCTAACAAGACATATAGCATCAGCACATTACTTCCAGCTATACCAAAAAAATGAAGAAGGAAATTGAAATAGGGAAACCTGCAAATTGGGATTACAAGCAGAGGGCATTTGGAAAGTTCTTAACCGATGGAATTGAATTCATTTACATTAAGAATTGAATTCCACTTGGATTTGAATTGAATTCTTTCATTTGGAATAAACCTTTTAAATTATGGAATTGAATTCAATTCTTTTATTTGGAATGTGTAACATCCTCATATTTAACTCAACACGTCTATGACGTATTTAAGTTAATTATTAGTTATTATTCTTTTATTCAGTTCTTAATTTAAACTCTTAGAAATACTTTAGTGAAATTAAAGGTAAATTATTTTTAAAACAAAACGTGAACCGTGCATAATAAGTAAAACCCATCATCTGTCTCGCACATAGAGGAGAAATAAAAACAAGTCACATGCGTGCACAATAATCACATAAACATAACCACATTATTATATATAATTATAGCATAAGTATTAACCATTCCACTTCACGTACCAAAATACACTACTAAAAGGGTATCATGCCCACCAATATAGGTTGGGCTAGGTGTAGCCATTCGAAAAAGACATAAAAAGTATATGAACTAAAACAACCTACTAAAACATCTCCTCCCACTACTCCTACTGGGATATGCCTGGAGTAGATAACCTCTAACAAAAATATCAAAAGAATGATCCTTTCAACGAGATATTCACAAGCACTCCAAGAGGTCCACCATCAACACCTACTAATAACGCTCCGAGAAAGGGGAAGGTATCTGACACACGAGCAATGTCGGTAGGAGTAGCGAGACAACCCACAAAATGATAAGACTGGTTGGTAGGATCAAAGTGTATCTACCAGGTGAGAGCATCAATGTAGATTAAAAACGTAGCCATTGCTCTCTAAAAATGAGATGCAAAAGAAAAGAGAGAGAATGAGAAACTTGTACAATAATCTCGTAAGGCTTTTGCCTCCAAACAAATGTCATCATCTTTGTCCTCAGGAACTTTGGGTTTCATTATGAAAATAGTGGATAATTAAAAAGATTCATTTATTAAGTTTCAAATACCATTATCCGAGACCTATCTTTTAGCATGAATCTTAATGTCATGAATGCAGTATGCCATATTATGAAATGCATGTCAATGCTTATGCAACATACCATACCACAAGACTTGAATGAATTATCATAACATAAGGAACATAATTCATTTTAATATAATCTTTCCCCAATACTCTCTTAGGTGACTTAACTTTCTTGTTTCTTCTAAGGTGCCACCCTAATACTCTCCCTCTTGAGAGTTCTAGGTTATAAGCTCATACCTAACTAGTCGTCACTAGTCTGTACTTATCGTCTCGATAGACTAATTCCTGACTCCTAGAGTGTAAGATAGAGGGCATAGGATCACCTTTCATAACCATTAATTCCTGGAGTCTAAAGGATCACCTCTTTGAGTCACCTCCCATAACCATTAATTCCTGGATTTTGAAGGATCCACTTATTGGATCACCTCTCATAACCATTAATTCCTAGAATCTAAAGGATCATTTCCATGTGTCTTATGTCACCATTAATCTTAGCAAGTCATTTAGAGATGCAAACATGAGAATATAAGCATAACTTATCATTCATCATTTCATGCTCAAAATTTCATAATTTTTCTAAGTCTACAAATTTGGTGAAAATCCGACCGCATAATGGCTGGGAACGGAATTTCCCTAAATTTGCTTCTTGTAATATAACATATCAAACATGCATCTCAATCAATCATTCATAATCATGACATGTCAAAAATCATCATGTAATTAATTACATAAGCATACATCATATTAATTGCATATATCCTTAAGCATGTTATCATCAATATCTCATTGAAAAGTTAACATGCTCCTACCCAGGATGCTAGAACTCAAGGACCGGACTCAGCTAATGCACTTTAAAATATTATTAGAGATCTTTTATATATTTTTAAGCTTCCCTATGACTTATATATATATTCCTCTTGAAGATTATTATAACTTAAATTATTAAAACTTTCTCTTTATAAGACTTTAATATTCTTTTTATAGTTTGATATCTTTTACATGAAATTTTATAACTTTCTATATACTTAATATCTCAACCTCTTAAAGGTATTTACAGGTTTCTAACTTATCAAACTTTTCATTAAGGGTAATTTCATTAAAACCACGTTTATGATTATGCCATAGTAGCCTTGCAAAGTACCCTTTTCCAAACTCTCTCACCTCATTGATGTCTTAGCTTTCCAACAAAGTTGAAATCAGTGCATTTACATTTTTATAGAGTGAGTTACACCTATTTTACTACTATAGGGTCATGTTTAGAGTTTTAGTCCCCTATTTTACTATTATAGGGTCATATTTAGAGTTTTAGTCTTTAGCTTAACTTTGAAAATTTATATTTTGAGCTAGAAAACTCTTTTAAGTGATTCTTTTTGGAAAGTGTTCTTTATTAAGTCTTATTTGTAGTAAAAATAGTTTTATTCCTAAAACCTTCATATTCTATGAGTTTCATATTTTGAAGTAGCTAATGTCAGAAATTGCTAAAAATCCAACACTTATCATTTTCATGTTTGATGTTACTTCCTCAATACAAGGATCATCTACCATGCTTTTAAGCCATATATGAGCATGAAAACATCATAAAAATATTTTTAACAGAGAAGTGCATGCAATGATTTATAAAAATATATTTCACAAATAACCATTCAAAACTCTTGTCAATAACATAAGCTTGAGGTATTCTAACCATGGACAAGGTTAGAAACTAATAATGCTTGAACAAATAAAGAAGAAGTACCTACCTTGTATATATGTAGGGTCTAAAAAGAGTTCTTCTTCTTCCTTGAGCTTGAGCAAGATTCCTTGGAGTGGATGACCCTCCTTATATCTTGGCTCTAGAACTTGAGTGCTTAAAAAAATATTTTTCACTAGAGTTAAAGATTGTAACTCTTGTGAAAACTAGTGAAAGTTTGAGCTTACAATTTAATTGTTTGGATGAAGTTTGGAAAATGAAGAGAAGTTTTTGAAGAGAAGAACATAAGAAGAAATGATAGAGAAAGAATAAGAGAGAAATAACACTTAGGGAGTTTCTAAGGGTTGAAGACTAGTAAGAGTGTATGTATTTTACAAGAATTAGAGGATGTAGCTCTTGCAAAGTATGGTGAGGTCTCTTTGTGACTTGAAAATGGAATAAATGGAAGAGAGTTTGAAGAATATTTATAGTGGAAGGATCAAGAAGAAGAAGAATGCTTGCAAGATTTATGCAAGCATGTTGGCCAAATTTTGGGATGAAAATGCTCCATGTTTTTATGCAAACGTGTTGCCTAATTTTGGGATGAAAATGCTTCATGTTTTATGCAAACGTGTTGCCTAATTTTGGGATGAAAATGCTCCATGTTTTATACAAAAATGTTGTTGGGCATGCATGGTTAGTGGAAATTTTCTAACCTTTAATGCATGCATGCATCGTAGATTTACATCATGTAACCTTATGCTTTAATACGTGTTTTTAATTTTTAGCATGGAATTGTGTATGTGAATGTATGTGGTTAAGAATGTGCATGATGTATGTGATTGAATTATTATATTGTCATCTTAATCCAATAGCTTAGATTCATTCTTGTTTAAAGACAAGTTTAGAGATTTGTACAAATGATATTGTAGTAATTATTAAAGTAGTATCATTGTAGTAATTATTAAAGTAGTGGCATTGTAGTAATTATTAAAGTAGTGACACTATAGTAATTTCCTTAACCAAGACAAGGGTATTTTTGTAATTAGACAATGATAGTGATATTCTTGTAATTCCATTTATAGGATAAGGGTGTCTTTGTCATTAACTAATAAGGCAAAGGTAATTTGGTAATTTCTTTTACACAGCAAGGGTATTTTCGTAATTTCACTAAATAATGACATTTTTATAATTTTTTTTGTATTTTTTTGTAGACACACTTGATTATTCTAACATTATTTGTTATCAATCAATAATAAATCACCAATGTTAACCCTTCCCACTATGGGGCCAAGATCAACCCACCTAGTTCGGTAAATCAATTGCTTGAGTTCATCGAGTCAATTAGCCTTGCCTTATTAGCCTAGACGAAATTTGGATGTTAAAATGTACTGAAATGAAATGAATTGTATATGTTGACTATTTTACCCTTTATTAATAAAATATCATATTTTAATAATAACTTTAATTATTAATTAGATAATATAACACAATAAAAATCTAACCAAATGACTCTATAAAATAAATTTATCAAGAACTTGTGTCTAAAATTAATTAAAATTCTTTTCGTTGAAAACTATTTCGATCCCTTAACCATATAATCATGGCTTAAGAGTATGTGAGGCCAATGGCACCATATTTGTTTCCTTATAAATATGTCAACGAATATGTTGAAAATAATGTGAAGCTTCCCAACAATCAGCAATTGAAATGTGAAATTGTGCAACCTCACATATGCATGCAATTCAGCCACAACATAGGATTCTCATGCTCGATCTGACATTAAATTCCAATGCATGAGACATGAATTAAAAATAACTGTACCAACTCATCATCATCATCAAAATAACAAGAATAAAAGAATACAAGACTTGAACTGTAAGAAATTATGAGAAAGGCCTAAGCATAAGTGCTTGTACTTCTAATTTGGGGATTAGGGTGTTTTGGGTTTTATTTGATGAAGGATAATTTGATAATTTCAATTTTTCATGTCAATTCCATCACCAAATTGGACCCCTTTGGGTTAGATTTCAATTCCTTAGTTTTGTGGAATTTCAATTCTCATAGGATTTCAATTCCCATATGATTTCAATTTTTTCACTTAAATTGCTTCCAAACAATGGAATTCAATTCAATTCCTTAATGGAATTGAATTCCCAGGGTTTGCAAACTCCCTGAGAGAGATGCACATGAGAGTGGTGGACGGCGGAGCTACGAAACACGCGATGGCAACGCGGCGGACGACGCAAAGACGCGATGGAGCTTCAAATCTGGAGGTTGAAGACGCCCTAGTTTACTATCATGATGGAAGGATATACGACGACGTGGTCCTCGCAAAGCTCCAGGGGAGGCTAGCTTATGGTGGCATTGGTTGCGTGAGGTTTGCATGGGCTCTCGAGGAGTTCACGACTTCATGGGGTATAGGTGCTGTGCGGGGCTAGTTTGGCAGAGGTCCAAGTTTCCTCGTTGAGGCGGCTGCCTCTGGTTGGTTGTGCGATGAGCGCAAGCGCGGGCATAATTCCTGGTTGCAGATAGCGGTGCCTAAGCGAGCTTTCTGGGTCGCGCAGGCTTGGTGATTACTATTATTGGACTTCACGGTGACCTTGGCAAGGCGGAGAGGTGAGGTAAGAGGAAGACCAATGGATGAAGGGTAATAGGTAGCGATTTCTGGTTTAGGTAATGATGATGGTGGTGATTGGATTAGAGAAGGCGATTGTGATGTTGAGGGTTCAATTGAGGAAGGAGGGAATAGGGAGTACAGCTCGGCTTTGAGGCTGACGAAGAAGGCGAGCACGTTGAGACTCATGGCGATATGATTGTCGTGAGTGGAACCGGGACCCCTTTTTCTCTTTTTCACATCGTCTTTGATTTGATATGAATATGGATTGTTTGAGACTTTTTTTGTTATTTTTGGCTGTGAATGATTGGGTTTTATGTGGCGTATTTTTATTTTTGGTTGTGGTTTGATGCTTGGTTGTGGAAGGAAGATGGTGTGTGTGTGCAAGGTGTGAAGAAATGATACAGGTACTTACTAAAACAATCAAGAAGAATGGAGTTATACTAGAAAATAGTGCTCAAATTATCTTCCTTTTTTTCAATCACTGTGTTTCTCTTTCTTTTTCTCCTTTTTTTTTTTTTCAGATTTTCAATTCTCCAAGAGTTTGAGAACTAAAACTCTGCCCTCTCTTTTTCATTTGGGAAGAAGATAAAGATTGTGATTAGATTTTTTTTTGTTCATGTGAATTTTGATCCTATTTATAACCTGGTAGGTTGAGTTTTTCAAACATGGTAGGTGATCTGATTGAAGAATTTTTCTCCCAATTCATGCTAATTTTATTTGATGCCTCTACTCTCATTTTTTCCTTTTGCTCCTCTTTTCTAACTTTTCCTTTTGTTTGACCCTCCTCTTCTCTTCTGCATTTGACTCTCCCCTTATTATGGTTTTCATTTTCTTCTTGTTCAGCACATCGCTTTTGTTTTGTCTTTTTATTTTTATTTTTTATTGATTAATGAATCAACAAGAGCATGGGCTGAAAATAAAAAGCAAACATGGGCTAGTCTTAAGACTTTTTTTTTTACAACTTGAAAAATGAAATGGGCTTAGTTCTTTTTTTTTCTTTTAATACAACACTTGAAAAATAGAAATGAACCTAACACTCAAGGTCTGAAAGAAATTTGAAATTTTATACAGGTTAAAAAAAATTTAAATATTTTTTACAAAGAAAGGTAAAAATAATGTAAAGGTTATGGGTTAAAAGTGATAGTGAGCATTATTCACAAATTATAAAAATAAGAAGCCAAGTTGAAAAAAAAGCAAAAGGAAAAGAAAACAAAAATTTGAAAAAGTTTGGATGAAAGTGTCCTACATTGCAATTCAAGGGACTATGAATATGTTAAGTTGGACAAAGTGCACCCTTAGGAACTTGTACTCTTTGTGTATGTATTTATTCTTCTTTGACTAGATGTTTAGCTCTATTGGCCTATATATCTATCCACTTTCACCTAAACCCTATTACAACCCAAAGCAAGTCATCTTGATTCAATATGCATGTGTGTGTGACGAATGGATAATATGACCCACCATGGCAAGCCTATAATAATGCATTTTCATTTAAGGTGAATTGAGTGTGCATCTTAGCCAAAAATACTTGAGTAAATGAATGGTAAACACTGACCTTGGGAAAATTTTGTATTTGGTCCATGCATCATGTATGTGGATTCTATCTTTTGTACTACATTCTCATTCATACCTTGCTTGTTGAAGTCTCTTTGATTGATTGTTGGTGTAAAAGCTTACTATTTGTACCTCTAGGTCTATTGAATTAGTGTATTGTCATTTTTCATACATTATGCATCTTAAGAGTTAGTAGAGGACATGCAATTGTTTAAGTATGGGGGAATTTGATCGGTTACATTTATGCACCCTCTTTCCTCCATAACTCTAGGCATATTGCACCATTTTAATCAATATAATATTTTGAAGCTTCTTCTGTTTTTAATTCTTTCTTGTGAGTGTTATTTGGTTCCAAGAACTTCTCTTGTTGGTGTATGGAGACCATAGTGAAGCTTGGAGCAATTTGGAGTTTCAGCAGTATTAGTAGAGACCATTATAGTGGTCTATAGTTGTCCATAACCGCTATAGCAATCAATAGACGATGGATTTTGGTTGCAGCAAAGACTAAACCGCTATAATAGTATGTGAACATTATCAAATGCATATATTATTTTCTTAATCTATTTGCATTTTTGTTTTTGTACAAGTAGAGTGAAAAGGAAGATGTGTAATTTAAAATTAGGCAAATTGATAGTTGGGATTATATATCATTACTCTATGTCTCTATGTTTCTCTCCTTTAATTTTTTAGTCATTTTTCACCACTGATTTTGGGTGTCGTCCACTAAAAATAATTTTTTATCATGATAAAGTGTCATAGATAAGTAGTAAGGAGAAAGTGTAAGTCCTTGATCGAGCAATGAACTACACTTCATGCATGAAGTAAAAAAACAAATTAGAAGTTTCAATTCCTAGATTGATAGGTATATTGAAACATCCTCTCTAATTTTATACTATATAAGAAATTCATTCTGGTACGTCCCAATAGGACTAGCTTTTGCATACATTGTGCATTGCTTTTTATATGCAGAGCAAGTCCTATCCTTGAGTACTATACCATGATATTAATGGTACATCTAGTAGTTCGTATTTTTAATATTCAACATAGTGAGTAGGGCTTTGGCAAGTCTTCGAAAAGCCGAAAGTTAGTCCTCAAGTATATTAAGAGTTCACCAGGCGAACTGCATTAAAAAAGAGAATATTAGGCATAAACCATTTCCATGTACAAATAACTTTACCTAGCTATTAATTGTATACTATATGGTTCGGTAGTGGACGTACCAGCTTCTTCTTCTTCTTCTTTTTCTCGATATAAGCAGAAAGCTCCTCTTGCCGAGCAAGTGAATCCTCCAAAGCCTACCAAAGCGGAACAATTAAACAAAACTTTCATAAGGAGAGAGAAAGATACAAGGTTTAATAGTATAATAATAACGGTTTATATTTAAACACTATTCTAATGGTGCAAAAAATTTATAAAATCTTGTGCACCAATAAGAAAATCGGTATAATTAAAAAGATAGTGAAGACAAAAAAGAATAATATGCAAAATCAAGTTCCCAAAACATGAATAGAACAAGAATGTTATCTAAACATCTAAGAGTGAATGTCTCATTTGAACACTCACCCTATTATCTTTTGATAAATAGTAAAATTAATTTCACGAGCATCCTCAAAAATGCTCTTTTAGGGGTCACGACTTGTAGGTACGTAGATCCTCCTTTCAAACATCCAAACACCCTCTCTATCCAATGCAAAACCCTAGAACTTACCATCTTCAACAGCTTTAACCAACATCCTTTTGAGCTTGAGATATGCCTCCTGAAACCACTCATTACTTTAAACCAGAACACTCACATACCACTAGGGTAAGGTTCACTCCAAGGTTGAGATCTCTAAACTTCTTTATGAGTCAGCTTCCTTCACTATCAAGTGAGGCACATGCAACAAACTGCTCAAGTCATCCGTTACTACATTGACCTTTTCGAGATAGTAGTTCAACTCAAGATTATAGTAATTGGATGAAATGGTAATATCTACTCATCCTCACTTATCCATCTCATCGCATGGTAATATGCATGTGTGCAAATGGAACACCCACTTTTGGATATTCACGTAACATTATCGTGAATAGAATTAGCATATAGTTTAATAGTTGGTTTTTTTTTGTTCTGCTTTTGAGTTGGTGAATTGAGAAGCAGCAATATTCATTTTACCTTCTTGGTTGCCATGAGTTCCTGCTCCAGAGCATCTGCTCGGCTTATAGCAGCATTAAGCATTTCCTCCTTCTCAGGCGGCATAGAAGCATTCTGGTTCATGTTGAGCACTTTCTCTTCCAACTCAGCCATGCGTTTCATCACAGTCATGAACTCTTGAACAGAAATGGTAGGGGAAGTCATTTGGTCAGAAGCGGACTGATCTTTATTGTAGTCACCGGAGCGAATAGAGTTGGAGTAGAAGTTGGCATCAGTAAGCTTCTTTGGCATGTTTCGTGTCATCCTGACCATGGTCACAATGCCCATGACAAAGGCCATCACGCCAGTGAAAATCTGGGAATTCACTCTCTCGTGAATCTTGCACGAATCAGCCATTGTGAAAGTTTCTACTTTAGCTGTCGTCAGTTGCAGAAAGGGCATTTGTAGTTCAGTTAACAAATGGTGAAGCAAAGGGAAGGCAACAAATGGTATTTGCTAATCTTTTTTATTAAAATGTTAAATGAAACAGAAGGCAAGGCAACAAAACAAAAAATCTATTACTCCATCGTCATACTACTTTGTTTATAATAAGATTTGTTATTTGTACCTAACAAATTCGACACCTACACGGCACTTACTTATGTTGCACT
Source organism: Dalbergia oliveri (assembly GCA_030441495.1). Taxonomy (NCBI): domain Eukaryota; kingdom Viridiplantae; phylum Streptophyta; class Magnoliopsida; order Fabales; family Fabaceae; genus Dalbergia; species Dalbergia oliveri. The sequence goes on from JAMLFY010000001.1 coordinate 12,833,924, forward strand.
TATTGAGGTATTTTTTTTTTAGTATTGTTATTTCATCATAAAAAAATGAATGTTCTATTGAGACACTTATTTTTTTTATCATTAGATGTGATATTTAATGAGATGAATAAGAAATACTATTACATCTAATGATAAAAAAGTGAGTGTCTTAAATGTGATACCTATTTTTAGATGTTGAAAAAATATTTTTCTTTTTATTTCCTCTTCTATTTCCTTCCAATGCACTGATTTTTCTTGTCCCTCATTCCATATGTATTAAACTTTGAATGTATAAGTAACAAATTTTGCAAAAAGAATATAGCATTCAAATATACTTATTTCTTAACAAGGTAGTGTAAATACTATAAAAAATTGGTGTGAAACAAATCATTTTCTAAATATGAGGACACACACAAATATTTTGATTCAACTTTGCTACTTTATGCATCCATTGAAAAAGAATTTCAAAACAGCCTCATTGGCCTCATCGGTCTCTAGTTTTTTTTTTTTTTTTTTCAAATAGGGTATTAGGAAAGATATGTAAATATGGAAGCAAGAGAAACATTTTTCTATTCTGATTCGGCACAGACACTAGACAAATAATACGCAGACTTCAAATGTTTAAGGAATTTGTGTTATAAAATTTACAGAGGAATTTCATTTCCATCCACAACGTACCTTTTGACAATGCGAACGTGCCATTTTTTCTACCTTTTTCCATGTAGTTTTATTAGCTGCGGGGACGAAGTCTTCATAGTTGTAAGCTTTAGTAGTAGGGACCTGTGGGATTTATATTTTTCAAAAGATTATAACCAAGGACAGAAAGGGGTTCATGAAATATCAAAAATATATTTTTTCTCTATAAACCAAAAATGAAACTACCAAAATAATATACAATAAGGAAAATACCTTTGTTGATGTATAATCTTAAAATTAATTGTTTTTAATTGTTTCTATATTTATTAACTTCACACCCTAAATTTAAAACCATGTCTATATCCTGCGGTAACGAAATAGTGGTTACACAGTATTGCTAATTAGTTAATTATGGATAATGAGAATGGATAGTAAGTTGGTAGCATACCTTAGCAGGGATAGAGGACAACTGTGAGGTGAGATTTGCCTCAACCTTGGAAGTCTCCTGTCCCTAAACATGCTAATTGATTAGTTTGGAAGTTCATCAATGTAAAAGGCAAACTAAGATTCAATATAAAAATCACAAGATGATTATGAATAGAGAAAACTATTATATTTGAAGAGGAACTACCATTTGAAGGTGAGTTTTATGATGGATTTCTTATCTTTGGGTTCATCATGGATCCCCTATTATTAGTCATTAGATTAAATCATCCAATAAAAATAGTAATTATCTAGTGGTTAATAATAAGGGATCCATAATGGACCTAAAAATTTGAGGCTCACCTTATAATTTGATTCATTTGAAATCCCAATATGTTACCTAATATTGAAAACGACCTCCAAATAAGTTATCTCACCTCCGAACTTACTTTCTCTTCAACAACTGGTAACTCACATTTTCTTGAACATTTGTGCTCACCATTTTGAACCATCTACAAGTCCATATATAAAATAGATAAGCATGATGTGAATCCATAAATGTAACACAAAAAACAAGTTGATCCATGCATGAATACATATTATAGGCAAATTATAAGCTAAAATCTTAAAAACAGAAGAAACACTAAAAGGAGGAAAACAGAAAGGAATGCAAGCCCACCCTCATTATTTCAGGGTCCTTCCATGGGCCCTTATCAGAACGCATGCATCCTCCTTGATCAGCACAAGTACAAGTACCACCCAAAAACTCTGGCAACTCGCTGTCAAAGCAAAAGCAAATGATATGAAGTTGTCAACAACCTTGAGGTTAAGTTAAGAAGAATTTTTTCATACACATAATGGCAGCTTCGGAGTGAAAAATAGGATTAAAGTACTAGTGAGCTTTAACACAAAGGAAGCTTGGTACTATATATGGTTTTACACCAAGTGTCATGAACTCACCTGGCATCAATTATTTCTAGCAATTTGCTTTGATACTTGTTGCCAAGAACCTGATAATTTAAAAGTTTGATTAAATAAAATCCTATTTTCTTGAATAAATAGGAAGAATTAGTATACAATCTATATATCCTCACATGGATTTTGGATGTGGTCTTTGGGTCAAGGAAGGATTTTACGGTGCTCCACAACATTCTGAATCCAGAACCTGCATTGATGATGAACATGCGATTCAAGGTCTGCAGTGAAGCAACCAATTTGATGATATTACAACTTTGTTATCCCCAGACATCTATTGGCAACAGAAATTTTTGTTATACTATATAAAAAAATAACTAAAATAGAGGGAAAAAAACACACTTCAGGATAATTGTCACCGTCAATCTTCTGAAGGCGTGTGATGAGCTCCCTGGCATGTTTGTTGAAGTTCTTAAGCCCCTATGATATCAAAACAATATTCATCAGGTTTCTATATTGTAAACTATTGTTTATTCTTTACATCTTTCTCTTTCTCATATATGTTGGGGTTCACTTTTTTTTTTTCCCCACCAAAGGAGGTTATCCTTGGCATGCTACCCAGAAGTTTTGTGAACTAATTACTGTGTGTTGTATTAAAAATGTCAGGCAAAAACCAAAGTTTTTGCTAGAAAACAAACACCAAAATTATTTGACATGATAACTTAGCCTGGATGATTAAGCAGGTCTTACAACTGTATTTAATCTAAACATTGCTATGTATTCGTTCAACAATTATGGTTGTAATATAATTCTGGCTACATAACATTACTCGTGTTTAATTTGTCATTTTGTAGATATCTTTCAAACTACTACTTTGTTATTGGCTTGGATTATACAATGACTTATTCCTCAAGCATACCACTCCCTGCACATCCAGGATGGTTGTACTCTGATCGATGTGCTTCTTTGCTGCAATGGAACAAGCTGGAAATTTCACATCAAATGTCCTCTCAAACTCTCTGACATGGTATTTGACATAGCGATCCAGGGTTGTGACTTGCAGAAGCTTGGTGGCATCTACTTGGCCTAATCTCTCAATGTACACGGGTCGTCCATCTTTATCAACTCCATGATTTCCTTGGGGATAATATTGCAAGACATCATCGATTTCCTTGAATTCAAAATCCTAGACACAAGGAAAAAGAGGTAAAGAAAAGGAGTGAAACATGGCTAAACAAGTGGGAGAAGAGATTAGTGTGTAAAACTACGTGCATATCCTATCAATCTATATGAATTCCCTAGAACCTCATAGAAAAGTATTATTGTAGAATAAATACCTCAATGATAGTATCAGCACCAAATTCCCTCCTCCACTGGAGCATGTCAGACCACATTTGCTTTGCTTTGTCTAGTTCAAATTTCCTTGCCTTCAGGAACCTGTTACGAATAGTGTGGCAAAAGTTTCAAGTTCGTGCTTGTTCAATAGTGGATAATGCTTTTGCACATAAGTTTTGGTAGAGAAATTATTAGTGTCTTAAAATAAGATAAAATATTTCCTCTGATCCATTTAATTGACAAATTAACTATTATATTAAAAATATAGGGGAGGTTAGAGACAATAATAACTCGTAAAACTAATGTATTAATTAATAAATAGATCAGAACAAATGCTCCTCTTACTTTCAGTACACTTTTAAGTATTTCTCCGTTTTGGTGATATCATTTTTAATGGTTGGGAGTGATGATCTATATAATTGGGAACTGAAAATTTCTTTTGTACCCTGGAGGAAGAGTTTTTCTTCCTCCACAATGGATTCTAACCTTGGACGATACTATGAGAATGAGACCCACCTGTAAGAGTATAATGCAATAATCTAATGGATAATGTATTCGGTAGACGAACAATTTTTTTTTCTCCATTGAGTACAAACGTCTATCTCTTGGGAATTTGACTTATCGGTTAGTAAAGATCATGTGTTATTAATTTGGAATTTTAATTATATATATTTACTAGTACATATACATATACACACACATATATATATATATATATATAAAGTTTTTTCTCATGGGTGCCACTACTATTTTTGTTTTTAATGATTATGATTGAATCTTTATTTTTTTCTTTCTTTTTAATAAATCTAGTTAGTGAAACATGTAATATATTCTTAACTACAAATAACTAAAAGATATCGATATCTTTAAATTTTATAAAAATATTGCAGAAATTCTATATCAACATAAATACTTTTTAACTACATACGAACTAGGTACACATAAGAGCTTTTTTGTGACATTCTAATTGATATCTAATTTTTTTAATAAAAAAATAGGTATAAATAATCAAGCATGATATATAGTCATAATTTAATTACTGGATTGATAAAAATTATATTTCATGAAAATTTATTGAATACATAATTGTGTCCAATGTTACACCCATGTCAATCGATTCCTCCACTAACCGAGAAAAGTTGTCAAAATTAATGTTTGAAAGTTGATGTCAAAAGTGAACGAACCTAGTTTATATATATATATATATATATATATATATATATATATATATATATATATATATATATATATATATATATATATATATATATATATATATATAGTGTAAGTGTATGTGGAGATATTCATTTGTATCATAAATATAAGAGCTATGTTTGTACTCATGATGCATAAGATATTATGTCAAATTTCATCATTAGATGAGATGTAAACTCTATTTGAATGGAGTCCACACCATATTCAATGATAAATTATATGTGAGTTGACATAATATCCTACACATTATGAGTACAAATACATTTTTGGTAAATATAACCCAACCGCTAGCTATATATAAAAAATAAATATAAACCCAACCGAGAAAAGCGACCGAACCTGAGCATCATGTGATAGTCATCGTATTTTTCAGGGAGTAGCTCGTCCAAGATGAGAGCTTGACGGAACTCATTTACAACTTTCGACTCATCAGCATCACGAAAATCCTCGATTTCAACGGACATAACCTTGCTGCTTCGTCTGCCCTTCCTGGTGGTCAGAGAATTCCTGAACATCTTCTTTAATGATCCAACACGGTCAGTCTTTTCAAGGACTGCAATGCAAGCATGTAATCATAAATTAATAACATGAAAAACTGCTTTTTGATTTGCAATTGTACTAAATGGCATTGAGTTATATATTACTTTTACATAGTTTCGTTTGGGTGTTTATTGGTGAAAGGGAAGAATACATTTTGCAATCACTAATGAAAGTAATGTTATTGCTGGGGATTCATCTTTTATGTAAATGAAAGTGATTCACATATATAAATACAGAATTAATACCCCGACATTTTGACTTATTATATATCACTGTGAAATCCCTATTCTTATCGCACATACTCTCTTATGTCAATAGACATATAAATATGTAAAAATTAAATATCATTATTCATGGGGTATTTAAGTAAGTTGGAAAAGAAAAAAAAGAGTAATGGGATGGACACCTGGCCTGGGAGATAGAGGTCCAGACATGTTGTTTATGTTGATTGCTTCTGCTTTGTATTCAGGAGAATCAGCACTCATCATCCAAATGCCCTACCTGCAGCCCCCACCAACCAATAAATTATTAATTAAACACAATGTCAACATGCAACCATGCAAATACACAAGTGGTTTATATAATGGTACAATATATATTATATATATATAAGTGTGTGCTTTTTTGCAATAATATTTAACTTATTCAGCAATTATAAAAAGCTGTTCTCTTGAATGTTTTAATGGTTAAAAAAGAAAGCAGTTGAAACATGTGAGAGATTTATTAAATGAGCATCCAATGAGATTTGCAAAAGTTTGGGGGAAACGGAAAAGGAAGGAAGAAAGGGAATGACCTCTTGAAAATGAAGGGGACGGAGGAGAGGGAAAAGAGAGAGAGAGAGAGAGAGAAATTATAAAGAAGAGAGGATGATCCTGAAAATAGGTTGCAGTTTTCAGAGACAGAGAGGCTTCCATTGCGCGCCATTGACAATAACTTTGACCATGTCATAGGTAAGATACAAGGACCGTTAATTGATTCAGCATTTTTTTCTAATTCAGGATATCCAATTCGTATTGCATCTCCTGTCTTCCACACTAACATCTCTCTTTCCCAGCTTTCCACTCATTAACTAACTCAAGCCCTTGTCAAATGCTTTTAAGTTGTTAGGATTAATCATAAATGATCGGATCTGATAAAATAAATAAATAAATAAATAAATGCGTAGTGTCAAATTATATGACACATTAATTTAACATCAAAACATTAATTCATTACAAAAGAAGATAAAAACTAAAGAAAAGAAAAAAGACAAACACCCATTAATTCCTATCCAACAATAATATCATAATGTAGATGATTTGTCCACAAATCATACAAGCAAATCATTATAGAACCTGACACTAAGACTTGATGTGATATTGCTTTGACTTTTTAGAGTTGTTGAGCTCTTTAAGCTCTCCAAAAACGTCTCTAAAAAATTTAATAATATTATTTAATAAATTAATATAAAAGTTACTCTCATTAGGGAAAAACCATTATAATAGTATTTGGTAAATATATTATAAGTGCTTATAATAAAAAATGACTATAATAAATATAGATATTAAAGAAATAAATTTCTACTCTCATTTTCATTAAGTAAAGTAAAGTTATACTAATCCTTTAAATTTTAAAATGCATAAGTTAGTTCTAAAAAATCTTATTAGGTGTTCTTGAAAGCATCCTTGTCTTTTAAAAGCCAAGAGTGAAATTATCTCAACTTTTTTTTTATCTATAAATAGAAAAAATTGGCTAATACTTTTCATAAGCAGTGCACGATTACCTCCTTGGAGAGCAATACCAAATTAAATCAACCCTAACTCAATTCTGGTTTGCGAAATAACTAAATTTAACAAGACATAAAGTTATGAAAATCTTAATAATATTATCAACATATGAGTGATATCTTAGTTTTTAGGAAAACATGCATATACGTACTCTGTAAACTTTTCTTATTTTAAAATTTTCATCCTAAATTTTAGTTTCAAATAAAATCCCTTCAGCTCTCCAAAACTCGTTTGCAAATCATTTTATATATAATTTAAAGGTTAAATTAATTAAGGAGTCATTCTAATTTCATCAATTTTTTAATAAGTTCTTATAGTTAAAAAATGAGCAATTAGGTCCTAAACTCGCAAGTTGAGTTTATGCAACTGATATTATGAGTGACTTTAACTTAATTTGTGAATTAAAGGATATATTTGTGAGTGCTTACTGTTATATTATTCCAATCATATTATTCTTATTATTATTTCACAAATCAAATATTATTATTATGCTTTGAAACTGATTTTCAATTCCAACGTATATGTTGCCTTTAACGTTATTATTACTATGCTTTGAAATTGATTTTCAATTCCAACGTACATGTACTTGAAAAAATCCCATTTGTATATTGGTTCGGTGGTGAATAAGAAATTGTTCCTATTCTTACTTAACCAAATCTTTTAATGTTGCCAAGAGAGGATTCTTGACCAGTCACATTTAAGTTATTTGAGTGTGAAGTACTATCATGTAATTGCATATTATTCAATTTTTCTACACGAAAGTCATTCAAGAGTTTTTTTGATATGACCTTATCACTTGGATTGGTTTTAACTTGATATTTAGTATTCAAAACTTGAGAAAGTGGTTAGCTAAAATATCCCGTACTATGCGTGATATTTTTTAAATGCAATTCTGCTTAACATCTATGAACAGTTTTGATTCTAATTTTTTGATTGAGAAAACGTTAGAAAATAAACTAGAAAGAGTCTCTAATTCTCTTTTTCTCATTCTACTTATTTTTTATCTAGTCTTTATAACTTGAATTTGTAGAGTGTTTAGGTAAAATCGAGAGACCAGCCTTACTAGTTTTAGAGATCCCAATATATTGGAAGAGCCTGATGTATCCTGGAGGAATTTTGACTACACCAAGATATTCCTTGAGCCTAATGCTTTTGCATGCCCTAGGCTTTATTGTTTTGTTTATTTTCTTCTTTGTATAGGTACAGGTCGATAACAATCTCAAGGAATATGGCTGACAACAATTCCAACAACGCTGGTGATGGGGACAATAATGGCACATCAATGACTTCCAAACCACGCCTGTCAACAATACTCCTCCTGTTGTTGTTTCCAATGTCATCTATGCTAAACCTCTACCAGACATGTCCAAGATTGAGGTGTTCGATGGAAATGGTAGCAACTATCATTGGCAAGAGAGGATATATTCCATCCTTGATATGCACGGGGTGGCCGAGACTCTCACCGCTCGTCCAACATCCGCATCCTTTAAAGCTTTAGAAGATTGGATCCCGCCAACAAAGTCTGCCGTCACACAATTATCTCAACTCTATCAAACGAGTTATTTGATGTATATTGCACCTACAAATAGGCCAACAAGATATGGGATTCAATGCCACTGAAATATCCTGAAGATGGTGCTCGTTAGAAGTTTGTCATAGGACATTATTGCCGATGGGAGATGACTGACAATAAGGATATCCGTACTCAAATCAATGAGTACCACAAGCTGTTGGAGAATCTGAAAGTAGAAAAAATCTCATTGCCAGATGAGTTTGTGGCCGGAATATTGATAGAGAAGTTCGATTCATGGAAGGAACTACCAAAACCAACTAAAGCATAAGAACAAGCAATTTTCACTGGCTGAATTAATCAAACATATTATCATTGAAGACAGGTAGCCGTAAGGAGATTGCAGAAGTAAGGGCTAAAGCACTAGCATCCAAGGCTCACTTGCTGCAAGGTCATAAAAAGAGGTATGACAATAACAAAAAGGTCTAAATCTAATTTGGTTACAATTCCTTTACCAATAACAAAAGGTCTAAATCTAATTCTGGTTACAATTCCTTTACCAACTTTCAAAGAGAAAATAATGTCACTTTCAAAAGAAGTGGAGGGTGTTATATTTATGGTAAACCAATTCACAGAGCATCACAATGTCGAAGGAGAGCGGCTGACTGGAAATCCTCCTAGGCCAAAGCCAAAAGCAAATTTGGTTGAAGGAGATGATATAGTTGCTGGTCGTCTCTCAAGCAATGCTTGTCACCAATGTCAACGTTGAGTGATTGATTCTGGAGCTACTAGGCATATATGTGCCAATAGGAATGCATTTGCCTCCTATACTACTATAGGGGATGAAGAAGAAGGGCAAGTTTATCTTGGTGACTCCAAAATTGCACCGATGCAAGGAAAAAGAAAAATTATGTTAAAGCTAAGATATGGGAAGACTTTGGCACTCAAAGATGTTTTACATGTGCCTAGTATTAGGGCAAATTTGATTTCTATAGCATTGGGAAAGCTAGGGTAAAGGTTTCCTTTGAGTCTAACAAGATTGTGATGACTAAAAATAATGTTTTGGTTGGAAAAGGTTATGGTAATCATGGACTTTTTGTTTTCAATGTTTTTGAAATAATGAATGTTTCTAATTTTGCTTATATGATTAAATCTATGGATATTTGACATGCTAATTAGGACATGTTAGTATACCATATATTAAGAAAATGCAATATTTGGGTATGATTTATGGCATAACTAGTTCAAATTTAGATAAATGTGAAATATGTGCATAATCAAAATTAACTACAAAATCATGTCCTTCTCTACATAGAAACTGATTTTTAGAATTGATTTATTCTGATCTTGGTGGTTTAAAACAAACTATGACTAGAGGTGGTAAAAAATATTATGTGACTTTTATTGATAATTTTTCTAGATATACTAAAGTTTATTTAATATGAAATAAAGATGAAGTGTTTGATATGTTTTTATCTTATAAAGTTGAAGTTGAAAATTAATTAAGTAGGAAAAAAAAAAGAGTTAGATCTGATAGAGGAGGATAGTATATTTTATTTAATGAGTTTTGTGAAAAAGAAGGAATAATACATGGAGTAACTCCACCTTATTCACCCGAATCTAATGATGTACCTGAAAGAAAAAATAGAACATTAAAAGAAATGATGAATGCATTATTAATAAGTTCTAATGCACCTATTAATTTATGGGGGAAGCAATTTTAACTGCATGCTATATATAAAATAGAATACCTTACAGGAAAACAAATAAATCATCTTATGAAATGTGGAAAGGATACAAACCAAAACTAAATTACATAAAAGTGTGGGGGTGTTTGGCAAAAGTTATGTTACATGAACCTAAGAGAAAGAAATTAGGATCTAAGACCTCAGATTGCATATTTATTGGATATGTTGAACATAGTGCTTATAGATTTTTAGTATTAAAAAGTGAAGCTCTTGAATAAAATACAATAATTGAAACAAAAAATGCAGAAATCTTTGAACACATATATCCATTAAAATTAGAGAAAATATCTAGTATGCCTTCTCATATTAATCAAGATAACACATATGAATATTTGAGAAGAAGTAAAAGACAAAGAGTGGAGAAATCATTTGGAAATGATTTTTATACATATATTGTAGAAAATGATCCAATAATATTCTCTGAAGCTATTAACTCACCTAATGAACAATTATGGAGAGATGCAATAAAATCTGAAATTAACGCAAATAAAAAATCTAATACATGGGTTTTAGTTGATTTACCACCTGGGGTAAAATCTATCGAATGTAAATGGATATTTAAAAGAAAATTTAATCTTGATGGAACAATAGAAAAATATAAAGCAAGACTGGTTGCTAAAGGTTTTAGTCAAAAACAAAATGTTGATTATTTTGATACTTTTGCACCAGTAACAAGGGTTGCATCTATACTAGTTCTAATTGTGTTAGCTTCAATTTATAAATTAATTATTCACCAAATGGATGTCAAAATAGATTTCTTAAATAGTGATTTGGAAGAAGAAATATATATGATACAACTTGAAGGATGTGTGGAACCTGGACAAGAAAATAAAGTATGCAAATTATTAAATCCCTTTATGATTTAAAACAGGCACCCAAACAATGGCATGAAAATTTTGATCAAGTTCTAATTTCTGATGGTTTCTCTTATGTAGAAGTAGATAAATGTGTTTACACTAAATTATTTAGTGATGATTGTGTGATTATTTGTTTATATGTGGATGATATGCTTATATTTGGCAATAGTCTTAATGTTGTGATTGAGACAAAGAAGTTTATATCATCAAATTTTGATATGAAGGATATAGGCATAACTAATATGATTTTGGGTATTAAAGTCATAAGAAAGTGTGACAATATTATATTGTCACAAGAGCAATATGTGGAGAAACTTCTAAAGAAGTTTAGACATTTTGATGTTAAACTTGTGAGTACCCCTTATGACGGTAATGCTCAATTAAAGAAGAATAGGGATGACCCTATGGCCAGTCTAAGTATGCACAGATTATTAGGAGTTTGTTGCACTTGATGAATTTCACTCGACCTGACATACCATATGCTGTGTAGATTGAGTAGATATACACATAGTCCAAACAATGATCATTGGGCCGCATTGGCTAGATTGATGAAATATCTGAGAGTACTATGAATTATGGTATAGAGTATAGTGGATTCCCAGTGTATTAGAATGATACAGTGATGCTAACTGGATCTTAAATTCTGATAGATTAAATCCACTAGTGGATATGTGTTTACCTTGGGAGGTGGTGCTGTTACTTGGCGATCAGCCAAGCAAACAATAATTACAAAGTCCACCATGGAATCAGAGTTCATAGCTCTAGAACAAGCTAGTAATGAGGCTGAGTGGTTAAAAAATTTCTTTAGCAATATTCCATTAGGAATAAAGCCTATTCCTTCTGTGTCTGTACATTGTGATAATAAAGCGGCAATAGCTATTGCAAATAACAAAACATATAGTTGTAAAAGTAGACACATTAGGTTGAGACATGAAGTGGTAAAGCGCTGTTGAAAGATGGAACAATATCCATTGATTATGTGAAGTCGGAATTGAATCTAGCTAATCCTTTGACTAAGCCTCTTGGGAGGAATTTTAGTGCCACATCAAGGGGAATGGGACTTTAGCTAATTTAAACTTAACGTGATGGGAACCCAACCTTTGTGAGTGGAGATCCCATGAAAAAGGTTTATATGGGTAATAACAAGTTCTATCTGTTCGTTCTTGCTAGCACATTTGATGTCTTTCCTATGGTGTGAGAAGTGGCTTGTGCTACTGCATTATTGTGAGGGTAAGCTTAATGCTTTTAATGAATTTCATAGTCCTTAATTATGGGTGGTGTATAAGGTGTGGTATACACTTTATGAAAATCACCTATATGAGTGTGGGAGTGGGGCCGCTCCTATGAGACAGTGGCTAAGTCTCTAGAGCACTCATAAATACTAGGCACGTGCATGGCCTAAAAGCACAACGTAGCGATAACGATAAGGAATAAGTGGGTGTAAATGTGATCAGATAGGATTCTAATTTACATTAAAAATGTTTTAGTTTGTAGAGATTCTACTTCACCAATTGCATTATAATTTAAAGTTCTACCTATCTAGGTCTGGTTCATAGTCCAAAAAACACTAGATTCAATGCATTTACATTCATGTTTAACCCAAATATTTTATATTAATGAATTTGATTTTGAAATAAGTAGGGGATTGTTATATTATTTCAATCATATTATTCTTATTATTATTTCACAAATCAAATATTATTATTATGCTTTGAAATTGATTTTCAATTCCAATGTACATGTACTTGAAAAAATCCCATTTGTATTATTGGTTCGATGTAAATAAAAAATTGTTCCTATTATTCCTGAACCAAATCTTTTAGTGCTACCAAGAGAGGATTCTTGACCAACCATGTTTAAGTTATTTGATGTGAAACACTATAATGTAACTGCATATTATCCAGATTTTTCTACACCAAAAAGTCATTCAACAAGTTTTTTGATATGGCCTTATCACTTTGATTGATTTAACTTGATATCCAGTATTCAAAACTTGAGAAAATGGTCAGCTAAAATATCCCGTACTATGTGTGATATTTTTTATATGCAAGTTCTATTTAACATCTCTGAAGTTTTAATTCTAATTTTTTGACCGAGAAAACGTTCAGAAAATAAACTATAGAGTCTCTAATTCTCCTCTCTTCTCTTTTTTTTTTTTATCTAGTCTTTACAACTTGAATTTTTAGAGTGTTTGGGTGAAATGAGAGACTAACCTTGTTAGTTTTAGAGATCCCAATATACTGGAAAAGCCTGTTGTATCCTGGAGGAATTTGGACTACACAGAAATATTCCTTGAGCCCAATGCTTTTGCACGTCTCATGCTTTATTGTTTTGTTTATTTTCTTATTTGTAGGTACAGGTCGATAACACTTACTTCGTTATATCCTTAAATTGATTACAACACATGCTTGCATTCGATGTTTTTATATAATTGGACTAATGGGTAAGTGGTTCAATGTTCTACGGGTCTAATTGATTTAGGGGACGCTTGATATGATTTTTTTGGTTGAAAAATACTTTTTATAACAAAAAATTATATTATAAACTTGGATAATTTTTAAAAAGAATTACCATCTAAAAAAAATAGTTTTTAGCGTTTTTAAGAAGTTAAAAAAATAGCTTAAAAAAATCATTTTTGGGTTTTTTTAGTTATATATAAAGGGTGTGTATGTTTCAAATTATTTTTTTAAAAAAATTAATTATAAAACTTAAGTTTTATATGTAATTGAAAAAATTGATAATTGAAAGCTACTATTTTTAACTTCTATAAAAGAAGTTAAAAATTGATTTTTTGAGATTTTGATTATTTTTTAAAAAAATTATCTAAATATACAAAAATTATTTTTTAATAAAAAAGTGATTGTTAACCCTAGAATCCTATCCAAACACACCCAAAATTTAAGTTTCATAATATTCTTTTGCAAAATTTGAAATAACGCACCAATCACTCCTAAAATAACCATATATGTTTGTAAACTCCAGATGTTATTAACAAGTCAATAAATTGAAACATTAAGAGTTTAATTTCTATGCATTGATAATATAAAAAAAATTTACATTGTTATCCAATCAAATCATTCTATTCATAGTTATTCAGACTTAGCCCGATCATCGACTCGGTTAAGGGTTAATTCAACCAAGTGGAGCATTAGTTGAACAGATTTTATTAAATCAATATATAAAAATACAATTTAATCAAACACAATGGCAGAACAAAAAGATTAGCCAAGTGGTTGCAACCCACTCTCCTTACTAGGTAGTAGGCGCGAGGTTCAGTTTCCTATTTAAGGCCGATAAGTTTTAATAACTAGGATTCCATTTTAATGACTTTGCAAGTAATGGTGTGAAACTCAACTACTATTATTGATTTGGCAATATATGATTGGATGATAATGTAAAATTTTTTTACATGTCAATGCATAAAAATTAAACTATATGAAATTTCAATTTAAGTTTTAACTTTCAATATCAACTTCATCCACAAAGGAATAGTATATGTTTTACTATATTTTCTTTGTCTACCTCCCGAACTCCGTAGATTTTAGATTTCTTTCGAGTTATATTTGGACTTTTAAGGCCAACAATTTTAGTTGTTGTTTTCTTTTTCTTTTTTTTTTTCACACCATGGCTTTAGCCAAATGTATTAAATCCACGAGCTGATCTATAAAACCTCCTAGATGAATATAGGGTGAGAAGCATATGTGAGGACATTTTTTTTCTTTTTGTTTGCTGAGTGAGTGCTTGGAAAAAAAATGGAGGAGGTTTTTTATGGTTGCTTATTATAATTGTGAGATAATTTAAAACTCACAAGATGAAGTCCAGTTTGCTGTCAAAATCCACCACTTGTTTGTGTTTGTTCATCTATGACTCTTTCTGAGCTTTATGCCAAAATTCTTCACAAGTTGCATGCAAGAAACAAGCAAATAATTCAAATGGTGTATCGGCTACCTATATTGATTACTCAACGTGAGTTCAATATGGAAGTTGCAGCATTGAAAGTGACGATGATTTGAGGATGATGTTTGATTGTCATAATCAATTTCCTGACCTTCATCTTATGGAGGTATTCATAGCTTTGGGATTGTAGATGAGCTCTGATGGAACCACTCCCGTTCAAGTATTTGATAGATTGTCATTAGCTCATCTTTGGATAATTTCGATACCAAGTCCAATGGTCAATGAAAACCTTGAAGAAGAAAATGAGGAAAATGTGATGAGTGGCCTAAATTGAGAACTGGCGACTAAGGTTGGTAGAGAGGTTCCACTTGACGGTCCAATTGCAGGGTATGAGCTTTATAATGAACTGGGTTTTGAAGAGAAGTCAAACAATGGTAAAACTTTATTTACAATGTTATTTGTGAATTATTTTACTTTTCGTAACCTATGTGGTTAAGTTTTTAGTATTGTCTAAGGTCTAAATTGTTTTACTATTTTTTGATGAAGTATGGGAGTACTCACTTCCATTGCTAAATGTGAATTAATTTGTTATATCTTTCAATTTTTTGTTAAGTTATTATTTAATATTGTTTACATCCTTATTTATGAAGTAGTGCAATATTTTTTTAATTTTAGTAGTTAATGAAATAATTTAAATTATTGTCCATGCATTAATGTTATTAATTTTTATTATGAAGTGTGTGGTTAGTTTATTGTTCATTACAATTGATTGATTATTTACATTGAATATTATGATATTTTGATTTAACTTGAAACTTTTAAGTGCCTCTACGATGATGACAATAAGATAATGCCTCCTACCCAAAGCCAACCTTTGACACAATCTCTTGTGCTATCCAAAAGTCAATGAATAGGCCATTATTCAAGTTTGAATATGGAAGCAACATAGATGACAATGGATGCTGGGTTTAGGGGCATTATTGGTAGTGGGGATATTGTGCAATTATCTAGATAGCACTCTTTGCAGGAAGGCATTAGTTCCCAAATAAAGAATTTGTGCTACTTGCAGTTAAAAACTATAGCATTTGAAGGGGGGTTGAGTATAAGGTCCACAAGTCAAATCAAACAAAATATCAAGGAAAATGCAAGCATTATGGGAGTGAGTGTAATTACAGCATTCGTGTGACATATCGACGGAAAAAGAGAATTTGGGAGGTTTGAAAGTATAATAAAGAATATACTTGTTTGGCTAGAGGAGTTTCACAGCGCAACCCCACTTGGATGTTGATGTCATCACTTCTTGCATTTTTTCTATTGTTGAAGCTAACCCAACCGTTCCTATTAGAGTGTTGCAAGGCTCGGTGCATGAAAATATGGGTTTACTGTTTCATATAGGAGAGCATGGCTAGCAAAATACAAAGCCATTGCTTAGATTTATGGAGATTGGGAAGACTCTTACGCTACTTAAATAAATGCACTACACTATTTAAAATAAATAAAATTATAATATTTAACAACCAAAAAATTACATGCGCATCTAGATTTGTGGAGATATGTCTACATTAATCCGGCTATATAAATTGTTTTCCCCCATATCTTTCTGACTACTTTTTCCACTGTCCAACTCTCTTGCTCTCTTTGAGTAAAAATAAAAAAGATGCGTGGTCCACCACCACGAATGCGTATCGGATTTATAGTGGATGGCAGCATAATTCGGCTAACTATGACCTGTTTACGTAAAATGGCTAACTTTGCATTGTTTTACTAATACGCTAAACAGAGCCGTTTCATGTATTTTGACTCTGCAACGGTTAGTTTCACTGCACTTAATACGTTTAATAGCTAGCCATTTTATATCCTGACTTGTTTCATTCCTGATTTTGTTAGTCATTATTCATTTGCTAGGCAACGTATTACGGAACCTATTTCGTTTAACTGCAAGTCGTATTGCTATAATTCAAAAACGGTGTATATTGGTAAATAATATCAAAATTGATGGATTTATGTATTTAAGCATTTTTTCAATTTTTTTGGGTTAAAAAACCATGGATTTTGTCCTCATTTTAGAAAATAAAAATATAAAACAACTCTAGTTTTTTAAACTATAAAAATAGTTGCAATTTCTTAGAGTATATGGATTTAATTTACCTACATTGTTCGTGTAAAAAAAAAAAATCACAGACCATACTAGCAAAAATATAAACTCCACAACCCATTAGCTTAGAAATTATAGAAATATATGATTAGATGATTTACACTAACAATACATCAAAATTAATCTCTACAATCGTTTATACCTTTTTAAATTAAAATATTATCTTGTTCCAAAATTTAATTTAATTTTTACCCATTTTTGGCAATTCAACCGATTTATCAATTTGTTAGCAATAACTTAGCAAATGGAGTCGCGTGTTCACAACTCAAGAGACCCAATTTGTTAGATTCCTGTTTTGAATACTTTATGATTTGTTGGTACAAAATCACCAATCTGTGGCTTGTTTTACTATAGTTGTGATTCCATGATTGTTCATTTTGTTTTGTTCATCTTCTCATAGAGGGTTAGATCTTATTACAAGAATCGAAATCATAGTTTTAAAGATCGGACCGTCTAGCCGATTCGGATCAACATATGCCTCCAAGCAAATTTAGAACCTCCTCAAAAAATCAAGTGTGGGGTTCGAACGTAAGGGAAAGGAGCATGCCACCTCTACCACTAGACTAGCGAACTTTGTGTTATGTTTTGTTTTTTTTATATATAACATATATTTTGTTACATTAAATTATATTTATTATATATTAATTTAATTACATTCGGTTCAACTAGTGACTAACCGTTGAACTAGTGATCTAGTGCCATGACGAGTTAATAAGGGTAAAGTCTGAAAACTATGATGGAAACAACCCATACCGTGTTGAATTGGTTTGTTTAGGGTTTGACCAACTTTATTTTCCAAAATCGTTACAAAGGCTGACTAATTGCTGTTTGAATTGGATTTTAATCACCACTGGCATGAGTTACGGAGCAATATTTTAGAAAAAGCTTTGGCTCCATTACGACAACCCTCATTGGAGTTGCCTAATAGTGAAACAAACAGGCTATACAAGATTGATTGGTGTGGACATTTTTCTATGGGAAAATTATACTTTATTCCTGAATTATAAATTATGTGCACTTTAATTCCTAAATTTTAAAAAGGGCACCCCTTGTGGTTTACAAGAATAACATTCCACCTCATTTTCACTAAAAACTATCACTCCACCCTAATGACTTGACTATGCTTACAAGAGTTAACCATGGTTATTTGGTATCATACAAAAAAAAATTATTGTTATAAAGTTGGGGTTACATCATCTTTCTCAACACAAAAGCTGAAAGAAACTCTATTTCTCTATGAACCACACACTACAGGTGAGACCATAATTGATAGACATCCTTTCTAGCAATCCAACCCTTCTAATCCCAATCCCTTAAATCCCAAATCCCATTCCATCAAATTCCCCCTTTCAATCCTTCAAAGTACGTGGAGTATTTCCTCCAAACCGTTTTAGACTTTTAGTGCAACATCAATACTCATCAGTGAATAGACCCAAGTTTAGTTACATGACTTGTGGATTCAAGTACCATATAATCACATAACTTTCTGCCATATGTATGCAATTACCCGTGAAGTGACACAACTAATAGTGGCTATAGTACACAAGTAAGGAAATGCAATAACATGTCTGTTATAAGATGAGAGAATATCTTCAGGGAATTATTTAAAGATGGCCAATTGGTGCACAATCAAGGCACCGAACGGACTATTATGACAAGCTCCATAATAGGGGTTAGGTGAATTCTTCGTAACCATCACAAGTGAGGGCAAATTTACATCTACACAAAATAGGTTAAAAGACTTACCTTGATTCAAATTTATATCAATTCACGGAATTAAACCTCCAATACATGTCACAAAACTAAAACATACAAGAATCAATCAAGAACCTGTATTAGATACATTAAAAATCAACCAACAAAAACGATAAAAGACGAGATACAAGCTGAAGGTGCAATATGGAATGTTTTGCTTGTTATGGCAGGGGCTTGTGTTGCTCATTTTGTGTGGGTGGGGGTGAAGTGTGAAGGAAGTCCCGCTAGTTAGATGTGTAAACCCAAGGCAGGCGAGATAGATTAGTAAATGGTTAGGCTTTGTGGATAAAAGTTACTAGGACATAAACCATAGTTACCTCTAATGTTTGTTCATTGGTGGAGTGATGATTTTTTAGGAGAATTGTCACAACGTACCCGGAGGGCACATGCGACGAGAAGTCGCTGATTTTGAAATAATAAATAAAATAGGAGCCGCCACCAATTTTAATTCTGGAAAAATTGGAAAACCTTTTTAATTTGTAAACTGGTCTTTTAAAAATTCTGAGGTTCGAGTCTGATTATGATTAGGAAGGGTGGAAACTTATCCCACTTGCACTAATACATCCGTATAATACGGTTACCTTAGAGCTTATTATGCAAATTTGTTTATAATTTCAATAATATTTAATTTTCCCTTAAATAATCACAATTATGTACAAACATAAAATAAAATAAAATAAAATTAGAACAAGGAATAAAAATTAAATGAGAACACAATTTAAAGAAAAATTAATTTTGGCTTGATAGTTGTTTGCTACGCCGACGTACCTCTGGTGCAATGAGAACTCAAAGCCACGTCGTTCTGTAGAAAATAAGTCTGTGTTGATTGATTTTAATTAAAAGAGAAGAGAAATATGTTGATTGGTTTTAATTAAAAGAGAAGAGAAATGTGTTGATTGATTTTTAATTTTTAGAAATGGATTTTTATCTTTAAATGAAAGGAAAACTTTTTCTTTTTGATATACTCTAACTTCAACAAAATTAATCCGTGAATACAAATACATAATTAAATTTAAACAAAACATGTAAGCATATATAATAATTAAACTAAAAATTTTATTAATTCATAAACACAATTACACAATTAATTTAAATACACAACACATAAAAATGATTAAACTGAAAAAACTAATTATTATTTTTTTATCCTCCTTTTTTAGTGAAACAAAATACTCAAGTATTTATTTTAAACCCAAAGTATAAACATTTTTTATCATTTTTAATTCTGACTCAAATTAAAATTAAAACAAACAAACATAAAAGAACTCAAAATAAAACCATTACTACCCAAACAAGTAAAGATTAAAACAAACAAACATAAAAGAACTCAAAATAAAACCATTACTACCCTAAACAATTAAGTATTAATTTAAACAAGTAAACTTGAAATAAATAAAATATTACTAACCCCAAAACAAAAAAAAAATAAATATAATATAATATTATTATCCTACTCCCTACCCTTACACTAACTCACACACACACACACAATAACACCCTCTCACTCACTAACCCATTCACACAGCATCACTTATCATCATCACACACACACACATTGAGAATGAGAGGCAGAGGGTGAGAAAGAGAGAGAGGAACAGAGAGAGCTGAAAGAGAGAGAGAGAGAAAGGGGCGGAGGGAAAGGGAGAGGCGAGAGGGATGGCTGCCTGCACCGGCGACTGCGGGGGGAAGGCGGGCGCTCGCGAATAGGTCGACGAGAGGAGAGATGGCGTCGGCGCGTGCATGGGGGAGGTGGAAAGGGGTGGTTCTCGATCGCGAGGAAGGAGATCGGAGAGGAGAGACAGAGCGGCGTGCATGGGGAGACGGACGCGCGGATGGCGGTGAGTGCGGGCCGGACTTCGCGGCGGTTCTCGGCGATGATGGCTGAGCTGGGTGGCGTCTGCAGAGGCGGCGGCGTTGCGCTCGCGATCCGACGGGAGCGCCTTTGGTGCGCTGCGACGGAGGGCTGGTGCGCGTGGTATGGTGCGACGGAGATCTGGAGGAAGGGGAGGTCAGACCGCGAAGCTCGCGGCTGGCTTCGTCGCGGAGTGGAGGTGGAGGAGGTGCTCGGAGGGCGGTTCACGGAGATCACGAGGTGGCGCGCGCTGAGCTATGCGGCGTTGGAGGACGATGGAGGTGAACCCGGTCTGGCGGTCGCGTGCGCGGGAGATCGGGTGGCGGTGATAGGGGTAGTGCGGGGCTAGGAAAGAGGAAGGAAGATTGGCTGGGACGGTGGTGGCGGCGCGTGGCAACGGCGGCGAGGTGCTGGCGATGAAGATGGAGGCTTTATGAGGATGATGATGATGTGAGGCCGCGGCTTGGAGAGCGGAAACCGCGCGGCCTCCTCTTCTTTCTCTTTTTTTGTATTAATTTTTTGATGATGATGATACTGTTCCTGATAGAATTACCTTGTTATTGGGTTGTCTTGGAATTTTTTTGCAGATTTCTTCCTGTTGGCTTGTTGATGTATTCGAATCTATTCTTTTGATTTTTGGTGTTTGAATTTATGCTGATTGATTGGAAATTTTTGCTGACTTGTTTTTTTTTTTTTTTTTTTTTGAAATTTTCCTCCCCTTCCCAGTTGATGATGGATGTATATATGGTGTTGTTAGTCAAACAAAATTATTGCTGATTCCATCTTTCCAGTTGGCTTCTCGATCCAAAAATGCCACCGGAAGGATTTTTATCATTTAGCATAGAGTGGACACCATCATGGTGTTGCCACTCCGTTATTTGACTTCCTTTTTCCTTTTGGTCACGGGTTTCTTTTTCCTTGTTTGCATGCATCACGGATGAAAATCTCAAAATATTCAGGTTTTATTTTTTTATGTTTTTTGAATTGAAAGGATTAGCTGAAAAAACTAAACAAAAATGGGGGCAAATTGGATGGGTTGGCCAATTGGAATGGGCTAAAAATGGAAATGCTTAACAAACAAAAATAAAACTGAAACTGATGGGCTAAAAGGATCGGGTTGAAAAGAAATTAAAATGGGCTAGTTTGATTTTCTTGGAATGAGATGCATTTTTCATTTTTCAAATTTTTGGATGAAAATAATAATAAGGATAAAAATACTGGACAAAATATGGTGTTCACATTGCCCCTCTTTACTTGTTACTTATTGAAAAATATAAAGTCTATGACTTTGATATTTTACTATAAGAAATAAGTAAAGATATGAACATATATTTTGTCCAAATGCAAGATGGAAATGCATTGATGATGATGGGCACATGATGACTCAATGATGATGAATATATGATGAGAATGAATGCATGATGACAATGACCATTGATGACTTCATGATAAATGCTTAGTGTTAAAGTGAATAGAATGAAATGTATGTGAAACTAAAAAAACCTATGGAAAATAATGTGAAAATTCTAAAAACATGTGAAATGTAAAAGCTTGTGAAAATGGGATTTGTATGGAATTTAAAATATGTGAAAATAAATGTGAAAGCGAAGGAAATGTGAAAGTATTGTAAAGACATGTGAAAGTAAATGTGAAAGCGAGTAAATGTCTGTGAAAGCAAATAAAATATGAAAGTACGTAAAGATTGTAAAAGCATTATAAATGTGAAAGCATTGTAAATGTGAAAGCATGTAAATGTGAAAATATGTAAATGTGAAAACATTGTAAATGTGAAAGCGTAAATGTGAAAGTAGTAAATTGTAAATGCAATGTGAAAGCATTGTAAAATGTGAAAGCAAGTAAATGTGAAAGCAATAAATGTGAAAGAATTGTGAAAGCGTAAATATAAAAGCGTAAATGTGAAAGCATGTAAATTGAAGCGAAATTATGAAAGTTGTAAATGTGAAAGCGTAAATTATGAAAGCATGTAAAACTTAAAAGACTTGTGAATTATGAAAATTGTGAAGGCAAAATTTTGCAAAGGTGTGTATGTGATGGCAATATGATGAATGATGCAAAATTGATGACAAGAATGATGACAATAGCTATTAGCTATTAAAATTGCCAGTTTGAGATATCTTTGCATTGCTCTTCAAGAAAGCTTTTGTCTATTTCCAAATGAGCCGTCTCTTTAGATGAACGTGTTGTGAACTTTTCATTGCAATTTCAAACATATCTCCTCTTAGTGACACTTCGACGTTCCCTTTTTGCCCAAGTTTTCATTGTCCTCATTTTTGCTTTGATCACCAATCTAGATTTTCAATCACGGACATCCATCAAAAACCCATATTTAGGCTGTCCTCTATGAATCTGACTGGCAGATTGCCCGTTATTCAATTCTAATCCATGAGTCCCTGCCTGACTTATTAGTTGAGTTTTGTTAGCAAATTAATCCCTTGATAGTATCTCAATTATAATATCATGATTATGCATAGTTTTAAAAGATTTTTGGTAGAAAACAAAGACAGAAGAGAAAGGCAATTTATTGGACTTTAATTGGAAAGTATGTACAGGATGTCAACAACTGTAAAGAAATGAAGAAGGAATAAAAGACTTATAGTGTTTGATTCCATGTGATCGACCCATTTCACTAATTCATTGGTTACACTAGACTTGAATTTCATGTTCACAAGTGTATCCTCCGTTTGTGCTCAACAATATGCCATGATCCACAAACATTCAAATTGCCCTGTTTCAGTGCCCACATTGCTTTTGATTATTGATCTGACCCTTCACCATTGCATAGGCCGCCTTTTCAGGTTTTCAACCTAGCAATTAAAAGTTGTCTTCCCTTTTCAGTTTGCTCTTTTTGTGCTCTAATTTTTGCCTAGGTTGCCCTTCAGGGCTTTCAACCTAGCGAGCATTTTTCTTTTCTTCTTTTTTTTTTTTAGGCAAAATATTTTTTCACGGCATTGAATTGATTGGTTTAGCTAGTACTTTGCCTTCTATATCAGTCAAGATCAATGCTCCTCAGAAAATGCATCTTTGACAATGTAAGGGCCTTCATGTGTGGGTGCCCATTTGCCTCTGTTATCCTCTTGATTCGGCAAAATTTTCTTCAAAACAAGATCGCCTGGTTGGAATGTTCGAGGGCGAACATTTTTATTAAATGCTTTCGCCATCCTTTTCTGGTACAACTGGCCATGGCATACCGCGCTTAGCCTTTTTCCTCAAGCATATTCAACTGCTCATATCTCATTTTAACCCACTCGGCTTCTTCCAATTTAGCTTCTGCTAAGACTCTTAAAGATGGTATTTCCACTTCTATAGGGGTCACTGCCTCCATTCCATACACCAGCGAATACGGGGTTGCCCAGTTGAGGATCTGACAGAAGTGCGATAGGCGTGTAATGCATAAGGCAGCATGTCACTCCAATCTTTATAAGTGACCACCATTTTCCCCAAGATCTTCTTGATGTTTTTGTTTGCTGCCTCTACAGCCCCATTCATCTTTGGTCGGTAAGGAGCCGAGTTGTGATGCTTGATCTTGAATTGCTCACACAGTTTTCGCACCTCTGCATTATTGAAATTTGTAGCATTATCTGTGATGAGTCTTTCTGGTAGACCATACCTACAAATAATGTTGTTCTTCAGAAATTTCACAACCACTTTCCGGGTTACATTGGCGTACGATACAGCTTCTACCCATTTGGTGAAGTAATCAATGGCTACTAGAATGAATCGATGCCCATTGGATGCTTTGGGGCTAATTGGCCCTATGACATCCATGCCCCACATTGCAAAAGGCCAAGGTGATGTAAGAGTGTGCAATGGCAGAGGAGGGGAATGGATTCGATCAGCATAGATTTGACATTTGTGGCATTTTCTGACAAACTCTATGCAGTCTTTTTCCATTGTGAGCCAAAAATATCCTTGCCTGAGAATTTGTCGGGACAATGTGTGCCCATTAGCGTGAGTTCCACAAATACCTTCATGGACTTCTGATATGATGGAGTTAGCTTCTCTAGCATCAACACATCTCAATAAGACTCCATCATGATTCCTCTTATACAAACCTCTCCAGAGAGGAAAAATGACATGGATAGCCGTCTGAGTGTCTTGTCATTCTCATTTGCTAATCCTGGATATTCTCTCCTTGATGAATTTCTTGATATCATAGAACCAAGGTCGAACGTCAGACTCTTCTTCAATGTTAGAACAATATGCTGGCTCTTCTAACAATTACTTGCAAAGGTCTTACTTCCACTTCTAGATCAAGATTGGTCATCACAGCCAAGGTGGCTAAGGCATCTGCAAACTGTTCTGGTCACGGGGCAAGTAATGGAAACTGACATCCTTGAATTCATCTTTTAAGCTCATAAGGTGTTCATAGTATGACAGTAACCTATGCTCTTTGACTCGCCATTCTCCATTGACCTGAAAAATGATTAAGGCTAAGTCCCGTAAACCTCCAACTCTTGCACCCCAAGGGATATTGCTGCCTTTAAGCCCGTTATACATGCTTCATATTCGGCCATGTTGTTGGTACAATCAAATGCCAGTTTCACGCAATTGGAAACCTTTCCATCAAGGGATATTAAGACTCCAACCCCATTCCCTCTTATGTTGACTGCACCGTCGAAATACATTTTCCACACTAAGCCCTCTTCTTCCTCATTTTCACTGTCCTCTTCTACAACTGCTAGGACGTCTTCATCAGGGAACTCGTGCTCCATTGACTGATATTCTTCAAGCGGGTTCTCGCCAGGTGATCAGCTATCACGCTTCCTTTTATAGATTTTCTTGTCACATACTTGATGTCGAATTCTGCTAGAGCCACTTGCCATTTGGACATTCTCAGGGAAATGTGTGGGCTTTCAAAGATGCATTTCATGGGGTCTATCCGAGATATGAGCAAGGTCGTATAATAGAGCATGTCCTGTCGTAATCTCTTCGCTGTCCACACCAATGCACAACAAGTCTTCTCAATAGCCAAATACCTAGACTCACAGTCATTGAACTTCTTACTCAAGTAGTAAATGGCTTGCTCCTTGAACCGGACTCGTCATGTTGACCCAACCTCCCCATAGACCCATGCAACACTGTGAGATATAGTATGAGCGGTCGCCCTGGAGTTGGCGGAACCAAAAGAGGTGGATTTGACAAATAGCTTTTAACTTTGTCAAAGGCTTCTTGACATCTATCATCCCATCTACCTGAGTTACTCTTCCTCAATAGCTTGAATATTGGCTCACAAGTACTGGTCAAGTTAGAGATGAATCTCGCTATGTAATTCAGACGACCAAGAAAACCTCGCACCTCTTTCTGTCTTTGGTGCTGGCATGTTTTGTATGGCTTTGATTTTGTCTGGATCTACCTCAATGCCTTTCTTGCTAACGATGAACCCTAACAACTTTCCTGTGGAAGCTCCAAAGGTACATTTTGCCATTCAGCCGAAGTTTGTAAATTCTCAATCTTTCAAACAGTTTCCTGAGCCTGCAACATGACTCTCTCCATCTTGTGACTTTGCTACCATATCATCCACATACACCTCCAACTCCTTGTGAATCATGTCATGGAAAAGGGTCACCATTGCTCGCTGATACGTTGCTCCAGCATTCTTTAGCCCGAATGGCATCACTCTATAGCAAAATACCCACTGAGTAACAAATGATGTTTTCTCTTTATCCTCTTCTGCCATCAAAATCTGATTGTAGCCTGAATAACCGTCCATGAAAGAGAATCGGTGACTTCTAGCTGTGTTATCAACTAGTACATCTATATGAGGCAGAGGAAAATTATCCTTCGGGCTTGCTTTATTCAAATCCGATAATCCACACACATTCTGACCTTTCCATCTTTCTTCGGCATGGTACTATATTGGCTATCCATCTTGGGTAGAGTGGGACCTCCAAGAAGCCTGCATCAAGTTGCTTTTCGACTTCAACTTTGATTTTCAGTGACATTTCGACTCATCCTCCGCTTTCTCGTTTAGGTTCCATTCCTTCAATCAATGGGATTTTATGAGCCACTATTTCTGGGTCCAAACCAGGCATATCTTTGTAGGACCAGGCGAAAATGTCCAGGAATTCATGGAACAATGCAATCATCTTTTCCCTTTCTGGATTGTCAACTATCTTAACTTCTTTCTTGTCTTCATCAGTACCCAATTCACAGTTTCAATGACTTCATCGTGTGGATTTATCCCCTTTTCCATTGAATTTATGATTTTGGCAAATTGTTGGCATAACTTAGGATCTTCATCTTGTTCATTTTCATTCGAGTCCATTGTAACACAATAACCAGTTAACGGGTTTTCACAATCATTTGCATAAGATGAAAATTCTGAAGGAGAAGGATCCCTGGAATTGAGATGAGATCCGAAATAAGAAAAGAGAAAAAATAAATAAATAAACAAGAAAAAACTTAACAAGAAATTGGAAAAGAGAAAAGTTTAATCAAGAGAATGGAAAAGAGAAACCACGCATAATCATTATTCAATTGAAATACAAGAGATGACTAAAGCATCCATTACTCAATGAAAAATAAATCATTCAAGGTGCAGATTCCAAGTTATTCACTGGCTCGAGGCTGGGTATAGTCAAGATATTCCTTCAAGGGTGCTAACAGTTTCTGCTTCTATCACCATTACCTGTTCAGGTCAGGAAATGTATCCCTAATATGTGGGATCTTCTTCTTGGATGTCTCAAAAGACATGATCACTTGTAGCTTCATACCCAAGGCCAAGTTTTCCAGGATTGTCAGGAAGTGAGATTGGATTCTTAATTCCTTGCAGTTGACTCCCTAATCCTTTTCCTTCTTCAAATCCACTCTTGCGCATTATACGAATGGCCACTTGATGCGCATCACCTTTTGATTCCATGGGTTCAGCTATCTCCAGGTTTTGGAATGATACCTCGAGAGTGTCTTCAGCACA
Source organism: Dalbergia oliveri (assembly GCA_030441495.1). Taxonomy (NCBI): domain Eukaryota; kingdom Viridiplantae; phylum Streptophyta; class Magnoliopsida; order Fabales; family Fabaceae; genus Dalbergia; species Dalbergia oliveri. The sequence goes on from JAMLFY010000001.1 coordinate 12,861,441, forward strand.
GTCAATGTATGGCCTCACTGGCTTAGTCACTAGCAATTCTTCTTCCCTTTGACAGTAACAAGTTTCCCGCCATCTATAAATTTTACCCTCTGATGAAGTGTTGAAGGGAAGCGCAAGCCTCATGAATCCAGGGTCTTCCCAAGCATCGTATACCCGGCTCAATATCCATCACCTGGAATTTGGTCACAAAAATAGTGGGTCCAATTTCTAGCGGGAGGTCGATGGCACCCATGATTTCCCTCATTGATCCATCAAACGCCTTCACAATTGTCCCGCTTGGTTCAATCACAGAGGAATCAACTGGCAATTGTTGTAGTGTGGAGTAAGGGAGCACATTGAAAGCTGATCCCCGTCAATCAATTTTGCAACATTAGCCTTGACATTTGAGGGTAATGTGGAGTGCTTCGGGCGCCCTCCTGGATGAGGAAAACCTCGCTTTCAGTGAACATGATGGCATTGGTCATTCTGATTGCATTTACTATCCCTTCAACCCTATCAGGGGTTATGTCTTTAGACACATAAGCTTGATCCAACACCTTTTTAATCGCATTGCGATGAGCCTCGAAGATAAGATTAGAGAATAGAGCGAGATCTTTGCTTGTGTTTTCTTCAGCTGTTCTACCACATCATACTCACTCTGTTTCATTATTTTCAGGAATTCTTCTTCTTCTTCTTCCTGGCTCTTTTCTTTATTCTCCTTCAGGTGCCATTGGGCATTTTTCAGGTATTTCTTGGGGCTTTTCAAAAATTTCTGGAGTATAACATCTACCACTCCGAGTAATTCCCCTATTCCTGTAACATTTGTAATAGACTCCGATGCAGAGGGTTCTGAACAATCTTCATTGCCATATTCAGACTTTGCGGTCACGGAGGACGAGAAGGCAAACTAAATACTTTGAAGACAGGTACTTGCTTTGGACTGGAATGTCATTCCAGACATTAAGAATTAGATTCTATCAGTTTCATACCTCCATGGAACCGCATGGTTACTTTCATAAGAAAACGGCTTAGGCACCTTGAAAATGAGTGTTGGCTCATAATTGTAGACTTTATAAACGGAGGTGCATGGTGAATCATGTTGATACTTTGTCTACTCCCCTTTGGTACCTCAAGCACCCCTAGCTTAATCATCTTTTCAATGTAGAGTTTCAGCTGTGGACATTCCTCTATGTGGTGTTTCATTTCGGAACACTCACAAAATAGATCATTTTCCTCTCCTTTCACCGTCCGTTTGCCTTTATCTCCTTCAACTTCCATCTCATAACCTGCCTTCCTCAATATTTCCAAGATCTCCTTCATTGAGAGCTTGTCATTCTCTACTCCTTGACTTTCATGTTTCTCATAGCAGATAGAATTCACTTGTCCTTCACTATGATTGGGGAACGGGTTGTTTCTTATGTGCGGCTTTGATTCTTCTTTTAGCTTGATGGCACCACTGTCAATTAAACGCCATACCGCATTTCAAACCCATAACAATCTTCGATTGAGTGTCCCGGGAGTTGGAATGATAATCGCAAGTATGGTTTGGATTGTACCACCGAGGATATGGTGGCATGAAAGTTTTTCAGGACACGGGCCTAACAAGTTGTCCCTACACAACTGCTTAACAGCAGCATGGCTCATATGGAAATCAGGTAAAGGTCTATTCTCCATCGGAGGCCTGCGAGCGTTGTTGGCATTGAATGGTGGAGGGGTTGTAAAGAGATGACTCGTTTGGTAGGCTTGGGGTTGTGTTTGGTGAGGTCTAGGTATCATTGGCCGTGGATATGAGACATGGTTGATTTGGTGTGGTTGAAGTGTGTATGGTATTTGGGGTGAAATAGCTCTTGGAGATGGATATTGTTGGTGTGGATAGGATGAGTATTGTGTGTGTGGGTAGGTTGGATATTGGTTTGGTCGAGGAGTGGGTTGTTGAGGGTGGATGTAGTTAATGGTGTTCTCCTTCTTCTTAAAATGGGGGCTCTTCTTGTGTTGGGACTCACTTGCTTCTCCTGTTACTTGCTCTAGCTTTCCTTCTTGGATATTGGTTTCAATCCTTTCTCCGATTTCAACCAAATCTACAAACTCTTTGACATGGGTCCCAAGCATGTTCTTGAAAAAAGGACCTTCCAGCGTACGAATAAAGTAAGAGCACATTTCTTGCTCTAACATTGGGGACAACCCTTCCAGCAGGGCCCTCCATCTCTGGGCATATTCCTTGAAAGATTCATTCTCTTTCTTCCTCATCCCTTTTAACTGGTCTCTAGTGGGTAGCATTCAGGTTAAACTTGTATTGGTTTGTGAAGGCCTGAGCTAAGTCTTCCCAACACTTGATTTGAGTTCGGTCTATCTTCATGTACCACTCCCATGCAGCCCCATCTAAGCTCTCGGGAAAAAGCTTATTAGGAAGTTCTCATCTTTTGACCACATTCCCATTTTTGTGCAATACATGCGTAGATGCATAATTGGATTGGTGCTACCGTCGAATTTGATGAGCTCAGGCATCTTAAAGTCCTTGGGAATGACTACACTAGGAGCCAGACACAGATCATGATACTCATCGGGCCATAGGGGCTAGGCCCAGCGCATTGAAACTGCTCTTGCATGCTTTCCTGTAGTTCCTGTTTTAGCCGTTCCGCCTCCTTTGCGACTTCATTAACAGAACCATTATCATTTTGTTTATCATATCCTGGTGGTTCTTCATGCCCATCATTTTCATCATTTTCTTTGGCCATATTCATAGTGTCAAGGATGAATTGCCTAAGTTCTGGTCCAAGCATGGACTCATCATGTCCTTGAGGTCGTCATCTCTTGACTTAGATTCCTTCCTTGGTCATTGTTGTCTCCAGCCATAGCCTTTTTCTTGCCTTTATCTCGACCTTCTTCTTTTCAACTTCTCTTCTCGACTCTAGGGCGTAGTTCGTACTCTAGCCGATACACTAGTGTTAGACAAAGCTTTCCTTGAAGAAGCAATGTTTGATGGTAAACTGCTAAGACAAGAAAAGGCAAGTAAGTAAAATTCAATTTTTATTTTTTATTTTTGTTTTTTTGATTTTTTATTTTTTTTTTTTTTGTCCAAAGGTCGTCATCAGCTTTTACGACAATAGAAACGTTCTCCATATCACTAAGCATGGTTGTTGAAGGAGATAGGCTTTTCAATAAACATTAGCAATGCATATAATTCACATTTATACTAGGATACCCAATCTCAAAGTAAAAACATGTCTAATTGCTATTCTAAAGTACTCAATAGAAAGCTTCCATTGATATTAGAATTTCATTTCACATGCATACTAGGATACCAAATCTCAAAGTAATAACATGTCTAATTGCTATTCTAAGGGAGTATTTCTCCTCAATAGAAAGCTTCCATTGATATTGGAAAAGCAATTTCATTTCACATGCATACTAGGATACCAAATCTCAAAGTAATAACATGTTTAATTGCTATTCTAAGGGAGTATTCCTCCTCAATAGAAAGCCTACAATGAAATAAAAATTCATGGATCTAATACATCAAAAGCTTAGTCCTTCTTTCTTGAAATCCCTCGCATAACCTTCACACGTCTTCATGAACTCAGTTACTCCTTGTGGTAGATTGAGCAATGGTGCCTCATCAATCTGCTCTTTTGCTTCTTCAAAGCTTCGCACAATTTCAAAACCATGGTGATCTATCTCATTGACCATTCTGACATGCCTCTTTTTCCACTCTTCCAACTCTTCCCTATTATTTAAAGTTTCATTTTTCCAGAATTGTTTGTGTTCTTGTGCCTCGAAAGAAAGTGCTGGTATTGGTTTGATGATGCTCTTGCACGAGCACAATCATTTTCTGTTCGAGTCAACATTTGTAACAAGCCTTCTATTTTCCCCTCCATCTCTTTTCTTGTTTGTCGCTCTTGATCAATTACCCTTTCCAATTCTCTTCTGACCCTTTCTCTTTAGCGACTTTGATCTCTAGTTTTTTGATGGCTATGTCTTTCGTGTTGGCTTCTGTTTCTATGTCAACTCTTGTCTTGTTCTGGATCAAGATTTCTTCTCAAGATCTTCCTTTTCTTCTTGAGATCACGCAGCTTTCTTTCTAAGCTTCGAATTAAGGCATTCCCTTTGTTCTTGCCCAGGTGGATTCTAAAGTCTGCGTATTCTTCTTTTAGTCTTTCAATTTCTACATCCTTCTTTTGGCATCGATCTTGAAGAATGATAACCTGGAGATCAGCTTCTTGTTTCTTGTCCTCCAAGAACCTTATTTGTGCTTCCACTATCTCAATACGGGAAGTCATCTGAGCCATTGACTGGAGTTGATCCTGGATTGATTTTTCAGGTCCTGGATCTTTTCTTGGGACATCATCTTGCCCTATTCTTGTTTTCCTCCATTCTTCATACTCAAGAGACGAAGTTGGTCGTTGTTTCCCAATTCATTTTTCCTGCTTCCTTGATGTGTTCCCATGCCCTCTTAATTTCGAGCTCTTGTTTCTTAGTGTCTTGACCTTTTTGATATAAGAAACTATAGCCTTCTAGTTGTCCTTCCTGAGGTTTGGTCTGTGTCCAACAAAGCTTTAATACCAACGGGGGAATATGATATGCAGCCTCTTGGGCCCATTAAGGTACATGAGGAAAATCCCCACAGCTGTATATAATGCTTTCTCCATGATACCAAGGACACACCCACTTAAAAGTATTAGGGTCAATATCAGAGAATTCTTGCATCCATCCAAGTGCCGGTTGCTGCTCTGGGATACGATGAAAATTCTTCAAGGGATTAGGCAAACGCCCCATGTGATTTCCACCACGCACATGTGTCATGACCCACACATACAACATGTGTAAACAACATCGAACTTCCCTTTTCTGACGACATACTTCTCCTGAAAGTAAAGTATCTGCTAAAATGGCGGAACTGGATTTGCCCCATAAGTGCAATATCTGAAAAATACGTCCATGGAGGCCTGATCCACGATGTTTGGCGTGAAAGGGAAAAGCACCAGTCCATAAATCAACAAGGCCAAAGTCCGCTTGAATAAATGCCACTCCTTCCATTGGGCCATGGTTTCAAGATGAGATTCAAGGAAATCTTTGCTCAATCCTCAAGTTGTTCCTCTTTCCTCCATTACAATCATATCAGCTTGGATCCCAATTAATTTGGAACTTTTGCTTCTGACACATAACTCCCTTGATAAAGGTATACACCTGCTTCTTTTGGATTGGTAGCCTTATCATAGCAAGGTACTCTTCTATAGTTGGCATTATGTCCAAATTTGGAATTCAAAACAATGAAGAGGAGCTTTCCAAAATTGTGTGAGAGCACTAAGTCAGGTTCTTCAACTGAAATATCCAACAAGTCTAGTATGTGCCCTATTTTCTGAAAATCAATTTTTCTTCATGCGGCATCAACTCAATTTTCACTGTTCCCAAATCACTATAAATCATGGTAACCTTAATATTTCTTGCATTGCTAATGTTATTTTGGCCTTTTTCCATGTCGTGCCTCAAGCTCATGACAACCTTTGTACCTTTTGCACGAAAGTAAAATTAGAAGAAATCCTTAAATAATGCATGTATGTATAATGGATGTATAATGCATGCAATGGATGATATGCCTAAATATGAGTTTTTTTTTTTTAGACTACGCTAAGAATACGACATTAATTTTATGCAAGAAGGCAAAATTCTTTTCATAAAAGAAAAAGAAATGCATGGATGTGCAATACATATTTTATATGGAATGCATGAATGCAATATTTACAATTGTTATGCATAAGATGAATAAGTCACCGATCATAAGAATTTCATGCATGAAGTGAATGTAAAAAAATGCATGTAATGAATAGTTTGAAGTAAAGAAAGAAAAGAAGAATGCTCCTTTTGTGTCCTAATTAGGGTATCCTCAAAAGGTGGATGTTTCTAGGGTCAAAACCTTAATTAGGGTAGCCACTAGGTTCATTCTATTAGTGCACTTTTGGAATGGATCTAGACTTCTAAAAGGCCAGGAAAACCAGATTACCCCTATCTATGAGATAGACCCAAGCTCATAAAAGGATCACAAGGAGGAATGGACCCTATCAATATAACCGATTCATGATACTGGTAGCAATCTGGGTAGTCCTGCCAAATGCCAAGTGAGCATGAAGCCCCTCAATGACAATGTCAGGACCCTCCTAAATCCTCAGGTTGTACAAGCTGGTATAGAGCCAAAAGTGTGTGAAATTGTGATAGTGCATTGTGTGTAAGGAGCATGCAAACCTTGCAATCCTAAAACTATACCCATTCCTACAAGACAAAAAAAAGCATATATACATACAATAGTCATCTACCCTAAAGTTTGAGTGTCAGATAAATAATATAAACAATTATATACAAATAAATAAAGATAAAATAAACAATTATACAGATAAATAAGAAGGAAATAAAAAGATAAAAATACACAAATAAAAATAAACAAATGTGATGTAAAGGGAAAAAATAAATATTATAAATTATAAATTATTTGCATAATTTACTCTAATAGGCTTGACTTCTTTTAAGTCCCAGTGGAGTCGCCAAACTGCACAACGTACAGAAAGGCACATGCGACGAGGATGTCGACTGATTTTGAAATAATAAATAAAATAGGAGTCGCCACCAATTTTAATTCTGGAAAAATTGGAAAACCTTTTTAATTTGTAAACTGGTCTTTTTAAAAGAGATTGAGGTTCGGAGTTCTGATTATGATTAGGGAAGGGTGGAAACTTAATCCACTGCACCCTAATACATCCGTATAAATACGGTTACCTTAGAGCTCATTATGCAAATTTGTTTATAATTTCAATAATATTTAATTTTCCCTTAAATAATCACAATTATGTACAAACATAAAATAAAATAAAATAAAATTAGAACAAGGAATAAAAATTAAATGAGAACACAATTTAAAGAAAAATTAATTTTGGCTTGATAGTTGTTTGCTACGCCGACGTACCTCTGGTGCAATGAGGAACTCAAAGCCACGTCCTGTGAAAATAAGTCTGTGTTGATTGATTTTAATTAAAAGAGAAGATAAATATGTTGATTGATTTTAATTAAAAGAAGAGAAATGTGTTGATTGATTTTTAATTTTTAGAAATGGATTTTTATCTTTAAATGAAAGGAAAACTTTTTCTTTTTGATATACTCTAACTTCAACAAAATTAATCCGTGAATACAAATACATAATTAAATTTAAACAAAACATGTAAGCATATATAATAATTAAACTAAAAATTTTATTAATTCATAAACACAATTACACAATTAATTTAAATACACAACACATAAAAATGATTAAACTGAAAAAACTAATTATTATTTTTTTATCCTCCTTTTTAGTGAAACAAAATACTCAAGTATTTATTTTAAACCCAAAGTATAAACATTTTTTATCATTTTTAATTTGGACTCAAATTAAAATTAAAACAAACAAACATAAAAGAACTCAAAATAAAACCATTACTACCCAAACAAGTAAAGATTAAAACAAACAAACATAAAAGAACTCAAAATAAAACCATTACTACCCTAAACAATTAAGTATTAATTTAAACAAGTAAACTTGAAATAAATAAAATATTACTAACCCCAAAACAAAAAAAAAATAAATATAATATAATATTATTATCCTACTCCTACCCTACCCAACTCTAACTCACACACACACACACAATAACACTCTCTCACTCACTAACCCATTCACACAGCATCACTTTATCATCATCACACACACACACATTGAGAATGAGAGGCGGAGGGTGAAGAGAGAAGGCAGAGAGGCTGAAAGAGAGAGAGAGAGAAAGGGCGGCGAGGAAAGGGAGAGGCGGAGGGATGGGCTGCTACACGGCCGGCCGACTGCGGGAAGGGCGAGCGCTCGCGGATAGGGTCGAGGAGATGCGTCGCGGCGTGCATGGGGGAGGTGGAAAGGGGTGGTTCTGGTTCAGGAAGGAGATCGGAGAGGAGAGATAGCGTCGGCGGCGTGCATGGGGAGACGGACGCGCGGATGGCGGTGAGTGCGGGTGGCTCGCGGCGTTCTCGCGATGATGGTGGGCGTTGGATCGCGTTGTGCGGAGGCGCGTGCGCTCGCGGTCCGGACGGGAGCTCCTCTTGGTGCGAGGCGACGGAGGGGCGTGTGCGTGGTATGGTGCGACGGAGTTCTGGAGGAAGGGAGGTCGGGACCGCGACTCGACTCCTGTCGCGGCGGAGTGGAGGCTGGAGGAGGTGGGGGGCGGTTCACGAGATCCGAGAGGTGGGGCGCGCGAGCTATGCGGCGTTGGAGGACGATGGAGGTGCGAACAGGATCTGGGCTCGTCGCGGTGCGAGAGTCGGGTGGCGGTGATAGGGGTAGTGCGGGCTGGGGAAGAGGAAGGAAGGGCTGGCTCGGGCATGGTGGCGCGTGGCGCAAGCAACGGAGGTCCTGGCGATGAAGATGGAGGCTTTATGAGGATGATGATGATGTGAGGCCGGCTGGGAAGCGAAACCGCGCGGCCTCCTCTCTTTCTCCTCTTTTTTTGTATTAATTTTTTGATGATGATGAATTCCTGTTCCTGATAGAATTACCTTGTTATTGGGTTGTCTTGCTTGGAATTTTGGATTCTTCCCTTTGGCTTGTTGATGTATTCGAATCTATTTTGATTTTTGGTGTTTGAATTTATGCTGATTGATTGGAAATTTCCTGACTTGTTTTTTTTTTTTTTTTTTTTTGAAATTTTCCTCCCCTTTTCCGGTTGATGATGGATGTATATATGGTGTTGTTAGTCAAACAAAATTATTGATTCCATCTTTAAGTTGGCTTCTGAATCCAAAAATGCGGAAGGATTTTTATCATTTAGCATAGAGTCAGGGACACCATCATGGTGTTGCCACTCCGTTATTTGACTTCCTTTTTCCTTTTGGTCACGGGTTTCTTTTTCCTTGTTTGCATGCATCACGAATGAAAATCTCAAAATATAGGTTTATTATTTTTTTATGTTTTTTGAATTGAAAGGGATTAGGCAAAAACTAAACAAAAATGGGCTGGCAAATTGGAATGGTTGGCCAATTGGAATGGGCTGAAAAATCGAATAATAACAAAAATAAAACTTGAACTGAATGGGAAAGGATTGGGTTGAAAAGAAATTAAAATGGGCTAGTTTGATTTTTTCTAAAAATAGATGCATTTTTCATTTTTCAAATTTTTGGATGAAAATAATAATAAGGATAAAAATACCTGGACAAATATGGTGTTCACAAGAATGGTATGCAGTGTTCATTCTTATAAGTCTAAGAGGGTTATTGTTAATTACCCTTTAAAAATAAACAATTTAATCTGATGAACTTTTTTGATTATGCAAATTGACTTTTTCGTTAATTTTATTATCAATTCTTAACAAAAATATCACATTTAAGAAAATTTAGAATATCAAGTTGCATTTAGAAAAATTCAGGAGATCAATTTGCACATGTTCCAGAATTTATGAGGGTATAATACACTTATTTTAGATAAAATATACAATTGTGAAAAGTTCAAAGTTCAAAGGATCCATTTGCACATTATTAAAGTTTAGGAGATAAGGCAGACAGTGCCTATAATTCAAGAGTAAAGTGTAATTTTCTCAATTTCTAATTCAACTTGGACCAACCCAAACTGTTACACCCATAAAAGTAACTAGTTAATACAATGGTGATAGATCAACGGGGTTTCTGATTTTCTGTATGGTTGTCATGGATTGAAACCCGCTCCATATAAAGAAACAAACAAGGAAAAAGCACCAATAATATACAAGCCAGAAATCTAAACAAAATTGAACAAGATAAACTGCAGATTCTTTTTTCATGATACCACTAATTGATTAATTTTAATCAGAATCAGAATCAGCAACCACAGTGGATCTAATGGTTCTACGTGCACTTTCATGATATCCATCATCTTCATCATCTTCATCTTTGTTATTGTCAACAATGCCTGTCAAGTGACAGTTAAAAAGCTTTCTAGCTAATAAGAAATGAAAATGACATTAGAAACATACCTTCTTTATGAGCAGATCCTCGAGCGCTTTTGTGGAAAAATCATCTTTCCCTCCCAGATCTTGAAAGCCTATCAATCTATCTACTGCAATTCCTTGCCTGACAAAATGAAACACCTCAGCACATATATCAATGTAATGAATCAATTTTGTCGTCATGAAGTATACACCGGTTCGGCAACAACATCATTTTTTGTTTGTTGTTGTTGTTGTAACCTCAGCCACCAAGCAATAATCAGCTCCAAGGCAAAGCATGATAAAATTAGGCACTAGTGATGTGCAGCCTATTGACGACAAATAGGCACTTGGAATGTGCAGTCTATTGACGACAAAGATTATTTCAGTATTCCTAACTTCATTCTCAACTTTTGAGACCTAGCAGTTCCACACAAACATGCTATTTGAATACTAAAAGCACTCAGTTAACCAGGACCAACAGGTAATAGATTTAGGCCTCACCTGAACAATATGACACAAGGCAAGGTCTTGATTGCCAGTTTTGCAACAAAGAATGGTGCATTCTGCATTTCATTATCAAAGATTAACATTTTTACTCAATTTCTTTACAAAGACAAACAGTTGCATTAAGATAATATGTCGGGTGTCACAATCACATTGGCTCAATGCTCAGGAAACACTAAATCATCTCTTTTGCAAATAATAGAACCGTATGCTGACCTCGGCATCAAGCTTGATGAACTTTGTATCAATATGCTTTGGTGAAAGGGACTTTAAATGCTTATCCATTATCCTGGAAAGATTCATTGATGCAACAGACATGTTAAGCGTGCATGAAAAGAGGGGAGACAAAGAGATGTTAAGGTTAAGCAACAGTATTTCAGACAGAACATACTTGCATCGATAGAACTCCTTATGGTAGAAATGACAAATCACTTTCTCACTTCCGGTGACTTCACCTAAGAAGTCCCCCTCAGTTATTTCCCTGTACTCTCCATGACCTTTCTTCTTCCATGCCTCCCGTTTCTCTGTTTCTTTCTATCAAAGACAAAAATGGTCATCAGCACCGAGGTATTTTATAAATAAAAGGTTCAGAAACAAAAAATCTGAATGCCATTATGCATCCTGATAGATATTGGAACACAAACATTGCTACCTTAAGAGCTGCAATCCTATCTGCATGCAATTTTTCCAACTCAGGATCCTGACATCGCCATTATGTAATCCATATAGATTAGAATTAGGGAATATACACAAATACATAAATGATGAGATAGAGAAGTTTACAAATCATACATCCATTAATTCATCAAGGTCAACTTCCTGGTTCACAGAACTTGATGTTTGTGCCTTCCTTGAGCAAGCAATTCCTGCAGTGATCATAACATGAGTCACATTTACATCAATAAGAAGCTGCTGGCATAACAATTATATATCACAAATTCACAACAATCATCAGAGAATATTACAGTATAACGTTAGGGTTTGAATAAACCGTGTCAACATTCAGGAATTACTTATTAATGTACTAGCACAATTGACTTCCAAGAATACACAGAAATATCTTTAAAGAAGTACTTTAGAAGCTATTACTGATACATACATTATTCAGTTGTTCATAATAACCAAGGGAAAGTTAATAAGAAAAGAAGACAAAGATAATTATAGGAAGGAGTTGATAGAAAAACTTCAGCAATATTGTTATAGCTTAAAAGTTTTGAGTCAGGCAGCTCAATTCCACTGCAGTACTAGCTCAATTTGGTTTAGACCAAATCAAAACACATTACAAGTGTATATCAGAATTCAAGTAGTAAAAAGAACGGTCAAATATCATAACAGCTACCATTTTCAATACTCACACACACACACACACAATATATTATATACATATATGATGCAATGCATGACATTAATTTCACTATCAAACAAGCAAACTTAACAAATAATTAATCACAAAAGCTAACATAATATTGATTTAATTTCTATACACTTACAATGCAAACAAATTTTACAAGTCATCAATCATATATTACCACGTCAACAATGATAATTGAATTTCACATCCACTGCTTGAAACGTCATTTAAATGAAAGAGTGTTATTGGATGACTTTGTATGCATCAAAATTAAACTCTTTATTTTCTTTCTTTCTTGAAAAAGAAATGTTCAAAGGGCAAACAGTGAATCACTGAATCAAATGAAAAGCAATTAAGTCCAATGCCGTGAAATTCAAAACAGCATTAGTGAGTTGAAAAAAAAAAAAAAAAAACTTATTTGCGGCACAATTCATTAAAGACCTACAACCGGCATGTTGGACAAGGAGAAAGATCTAGGATCTCTTTTACAAGTGTTAAGTGGAAACAACCAAACGAATTGAGAAGCGCACACAAAAAATGTTCCATTGCGCAACCAAAACCCAACCACACACCAGCAATCGTCAGGATGCACAAGCACACGGTACCAATAATAATAATAATAATAATAATAAAGAAGAAAAGAATTGCAATGTGAAGAATTAAATTAGTAGGGAATAGGGGGAAGAGGGTAACCTTCTGGTAATCACGGGCAGCTGCTGCCATTACATTTCCAAACGCGAGATTGGACAAAGTGGACTTCACTGCGTTTGGATCCATTTCTGCCTACAAACAAAATTTAAAAAATCGAAACTTTTGTTTTTTTGTTTGGAAAAAAAGGAATAACGGAGGTGCAGATTGAATGTAACGCGCAGAGTTAGGATCTGGTTGTATATGTCTAGGCGAGGCTAGGCCTAGCCGTCGTGCTCGTGTGGAGTTGTGCGTCGCGCAGCGGCAGGAGGTTGAAGAAAAGAAAGAGCAGGGGTTTTTTCTTTTTATTTATTTATTTATTTATTTATTATTATTATTATTATTATTTTTTATTGTTCGAAAAGAAGAGGAGGAGGGATTGCGGGGCCGAGGTGGACAAGAGTTGGGATGGCCTGCTTTTGGACTGAACAGAGGAATATGGAGAAGAGAAGGATGGCCTGCATTTTAGTCAAGTGGAGGAATCAATTTGGGAATTGGGTTCATTGTTTGTGGGCTCAACATCGTTTTTCTGTGGTGAATGATTGGGCTTGAAATTTCTCCTGTAAAACTCCACTTTAGTATTCATATCAAAATACCAATTGTAGCGGAGTTGGGTGTAGCCGAGCATAATTTTGATTTGGTTAGATATTTGAATTTGTCAAACTTAGATGCAATTAACCAGTTACATTAATTCTTTTCAATTTTCTTTCCCTCTAAATTGAAAGGAATGAGATGAAATAAAAAAATATCCAAACAAAAGGAGTAATAATTCCACTATACTAAACTTTATCTAAACTCTAAAGGGAATCAAACATACAGCTAAAGATACTTAGTCTATTGTTTGTTACCATTTTCCACAACACTAAAGTGTTATATAATTAATGTCAAATCTTTGAAGTACTAAAATGTATTCATTGATCTTTTTGAGGGTGAAGTCTTATAATTCCAAAATTATTAAGGGGCTCAAATATATGCAATTGATCTTTTGAGTTAAAATGTTAAAATAGAAATATTTTAGCACTAAAGTGTAGTTTTACAATTAAAAAATGCCACTGCATCATACAACAACTTACAATTTTATGATATTGCAATTCTACCAATTCAGGTAGGATGTCCATCGGGTTAGGCAAACCCACAAACACATAGATTTTGACCCATCCCAACTCTAAATATGGGTTCTATTGACAAATTCCAACCCACAAAAAGAGTATGGATTGGGTTGTGGGTTTGCAAATTTTTAGCCCCATAACCTAACCTAACCTAACCCAATTGATCCAATCTTAAAGAAAAAAAAAACACAATTTTTTTATAGTTTATTGCAGCATGTCTTATATAATTTTCTTTAGGATAAGATGCAAATGTACCAATAAGAAATAAATGACCAGTGTCCTTTTTTCTAACAAAAAAAACCATGTTTTGTCCATCCAATATTCCAATAAGTTCATGTTATATATGCTCTTTTAAATTTATATATATTGAAACTTATCTTATCGTTATCATATTTGTTAGAAAATAGTATTAGATTATATATATTGACAGTATATATATTTTTCATATTATGTTGAGTTCATATTTTTTCACAATATATTGAACATACAACTTAAGCCCAACCCAACCCAACCCACTCATGAATGGATTGGGTTAGGTTCAGTTGAAGGAAAATGAGATCTTCCTAGCTTGTCTAGTGAGGTTACCTTGTGGATAAATCCAAAGACAATCATCCTTGTGTTTCCTCGAATATGGAGATCTATATGGAATTTAGGAGGTGAGAGATACACTCCTTATTATTTGGGAGATACGTTCCTGATGTGTATTATAGTAAGATCATGGAGAATCTTGTGCCCAATCAATGGGAGATCCAAGCCAAATCAGTGGAGAATCTTTGGGAGATTCTCTGCCATGTGGTCTACTTGTGGGACCATCTATCCATGCTCCTAGGGGTGGGTTGAGGTTCCTGGCCTAGATTTCTAATCTAGAACATAGCCCTCGAGCTTGATCATAGGCTGAGTGGGTGCCAAGGTATTTGTGTCGAGGTATTTGCGCTAAGAACTATGTGTTGAGCTTGATTGAGTAGAGTTTTTGTGCAGGTTAGTGCGTTCTTTAGTTACTATAGTGATGATTTGTGGGAGATTGTGCAATAACACATAATGCATTGTAAAATGGTAGGTAATCATTTTGCCATTTAAGTGGCAATCATGGGTTGTATGCAAGCCATTGGATAAAAGTAGTGAGCCCTAACAATTGGATAAGGTGAGTGGCTCATATGCGTCTTCAAATGAAGGAAAATGTTCTTAACCATTGGATGAGGATAGAGGACTTAAATTGCTTGAATTGAAAATACGATGTCCATTTTCATGCAAAGCTCTTGCATTCTCTATTATCTCATCTTCTCCATTACTCAAGCAACCTTTCGATTTCCAATTTCATCTTTGTTTTCTGCAATTTCTGATTGATGAGTTTGATTTCTTTACTCCTTTGTTATTTGTCTTATGATTTTCACACTTGAACCCTAGGATAGGTGATGTTGTTTGTGTTGGGTTTCTCTTTGTGGGTTTATGGTTTTTCAGACTGAGTTCTTTCCCTTCTACAAGCATCTATTTCCTTTGATTTATCTAGGTTTTGATCAATGGCCAAAGGAAAGGGTGTGTAGGCTTCTAGGAGAGGAAGGATATCGTAGATACGGTGGCATAAGACCTATATGGGTAAGTAAATCCTGAGGTCAAGGAGGGAGCCTTAATCTCTGACGATGAGGGTACACCATTTTAGTGAGTGTCGTAAAGCTTCCTTGTAAGGGAGAAGGATAAAGTTAAGTGTATCCCCTATGCTCTTGAGGGCATGGTGTGCCACTTGAGAAGGGGAAGCTAAGCCCGACTTCATATTCATCTATGCTAACTTCTTTGAGGAGTTGGATATTGGAGTTACTTTTACACCATTTGAAGTTGGCTACTTGAATAGGGTGAACGTGACTCCTCTTAACTTCATCTAAATAGTTGGGCCTTGATCCGAACATTTGAGGTGCTCAACCAAGAACCCAATGTTAGGGTCTTCTTTATTTCTTAAAGTGAAGAAGCTGGATAAGGGAACTTGAATTTCCTTCAATAGTTTCTCTAGGAAGAAAATCTTGCCCCTATTGACCTCAAACTTCAAGAGGTTTAAGGACAAATTTTAAGGTGAGGTTGGTAGAGGCTGAGTACCCTTTTTCTTGGACAAGTGTGAGGTGGAAATGCTTTGCTATTGGAGCATAATCCATGCTAGATTTTGAGGGTGGAGTAGAACTCTTTCTTTTTAGAAGGGAAAGTTGTCGACTACCTAGGGGAAAAGATGAACTTGAGTTCCCCATTTTTCTATGGTAGCCTCCTGGAGTTAGGCAAATAAGGAGAAGGTCTTGAAGCATATAGGTAGTTTATCATTTCCTATTGTGCTTATAACTACTTGTAAACATCTCTTTTGCTGTTGTATTAATATGCTCCTTTTCTTTTTCTTTTTGCAACTAAGATAGCTCCCAAGCTGGATAAGGAGCTTACTGCTTGTTCTTCCTAAAAGGGTTGCTGCTATTATTGGCCGAATCAGGGTCCACTCCGAGTGTAGGGTCAGAGCTTAGGAACTCAATCGAGTTCTACCCCTCTTCAGAGACATAAGCGTAATAGGGTCTCTCATCCTTCCTGCTCCTCTGAGTGTTGGTGGGAGCTCAAAGTGAAGGATTTTGTGGATCCTGCTTCTGCTTCCAGCTTGTGTAGCCTGGAGTTCCCTTTTTCAGTTCCCTAATGAACAATTATGCCATCCTAGAGACTAGCGATGGCAAAGAGGGCTGGAGTCCTTGGCATTTGCTACATCGAGATCTAGGTTGTTTGATCTACAATGCTTTGCCCAGTTCCTGAGAAAAGAGTATTGAAGGACAATTTGGAGCGTAAGACATGGGATTTGATCTACATTAACCACAACCTACGAGAGAAGGTCTACGACCTAATTAAGGCCAAGTTGGATGAAGAGCTTGCCGATTTGCAAAAGAGGATGTCGAAGAGAAGATCTCACGTCTAAGGGAGGACGTCAATGTCTTGACTAGCGAGGCACTGAATGAGCATCTAGCAAGTTTGAAAAGGCCCTCGCATAGGTTTGATTCCTCCATGGGGAAATCACCCTTTCCTAGTGTAAGTGTTCAAGTCCATGGTTATTGGCTAGTGGTGAGCACTCTTCCTCCGAACAGCAGGCAAGGGTGTGATCAAGTGAGTTTAGGACTCTTCTTAACTGGATCACAACTTCAGTTTTTTTATCTTTTTTTTTTTTTGTCAAGTGCACAAATGATGTTTTGCAAATTAGATTCATCATTTTTCATACTCATCCTATTTGAGCATTTAGCACCTCTAAAAAAAAACATATTGCTCAATTAGTTATCTAATTTAATAGGAAAATATGAATCATAATTAGCAATAAATTATAGTTAATAATTAATTTATTATAATTTTTATGATTGATATATTTTTTGAATAAATAATCTAAATAAAAAATGTTCACATTTTGTTAGACACGAATTTAGATCGTGACCAAGTATGTAAGGAATCTCGTCCCACATAAACTTTGTGATCACTAAGTCCTACTATATGCATATTTTATACATAAAATCCATTTCAAAATGTAGTTCACTTTGCATAACAATTCATAATAATCATAAATAGTCCTTCCTCATAATTGAAATATGACTGTAGATATAATATAAGATATATTGAGTTGCTCATTTACAAAAAAAGAACCATGAGTGATATATCGTTTAAATACAATTTAATCATATAAACCAAAATGCAAAACATGTAAGTCGTGGTTTGGGACCTTGCCCACACTATCACTTGAGCACTCTACAAAAAAATCAAAGCACTTCACGACAACGACTCCTAAATGGGGAGCATTGTAGGGAGCATCGACTCCTGAATGCAGGTGCACCTCACATTCAACAAAACCAAAAAATTAACTCACACAATATCACCATTAATTATGGTCAAGGCAACAAACTAACATAAACAACAATTGTATGAAACATTGATAAATCCTCTAATTGTAGTACACTTACACGTCTACCTTTTCCACTCCTCACTCGCAACTTCAACTCTCTGCGAGGCACCATCTCTAAGATATAGTTGAAAAAAAAATGATAAAATTGAATTGTTATATCAATAATTTAAAGCCACGAAGAAACTGCAAGGTAAAAGTTGTAAACCATTGGACAAAAAGTTATAAACCGATGCACAAAAGGTTGTAAACTAATGCACAAAAAGTTGTAAACCACTATACCAAAAGTTGTAAACAAGTTACCAAAAGTTGTAAACCATGCATAAAAAGTTATAAACCGACCAGTGCACCAAAAGTTGTAACCAATGGACAAAAAGTTGTAAATTGATGCATAAAATATTGTAAACCAATGTACAAAAAGTTATAAACCAGTGCATCAAAAGTTGTAAACCAATGAAAAAACAGTTGTAACCAATGAACAAAAAGTTATATATGCACAAAATGTTGTAAACCAATGTACAAAAAGTTGTAAACCAGTGAACAAAAAGTTGTAAAGCAATGTATAAAAAGTTGTAAACTAGTGCACCAAAAATTGTAAACCAAAATGGTGTAAACCAATCCAATAAAAGTTGTAAACCAATGGGAAATTGTTGTAAACCAAACAGAAAATTTTTTAAACCTTGTTCAAAATATTGTAAACAATGCAAAAAGTGTTGTAAACCTTGTTCTTAAGTTGCAAATCCAAAACATGAAAAGTTATAAGCCAATCAGAAAAGTTGTAAATCAATACATAAAAAGTTGTAAACCTTTCTCAAAAAACCTTAAACCCTAAACAAAAAAATTTTAACTGTTTTCAAGATAGCTATTACACAAAAACCAGTAAACCATGCTAAAAAACATATAAACCTATTCAAAACGGTTCAAATAAGTTTAAAAAAGTTGCAAGTCAAATAAGAACAGCCACTAAACACGTTCAAGAAAAATTTGATGAATTAAAGCACAAAAAGTTGTAAACCCTAAACATAAAACGTGTAAACCTAAACTAAATATAGTAAACTTCTGAAAAATGTAATCATCTACTACTTTAAGTGCAAATGCCAGAAGCAAGAACGTGAACATAGCAGCTATGATCACCTTCGAACCCTAACCCAGCAAATGCAAACCTAGCAAAGATGGTGGAAGCGCGCGACCGCAACGATGAGTGATTCACTTTGTTCCTTAGCGATTGGAATGGGAAACGAGCATAGTCACTCCTAAAGCTAAATGTCCTGATAATGAGCAATGTATGGAATGGGAAACGAAAGCTTAAGACAACGGTAACCAGGGAGAGAACGGGGCGCGAATGAGGCAAAAATGAAACCTTTTGTGGCTTGTTTGATCAAGTGAGACTTGATAGTGACAAGGGTTTGAATGTGGGAAAGGTGGGGTGGTGGTGATTCTTTTGAGAGAGGGAAAGGGAGAAGGACTGCCAAATGTGCATGTGTGGTGGTTTTTTATTTTTTTTATTTTTTTTTCCTTTTCTTTGTGTTGCTTTCTCTTGCCAAAATTGCCCCTCCTTATTCAAGCCATGTACATACCAAATTTGTCTTCTTGTGCAATGTAAGTATTTGGTGTAGGTATAATTATGGTTGTGTATCATTCCCCTAAATAAACTAGCTTTGACCGAGTTTATAACTCACCCTGCGCTTTCCCCTTTTCTTTCAAACAAATTAGTAGTTCTTAGTGCACCTCCTCTGCCTCAGTAGCCATCCTTTCATCTTGTGGTGAGCCTGCCAATTTTGTATGGGCACCTTTTTGTTGGGGAAAACCCCATTCATCCTGTCATTTTGCATTATGTGCTTTTAAGCTCCATTTAAATCCACAAGCAAGGTCCGATAATTTGTTTTGCGTCTGAAATCCGATAAGCTTGTATGACTTATGATGTGTTTATTGCTTGCTATACTATATTAGTATTTAGATGATGCATGGAATTATTTTACATACTCTGGATGCGTGCCGTGAAACGGAGTACATTTGTATATTGGCATGTAGATGTATTTTGGGAAAAGGTCCTGTTTTTAGGTGAAATTCCACCCATTTTTCCGCAAAATTCTGGTCAGACCTGCAAGGGGATTGAGACTCCCTAGTCCCTTTGCATCAGTCACCGCCGGAGTGAGTCGTGACAACTCAATTGTATAAGTATAGACGGATAGATAGATTTCACCACTACATCCTCTTGGAGTGAACATAATAGAATAAAAGTATGCCCCAAAATCATAAGAAGATTCAAAATGATGGGATAATCATATTGTAGTGGTCTAAATCCCAAATAAAACTTTTAAGGCACACAGCTATGTTAGTGACTGACCTTATCTGACCCCACCGAATCTAAAATTTCAGCTTATGGGGCTATATTATTGTGATATTGTCACTTCCCTCTTGGTAGTTATCATCATCTTCCTTATTAACCTCTTTTCCTTTGTCGTCATCATCATCTTGCTGCTTCCTCTGCTGTTCCTCTTTATCTTTGGCATCCTGTTCGCGCTTCTTAGCCTCCAGTTCCTGATCTTCTTTCTTCCTCTTAAGAAAATCTGCAAGCTCTCTAAGAGCAGTTTCGGCATCGCTGCTCTTCAGAAGCTGCTCCGCCACTTCAGCTGGAGTAACCTGGGCTCTGTGAATTGCCTCCTCAATCTCTCCGAAGAGGGAGTGCTCGTTGATCCCAAGGTAAGTCGAAGCTAGCTGCCTGAAGCCACATGGGGTGCAATAGGACATGTGGATGTGAACGTCCATGCGACCAGGGCGCAGCAACGCCGGGTCAAGCCTGTCCTTGTGGTTTGTTGTGAACACTATGATCCTCTCATCCCCACAACTTGACCATAGCCCGTCAATGAAATTCAGCAGCCCAGACAGAGTCACCTGCGGGTGTAGCAGAAATTATTACGGTGAAATAATAATGATGTATCAATCGAATGTTTGAATAACAAATTGTTGCAGAGGTAATGGTGGAATTTATGACAATACGTCAAAAATGGTTTAATTCAAGGAACAGTAAATTATCAGGTTTGTGATTCATATTTTTTTTCAGTTGAACCAGAATCTAGTCACGGTTACACAACAAATTTAATCAGCTAAACCAATTTAACCATAACAATTGAGGGATCGAACCATAGCAATTGAGGGGCTCGAGTAATTACATGGGCTCAAATCTCATTACCAATTAGAAGTTAAATGAAAAAAATATTTATTTAACTTGACAAATAGAAAAACTATGATAATGCAGCCTTATGTCATTCAATCTTATATGACACTCACAATTATATGTGACATATGATAAAACCAAACAATTTTTTAACATGTATGGATCAAAACCAAATATTTTTTAAAAAATAAAATAAAAATTTCCTTATTCTTTAGAGCTAAAAACCTATTTAAAATTTTATTCTAACACCCTAGATAAATAATAACTTTGTTTAAGATATGCAGGGTAAAGTGTGACAGAAGTGAATATTATTCCTTGTTGTGATTCGGGAGTGCCTGTGATTAAGAAAATTTAGGTGATGAGTAAAAAATAATATATCAACATAATATAAAATTTTACTACATAATTTTATCTTAATATATGGTGTCAAATTTGATAAATAATGGTTTCAAAACAAGTAGCTTGGTTCCTGTGATTCTGATTCGGCGTAAACTCGCAACAATTGACATGCCGCGTTCGTTTCATTGGTCCACGCTTACTGACGTGGCTGAGTCTTAACGTAAATCGGAAGCACTCGGAAACATGGTTATGAACAGTGATTAAACAAGGGATCTGGTAATGCTAAAGGATAGGTAAGTCGGCAAGTGCAGATTATAAAAAAATATATAAAAATATATAAAAGTTTGAATAAAATTCAATAAAATGAACTGATTAATAACTTGACACTCTTAAAAGGTCTAATTAAAAATATAAATAAATAACATGAATTTCTAAATATTGTAACGTTATAATCAAATCACAATTGAAGTTCAAAACGTAATTACATAAGACTAAGAGTTTTATATAATAACTCGTAAATAATCAATACAAACAAAGTTATTATATTTTTCTATAAGTCAAATAGATTTTTTTTTTAAAGTTTTAAAAAATGACACATTCAAAAAAAAAAAAAAAAAAAAAAAACTGAGATTGGCGAGTGTTTTGTAAAAGGAGGAAAAGGGGTAACAGGATAACCAATCCAACAACGAAGGGGATGCCATTCCAGATTTTATTTCAAGCAAGAGTGAAAGGTTTTTATTACATTGCTCGGAAATAAACAGGTGTATACTAGATTTTAACTTAAAAAAGTTGGATTTATAATCTTAAAAAGAAATTTGTGCCTAGACTTATTAATTTACATAGATATTTTGTATGGTTTTAGTCTAATTTTTCTAGAAATCTAACATGACCTGAAAGTCTATTTGCAGCTTATTTAATTATAAAATATTTTTAAAAAATAAAAACTTCTAATCTTAATTAAATAAAAATATTATTAAATATATCAAAAATATATATTTTAAAATAAACTTAAAAAGTTAAGTTAATTAAAAAATATTTTTTAATAGCTTAAAATATTTTTATTATTATATATATTTAAATAATCATAATAATAATAATAATTTCAGTAACCCAATCTATTAGATTTAATAGGTTATTTTTAAAGTTTGGAGTCTGATACTCTGATCTGATTAATTGTAAAAAACAAAATTTAATCTAATTTATAGGTTAGACTTACTAGATTGACAAAGAATCTCTCTTCCTCCAAGATTGACATGAGGATCTCTAACAGAACAATCAAAAGCCTGCGCAACTGACGGGCAGAGCAAACTGAGACTTGATCGTCAACTCATCAGGAGTCATGACCCAATTTGCAAGTTATGCTTTTTTCTTATGGTAAACTTAAGTGAATTCTTCTGGTCATCCGTGTACGTTCGAAGGAAGTATTTTCAAATACAGGAAAATTTAAAATATTAAAAATTAAAATGCTTTATTTAATTTTTTATTTTTATTTAAATAAATAATTATATTTTCATCATTTTATTTGGATAAAATAATTAAATTACTTTAATTTTAAAATATTTTTTAAAAAATATAATATATTTTTTAAAAAATTAATTTTTTTATTAATAGTCAAAATTTAATAATCTAAAATCAATTATAATAAATTCATATTTCATAAATTATCTTAAATTTTATTCATATAATATTTTAAATTTAAATTATAAAATTTAATTATTATATAAATAAAATGAAATGATACATAAATATAACATCCTGTAATATAAAATGAATATTAAAAAATTTAAAATGTAACAAAATAAATTAAAAATAATATTAAATAAAAATCTCATAAATATAAAGAAATTGTAATAGAATATAATAAAAATAGATTTACCAAAATGAGAAAAGCGTATACTTATGTATGTAGTGATTTTCAAAATTCTTTCTCTATAGTTAGAAATTAAAATTCTCTATTTTAGATAGATAAAATCCTTCTTTAAAATCCATTGAATTTTGTAATTTTTTCTAAGTGAATATTCAACTAAGATAATTTATCATAATAAATTTTAAATCCTTCTAAAAATTACATTTCTTATATAATTACTCTATCCAAATGCACACTTAATTATCTAGAATTGGGTAAAAGGAAATGTCTAATTCTCTCATCATGTAGAGCTTACAATATGAGTCTTGTCCTATTTCCATACATATAAAAAAATTGAATACCTAATTAAATATTTAAGGATTTTAACCCTACCAATTGTGCTACATCTCATAATTAAACCTTATTATCTTTCACATGTATAAAAAAAATAGATTGGAAAAATATTATTTTTCCTTCAAAACTATATTTTTTATTTTTTATTTTTCTTTAACACTGGCCACTGTCTTGAACTTTGTGTTTCAAATTAAATCCCTCTAAAATATTTATGAAATATTAATTTGTAACATTATTTGGATTTATATTTGTTTCATTTACTTATAAAAATAAATAATGATAATCCACAATTATTGTTATAATATAGTTTTTATTTTTATGAATAATTGTTTGAAATTATTATTACTAATTACCAAGTTAAATGATTATAAATTAAATAAAACAATGAATATATCTTATTAATTATCTGAAAACTTAAAAACTAAAAACTAGAAAATAATAGATTTTACTAATTATGTAATGAAATGTTTAAAAATAAATATTTCTGTTTAGATATTTTTCAATTTCAAATTATAATTATTTATAAATATTTTTAACGTTAAGTATATAACTACCTTTTATTCATTATATCTTTGACTTTTATTTTTATCTTAATAATTAAAATAGAAACTTTTAAAAATAAAGTAAGGAATACGTATAATTAAGATTTAAGAACCGGAAATATTTGCTTAAAAAACAAAAAATTTAAAACTAAACACTATTTGTCACCAACAAAAATTAAAGACTATTCTTTTTCCAGATATTCAGACATATTGGATACAAGTTATCTTATTCTAACATCTAAGATTAGGTATTTAAGTGAAACACATATTTTATATCATTATATATAATAGATAAATAAAAATAGTAGAAATTACTATTATGTTCAAACGATAATGGGATGATTATTTTACTGATGTTGGAATAATATTTTTACATTGAATACCAACGACAGTGTCATGGCAGAAAGCCAGAAAAGCAGGATTGTGTTTTTCGCGCATAGTTTGCTAACACAATGGTTATTCATGGAAGAGTTTTGTAAAGGAGTTCTTTTAATACACTGAATAAAATTAATTAAGAAAAAACTGAATAATTTCTGATGCATAAAAAATGGTCCGTGTCTGACAAAAATCAAATAACTTAACTAGTATTTTT
The DNA here is from genome assembly GCA_030441495.1 of Dalbergia oliveri. Lineage (NCBI taxonomy): Eukaryota > Viridiplantae > Streptophyta > Magnoliopsida > Fabales > Fabaceae > Dalbergia > Dalbergia oliveri. The sequence continues at coordinate 12,885,776 of JAMLFY010000001.1, forward strand.
TATTGAAAATTTTCCTTTTAGGCATTAAAATTTGATTTGATGAGTTTTGTAACCAATATCCAAGGGACTGAGATTAAAAAAGGTAATGTTTGGAGTGGTAGTAAATAGTAGAACGGAGTGGAGTGGAATAGAACGAAGTAGAGGAAAATGAAGTGGAGTGATATAATTATGTTATTCTATTATTTTCGATATTTTAATAATAAAATAAAGCTTAATCAATTTTATGTGAAAAAACAATGGATTTCACCCTATTTCACCCAAATTATATGGGAAAAAGAATAATTAGAAATTATGGAATTAGATTTCTTCATTCTTTCATCTATTTTTTAAACATCTAAATAACGAGAGCTTTAAAATATTTCATCTCATTTTACTGTCACCCTACTTAAAATTAAAAAAGGTAAATTTTTAATATATCTCACATTAAAAACTAAAACTATTCACTTTTTAATAAAAAAATTATCCTTTTCAATCCACTTCCCTACCAATACAAACTTTATTCTTTTACACAATGCAGGAGAATGCAATTAATTAATCTTGCTATGTTCTACACCAAAAACCCTGAATAATTATTTCAAGGATCAGAAACTCTGCAGTCAATTTTTAAACACCAGATACTTAAGCCCGTAAATTCCAAAATTACTCGCACAAAAAATTATAATTAATTTTAGACGACGAAAAACGCAGATAAATAGATAATATAAGTATTAATAATATTATTTTAACACCTACTTTTAAAGTCTTATTTAGATATTCATTCTATCACCACCATTGAATGACTCATTTATTTACATCCATCTATTTTATCCAATAATAATAAATTATAAGTCCATCTCATTCAATTATAATCAATTGTGCGTCATGAAACACCCAAAAAAATGAGCTTAAAATAACATCATTGGCCTAATAATTACCCCATAAATTAAAAGTTATATTATTTGTCTCAACATGTATAAGATATAATGTATAACTATAATATTTGAGTTTTAATATTTTAACACCAAAAAATAAGTGCTATTGAGACAATCCTTTATTCCAATTAGATATAATAAATAAATAAAATAAATAGAGATTATTATTATATAATAATAATAAAATGATGTCCTCAATAAACATCTTCGTGTCAACACTCTAACATTTTTCATAAGCCAAAGCAAGAGCAGCATAAAAATAAATAAATAAATAGAATAGTAGTGCACCTGGTTGTCGTTTCTTCCCGCGGCGGCTCTGGATTCGGCCATGCGATCCTGGAACTCAATGGTGCAATCAATGTCCTCGACAACAAGAATGGACCTATTGGCCATGGCAATCAGCAGCCTCCTGAGCTCCGAGTTACAATTAAGCTCCGTGAGCTCCAAATCATACACATCAAAATGCAAGTAATTAGCCATAGCAGCAATCAAGCTCGATTTCCCAGTCCCAGGAGGCCCATAAAGCAGGTACCCTCTCTTCCAAGCCTTCCCCACCTTCCTATAATACTCCCTCCTCCTCACAAACCTCTCCAAGTCCTCCAGCACAAACTCCTTCACCCCTTCCTCCAACGACACCGTTTCGAACGTCGCGGGGTGGTCCAGGTTCGTCCCAACCCACATGTCCCCCGGGTTCCCGTAAATGTTCTGGTAATCCACCGTGAAGATCTTCAGCGCCTTCGCCTCTTGTTTCAACGATTTTGCTTCGCTTAGAACGAAAGGGAGGTAAGTGGTTAGAACCATTTCCTTGTGCTTCTTGTGGAACGTGAGTTCCAAGGACCGGACCTCGGAGCGGAGGGTGGAGTTGAGGTCCCTTGGGTTGTGGAAGCTTTTGGACTCCACCTGGCGGCAGATTAGGACCCACTCGAGCTTAGCGCCTTGGAAGGTTTCCGTTACGGCCTCGTCGCGGTCCATTGTGATGGTGAAGTTTTCTGGGTGTCGTGTTTGGTGACCTTGAGGCGTTGTGTCGAAGGGGAGATTTTGGTGCCGAGGTAGGCCTCGGCGGCTTCGTAGATTTGGTTGTTGGCGAGGCCGTCGAACTCCTCGATGATTATGGTGAGGTGGGACGAGAAGCGGGACAGGAAGCGGCGGATTCCGGCGGTGGCGTAGCCGAGGAGCTCGCCGGGGATGAGGTCGTGAGCCACCGAGCGGATGACCATTGCGGTGGCGGCGATGGAGGCGGCGGCTGAGAGGAAGGTCTTGGCGGTGGCCAAGCGGGACTCCGAGGAGGAGGAGGAGGAAGAAGAAAAAGGGACATTTTGTTTTTTTGGTTTTTTTTTCTTTTGGGGATTTGAAGGGAAGGGGTGAATTTGGGGGTGGGGGGATGCTAAGGTGCTTTAATATTAGTTAGTATTTAGTGTGAGGTTGGTGTGAATGTGATTCTGTTGAAAGCTGAATGTGAAGGGAGGAATGTGGATGGCTGTGGCATGAATAGTGGATCGGTTTGTGATTTGGTAACGAAATCTTCAAATGGGAGAAGAACGGGGAAGCATCACAGGTTCCTTCGTAGTAGCTAGTGTTGACACAACTTATGTTGACGGTTGACCTGGTGGACTTGTTAAGTCTGTGAGGAACATACCTCTCACTTGAAAACAATTATTAGAATTAGAAATATATTATTTTTGTTTGTGAAACATGAGACGTATATTGAATCATACCCAATTTATTATTAAATGGTATATGTATTCAATTTGAATGGAATTAACATCTACACCAATAATAGATGAAGTGTGAGTTTCCATGGTGTTAATTCTATTAGGTATAAATAAGCAACTATTAAAATTATGTGGTAAAACAGATAGGTGAATTTTTATTTTTAAAATTACCTATTATTTTTAGCAAATCACTCATAATTTATCGCACATACATGCCTATTTAGTCTGACAACATTTTTTCATTTATTTGACAAAACTTTCACCGGACATAAATCACTCAACACTGTTCCATGCAGTATCGCACTGGTGGTGCCTTCTACAATACTGCACTCAACACTAGAGAGCTTCCCCGCTCTAATTTTAAAACAGGTAATAAGAGGTTCAATTTGTCATTCGCTTGTTTGTTATATTTCTAGTACAGGTTTTTGAGAAGCAATTTAGGACAATGATTAGAAAAACTCTATAAAAAAAGGGTAGCATGCAGTACATTTTTATCCAAACCAAAAAGTCCACGTCTCTCTTTTGTTAATTAACCTATAACTCTCAAGTATCAACAACTTTATAATTTTCATTTATTCACATTAATTGGTAGTACTGTTACTTTTCTTACTTAATTGGTATTGCCTCTCCAGTGGTTCTCTCATCTAAATGATGACCTTTCTACTTTTTCTCTTCTTTAACGTCGCAACTTATATGTTCTGAAATAATCTGTGATGTAAAATGATAATAATCATTATATATTAGGCTTCTAATAGAGCTAAAATCTATTTATCTAAAGAACTATAATATTAATAAATAAGTTTTTATACAAAATAATATTTTTTATCCATGCTTGATAAATGTCAATATAGTACACATTTTAATAAAAAAAAACTTGAGACAAAATAAAGAAGTCAAGCCACTAGATTGATTTAGTAGAGGGGATTTGGATAGAAAGAATGAGATCCTAAGTTTAAATTTTACTATAATCAATGTAATTTCAAAAATATTAAAAAAAAGGAGTTATCAATGTGCAAGAAGGAGAGAGGAGTAATGGAGGAGAGACAAATATGAGAGAATATATCATTGAAGTGAGAGAAAATTCTAAGACAATAATTAAAGCAAATATGATGAAATTATGTGATTATATGCTTATAACTTGATTAAAGAAAAGAGAGAGTGCTTTTTCTTCTAAAGGAAATGTGAAGCAAGCTAATCTCCACAAATGTTGCTTATATTAAAAATAAATAAATTTTTACATTATTGCAATTTAATTGTTATGAAAATTAACCAATGAATCTAACACAGTTTGTAATTAGATGGGCTCCTTAAACATCTAGTTAAAAATTTAAGTTATAAAGTGTGTACAAGATAATGTATAACCAAGAGAAAAAATTAATCTGAAGCTCTACCTCTTGAGCGATTCATCACTATTTCCTCTTGTAGATATCGTGAGATAAGGACTTTTTCAAAGCTTCATTTAAGCACTTGTCATCTAATTTGTCTTCCCTTCTTTTTCAATTATTGGTTGAGTTAATGTTCATTTAATCCTCACTTTAACTCGTAAATCATTTTAATCCCTGATTTTTAAAATGAGTAAATTAAGTTAACGTGTAAAATGTGAATCATGTTAGAATGACTTATTTATTTAAAATGTGAATCAAATTATTCATTCTAATTTATAGAATGACTTATTTTATGCAATTTTAAATATCAAAATAAGTTATTTTAAACTTTATACGTAGATGACATATAGTATAATAAGGTATCACTTAATGTTACACATCATCATTTAATTGATAAAATGTTAAACAAAAGTGGAATAAAGGACTAGCTTGACTCACGTTATATAATATCGATGACTAATTTAACTTATTTTAAAAGTTAAGGATTAAAATGACTTACAAATAAAAAATGAAACTAAAATGAACATTAACTCTTATTGGTTTATCAATATATTGTTACCTTCGTCATTGTCACGGTGGAATACGTAAATGCAAACATGGAAAGGGGTAGAGAAATGTACTTGAAATAATAGCAACCTTGATTTTTTATTTGGAACTCTAAAATCATAGTTGGGCACCAAAATCATGGTTTTGGAAATTTCAAACGCAAAACTTAAGTGTATCCATACAAGTGCAACTACCTAGCATAAATATAAGTGAGAAAGTTTACCATAATTTGGAGCAGAGATGAATCCAGAAATCATTCAAAGGAGGAACCGAAAGTATTGAATCATAATTATATTATAAAATAATTTTTTAATATAAACTTATCATTAATCAGTAGTAAAATATATTCTCAAAGTCAAATAAATTGTGAACTATAAATATTTGGTTTTGGTGCTTGAGAATTTCAATTAGATATTTTAAATTTAGTTATAACATGTGAAACATTTCTCTCCAATATATTATAGTACAAATTTTTCATAACTTTTAAAATCTTATTTCATAAACTAACTAATATATCTCAAAAGAACTAGTAAAACTAGATTAGTATATCTAAAAGAGTAAAAATAAAAGTGTAATAAATTTTTAAATTTTATAAATAGAGATATATATACATATATATATATATATATAAATTTAAATATTTTTTATTAAAAATATGTATATATATTTATAACAAGGGGGAACAAGGAATGACGTACCTCGTCAAGGGTGTAGAGTTGGAAACACTACGAGCCTTTCCTTCTTAAGCTTCGTGAACTTGAGCGGTGTGAAATGGGGGGTGTATCTGCAAGGACTCCACCAAGCAATGAGCAAAGATTTTGAAGAGTATGGATACAATAAAAAGAAACATGATCGTGTACCTAGAGCCCATGTAGCTATTTTAGGAGGGGCTTAGGAGAGGTTCTGGAGTTAGGGAATCCATGTGCCCTCATTCCCACGTTTCCACATTCATGGTGATGGAACGAGTGGGAAACTAACGAGGAAGTTCGGTAACTGCCACCACGTGTGTCCTGTTTGTGTTCTCGGACCAACGAGTGGATTCGCCCTTGGTTCTCCATCTTGGGCCTTGGTGGTGGGCCTTTCAGGAATGGCAGCCTTTGGGTTTTGGATCCTCCTATTAGTATTTGTAACAATATTAATAAAATATTGAGAGGAGGGGGTGGCCAAGGCCCCTGCCTACCTACTTCCCTGGGTCCCTGATTTGGAGTAACAAAACTAATGTTGCGTTTGGATAAAATCTTCTTAGATTTTAGGAATTGAAAATGCCAGGAATTTTAATTGTTTCAATTGAATTCTCTCATTTTCAAATTCTTTTGTTTGGATGAGATAATTAAATGACTTCATTTATAAAATACTTTGTTTGTATAATGAAATTATATCACATTCTCTGGGTGGGACGCAACATGCGAGTGATGCCAGCAACAGACAGTCGGAGATCGGCGTGGGTGGGTGGCGCTGGTAGGCGGGCGGGCGACTGATGATGGAGGTGAGCTAGTCGTGGTTGATAAATAATAGTAAACTTGGGAGAGTGAGAGTTATGAGACAAAGATGAGAGAAATTTGAAATTCACTTTTTTCAAATATTGAGAATACCTCATAAAAATACTTGAAATTTTGAAAATTCTCTTATATTAATATCTAAATAAAGAATTTTATACCAAGTCATTTAAAATCCCATCAAATATTATACTATCTCTAAAAATACTAATCCAACGCAATCTATGGAGATTTACTTATAAAACTTGACTCCAATAACGATGTAGAGAGACGCCAAAGCTAAATTTGTATTCCCACTTAAATGGAAAAGTCTCAAATCCTCGGTTGAAATATACATATTGGAGTTTACAAAATATGTTAGGTAAACGCTCAAATTTGGTTTCTAATTATGAACAATATTGAGAAAATGTAAGACACGTAAGGCTTAGGGTGTGGAAATTTAACAAAGCAACATTTTCCCCAAAACAACTAAAAGCAATAATTACATGGGGAATTATTAGTATAAACTTATTGTACTCAACTTAATACTCTAAGTCAATAAAGTACTAATACATCATTCATGCATTCATAAACATGATATTTATTTAATAAGAACTATTAAGGCACTGATATTTATTAACTTAGCTTATTCAAGTTGTATATATATTAGCTCCACTGGTTCATACTACAATATCTTTATTTCAAGTAATTAAGGGTGGGAGGCCAGCTGGGCCTGTGTTATAATTAAGCCTAAGCCTGGCCTGTGGGCATTATAGGCTTTATTTTAAGTCTAAGCTTGACCTATTCACAAGCCTATTATCTCCTAAAACTTGTTAACAAAGCTTATAATTTATAACATTTCAAAAACAAAAACATGCCATAAAATGAGATCAATAATCTGAAATAACAGGCCAATTTCAACATTCATTCTCAGCTAGACAACAAATTCATCAAACCTCAGTTTAAATATATGATCATATGATCTTTGTGTAATCATCAATATTAAAAAAAAAATTGTAATGAACCAATGATAAGAGAAAAGAAAATATTGATTACCATATTCTTCCTATCCCAATAGTTTGAAGTCAAAATAACCTAAAAATTGTCACATAAACACATGAAAACACTAATAGCACATCGGTTTACCCCTATCTAAGAACTCATAATGAATACCCCACCACCTTGATAAGTGACAAGAACGATGGTAGAGGGCAGCACCATGACTAGCTGATTGTGATGTGGTAGTACACAACGGTTCAGCAATGGCTGAACGGCGGATGGCAAGGCATTGCACACGATAGTCTGGCAAGGCAGTTGTGAAGCAATAGTTGTGGACTTGTGGCTGGGAGTTTGATGAGGTGATCTGGCAACAGAAGGGATAGAGGCTTGATGGAGGAGAAGGGGTTGTTAGAGAAAGAGACATGGGGTGCATTTGTTTTAATTTTGAAAAAAAGTGATTATGAAAGTTAAATTTTATATATTATTGAAAAAGTTGAAAACTGATTTTTTTGAAATTTTGATTATTTTTTAAAAATTATCCAAATATACAAAAAGAAATTTTTTTTTACAAAAAAAATGATTATTTACCAAAATAATCATAAACAAACACACCCATGGTTGATGGGGAGAAGGGACTTTTTTTTTTTGGGTTAGGAGGAAAAGGGGTTGAAATGAAGTTGAAGGTAAAAAAGGGAGGCGGCACACTAGTGATAAGTGGGTGAGTGGGGTTTAAAAGTGAATTTTAAACGAAATAAAATAATAAAGGTTTAAAATATAATATTATGCATTTATATGATAGGAATGTTGTTTGGATTAGTGGCTAGCTGAATGTTATGTGTTGAAGGTACATAATTCAACTCTCACTTTTGATATTTTATAGGTATCAAACAATACAATTCTTAATAGGTTGACATAACAGACTTGATAGGCTATCTAATGGTAGGCGGACGGAAGCGGCGGATTCCGGCGGTGGCGTCAGGAGCTTGCCGGGGATGAAGTCGTGAGCCACCGAGCGGATGACCATTGCGGTGGCGGCGATGGAGGCGGCGGATGGAGGCGCGGCTGAGAGGAAGGTCTTGGTGGTGGCCAAGTGGGATTCCGCGGAGGAGGAGGAAGAAAAAAGGGACATTTTGTTTTTTTGGTTTTTTTTTTTTTCTTTTGGGGATTTGAAGGGAAGGGTGAATTTGGGGGTGGGGGGATGCTATGGTGCTTTAATATTAGTTAGTATTTAGTGTGAGGTTGGTGTGAATGTGATTCTGTTGAAAGCTGAATGTGAAGGGAGGAATGTGGATGGCTGTGGCATGAATAGTGGATCGGTTTGTGATTTGGTAACGAAATCTTCAAATGGGGGAAGAACGGGAAGCATCACAGGTTCCTTCGTAGTAGCTAGTGTTGACACAACTTATGTTGACGGTTGACCTGGTGGACTTGTTAAGTCTGTGAGGAACATACCTCTCACTTGAAAACAATTATTAGAATTAGAAAAATATTATTTTTGTTTGTGAAACATTAAGACGATATTTAAAATAATCCAATTTATTATTAAATGGTATATGGATTCAATTTGAATGGAATTAAATTCACTAATAATAAATGAAGTGTAAGTTTCCATGGTGTCAATCCTCTATGAGTATAAATAACAAGCTATAAAATTATGTGGTAAAACAGATAGGTGAATTTTTATTTTTAAAATTACCTATTATTTTTAGCAAATCACTCATAATATATCGCACAGACATGCCTATTTAGTCTGACAACAATTTTTTCATTTTTTTGACAAAACTTTCACCGGACATAAATCACTCTACACTGTTCCATGCAGTATCGCACTGGAGTTGCCTTCTACAATGCTGCACTCAACACTTGAGAGCTTCCCCGCTCTAATTTTAAAACAGGCAATAAGAGGTTCAATTTGTCACTCACTTGTTTGTTATATTTTTAGTAAAGGTTTTTCAGAGAGCAATTTAGGACAATGATTAGAAAAATTCTATAAAAAAGGGTAGCATGCAGTACATTTTTATCCAAAACAAAAAGTCCATGTCTCTCTTTTGTTAATTAACCTATAACTCTCAAGTATCAACAACTTTATAATTTTCTTTTATTCACATTAATTGGTAGTACTGTTATTTTTCTCGCTTAATTGGTATTGCCTCTCCAATGGTTCTCTCATCTAAATAATGACCTTTCTACTTTTTCTCTTCTTTAACGTCGCAACTTACATGTTCTGAAATAATCTGTGATGTAAAATGATAATAATCATTATATATTAGGCTTCTAATAGAGCCAAAATCTATTTATCTAAAGAACTATAATATTAATAAATAAGTTTTTATACAAAATAATATTTTTTATCCATGCTTGATAAATGTCAATATAGTACATATTTTAATAACAAAAAAAAAAACTTGACAAAATAAAGAAGTCAAGCCACTTGATTGATTTAGTAGTGGGGATTTTGATAGAAAGAATGATCCTAAGTTTAAATCTTACTATAATCAATATAATTTTAAAAATATTTAAAAAAAATGATAAATTATACTTCATCTTCTTTGTGAAATGTAATTTACATCTCTATTGTTCACCTAAACACTCACACTCTCAAATTTTAAGTATTTATAGTCCAGATTCACTCTTCATTCACAAAACACTGATAATAAACTTAATAAAATAATATTTGTGATATTAAGTCTTTTAATTAATAAAATTATAAAAATACCATAAACTTAACATAATGGGTACATCTATTTTTTATAATTTTATTAATTAAAAACGGTTAATATCACAAAATATCATTCTGTTATGTTTATTATCAATATTATGTGAATGTGAAATAAAATTTATATGATAAAATGCTTAAATTTTGACAAGAGAAGGGTGTGAGTGTCAGAATAAAGGGCGTATGAGTTGTATTTCTTAAGCCTCAAGGTGAGTATAATTTATCTAAAAAAAAAAAGTTATCAATGTGCAAGAAGGAGAGAGGAGTACTGGAGGAGAGACAAATATGAGAGGACAAAAAAAAGGGGTTATCAACGTGCAAGAAGGAGAGAGGAGTAATGGAAGAGAGACAAATATGAGAGAGAATATATCATTGAAGTGAGAGAAAATTCTAAGACAATAATTAATGCAAATATGATGAAATTATGTGATTATCCATGCTTATAACTTGATTAAAGAAAAGATAGAGTGTTTTTTCTTCTAAAGGAAATGTGAACCAAGCTAATCTCCACAAATGTTGCTCATATTAAAAGTAAATAAATTTTTACATTATTGTAGTTTAATTGTTATGAAAATTAACCATGAGATCTAACACAATTTGTAATTAGATGGGCTCCTTAAACATCTAGTTAAGAATTTAAGTTATAACAGTGTGTATAGAGATAATATAATAACTAGAGAAAAATTAATCTATAGCTCTACCTTTGAGCGATTCATCACTATTTCCTCCGTGGATATCATGGGATAAGGACTTTTTCAAAGCTTCATTTAAGCACTTGTTGTCTAATTTGTCTTCCCTACTTTTCAATTATTGGTTGAGTTAATGTTTATTTTAGTCTCCTTACTTTAGACTTGAATCATTTTAATCCTTCTAACTTTTAAAATGAGTTAAATTAGTCATCATATTGTAAAATGTAAATCATGTTAGTCCCTCAACCAATTCTTATTTAATATTCTATCAATTAAAAGATGATAGGTAACCTTAAGTGATATCTTGACATACTATATGTTATTTGAAATAAATAAAGTTTAAAATGACTAATTTAAGTGTCTAAAATTATACAAAATGAGTCATTTAAATATTCATTCTAAGTCATAAAATGACTTATTTTATGCAATTTTAAATATCAAAATAAGTTATTTTAAACTTCATTATACTTAGATGACCTATGGTATGATAAGGTATCACTTAACGTTACACATCATCATTTAATTGATAAAATGTTAAACAAAAGTGGAATAAAGGACTAGCTTGACTCACATTATATAATATCGATAACTAATTTGAATTATTTTAAAAGTTAAGAATTAAAATGACTTACAAATGAAAAATGAAGGACTAAAATAAACATTAATTCTTATTGATTTATCAATATGTCGTCACCTTCGTCATTGTCGCGGTGGAATATGTAAATGCAAACATGGAAAGGGATAGAGAAATGTACTTGAAATAATAGCAACCTTGATTTTTTATTTGGAACTCTAAAATCATAGTTTGGGTACCAAAATCATGGTTTTGGAAATTTCAAACGCAAAACTTAAGTGTATCCATACAAGTCAACTACCTAGCATAAATATAAGTGAGAAAGTTTACCATAATTTGGAGCAGAGATGGATCCAAAATTATTCAAAGGAGGAGCGAAAGTATTGAATCATAATTATATTATAAAATAATTTTTTAATATAAACTTATCATTAATCAGTAGTAAAATATATTCTCAAAGTCAAATAAATTGTGAATTATAAATATTTGGTTTTGGTGCTTGAATTTCAATTAGATATTTAAAATTTAGTTATAACATGTGAAATATTTCTCTCCAATATATTATAGTACAAATTTTTCATAACTTTTAAAATCTTATTTCATAAACTAACTAATATATCTCAAAAGAACTAGTAAAACTAGATTAGTATATCTAAAAGAGTAAAAATAAAAGTGTAATAAATTTTTTAATTTTATAAATAGAGAGATATATATATATATATATATATAACGAGGGGGAACAAGGAATGACGTACCTCGTCAAGGGTGTAGAGTTGGAAACACTACAAGCCTTTCCTTCTTAAGCTTCGTGAACTTGAGCGGTGTGAAATGGGGGGTGTCTGCAAGACTCCACCAAGCAATGAACAAAGATTTTGAAGGAGTATGGGTACAATAAAAAGGAACATGATCGTGTACCTGGAGCCCATGAAGCTATTTATAGGAGGGGCTTGGGACGGTTCTCGGAGTTAGGGAATCCATGTGCCCTCATTCCCACGTTTCCACATTCGTGGTGATGGAATGAGTGGGAAGCTGGACGAGGAAGTTCGTAAGTGCCGGACGTGTGTCCTGTTTGTGTTCTCGGACCAACGAGTGGATTCGCCCTTGGGTTCCGCCATCTTGGGCCTTGGTGGTGGGCCTTTAAGATGGGCCAGCCTTTGGGTTTTGGATCCCTCTATTACTATTTGTAACAATATTAATAAGATATTGAGAGGAGGGGGTAGCCAAGACCCCTGCCTACCCAACTTTCTCTTCGTCCCTGATTTGGAGTAACAAAACTAATGTTGTGTTTGGATAAAATATTCTTAGATTTTAGGGAATTTAAAATGCTAGGAATTTTAATTGTTTTAATTGAATTCTCTTTATTTTCAAATTCTTTTGTTTGGATGAGATAATTAAATGACTTCATCTATAAAATACTTTGTTTGTATAATGAAATTATATCACATCTATGGGTGGAACGCAACATGCGAGTGATGCGGCAACAAATAGTCGAAGATTGGCAGTGGGTGGGTGGCAGGCTGGTAGGCGGGTGACTTGATGATGGGCCGAGTGAGCTAGTCGTGGTTGATAAATAAAAGAAAACTTAGGAGAGTGAGAGTTATGAGACAAAGATGAGAGAGAATTTGAAATTCACTTTTTTCAAATATTGAGAATATCTTATAAAAATACTTGAAATTTTGAAAATTCTCTTATATTAATATCTAAATAAAGAATTTTATACCAAGTCATTTAAAATCCTATCAAATATTATATTATTCTCTAAAAATACTCAATCCAAATGCAATATATGGAGATTTACTTATAAAACTTGACTCCAATAACGATGTAAGAGATGCCAAAGCTAAATTTGTATTCCCACTTAAATGGAAAAGTCTCAAATCCTCAGTTGAAATATACATATTGGAGTTTACAAAATATGTTAGGTAAGCACTCAAATTTGGTTTCTAATTATGAACAATATGGAGAAAATGTAAGACACGTAAGGCTTAGGTGTGGAAATTTAACAAAGCAACATTTTCCCCCAAAACAACTAAAAGCGCAACAATTACATGGGGAATTCTAGTATAAACTTATTGTACTCAACTTAGATACTCTAAGTCAATAAAGTACTAATACATCATTCATGCATTCATAAACATGATATTTATTTAATAAGAACTATTAAGGTGCTAATATTTATTAACTTAGCTTATTCAAGTTGTATATATATTATTTCCACTGGTTCATACTACAATATATTTATTTCAAGTAATTAAGGGTAGAACATGCAAGTCACTAGGCTTTTGGTTAACAAGTTGGGCCTGTATTATAACTCATTAGCCTAAGCCTGGCCTGGGCATTATAGGCTTCATTTTAAGTCTAAGTCTGCCTATTCACAAGCCTGATTTGTCCTAAAACTATTAACAAAGCTTATAATTTATATTTATAACATTTCAAAAAAAAGACATGCCATAAAAGGAGGATCAATAATCTGAAATAACAACCAATTTCAACATTCATTCTCAGCTAGACAACAAATTCATCAAACCTTAGTTTCAATATATGATCATATGATCTTTGTGTAATTATCAATATTAAAAAAAAAAATTGTAAATGAACCAATAAGAGAAAAGAAAAAATTGATCACCATATTCTTCCTACCCAATAGTTTGAAGTCAAAATAACCTAAAAATTGTCACATAAACACATGAAAACACTAATAGCACATCAGTTTACTCCTATCTAAGAACTCATAATAAATACCCTAACACCTTGATCAATGACAAGAACGATGGTAGAGGGCACCATGACGAGCCAATTGTGATGTGGTAGTACACAACAGTTCGGCAAGATGGCTATGAACGGCAGTGAGCAAGGCATTGTACACGGTAGTCTAGTGAGGCAGTTGTGAAGCAACGATTGTGGACTTGTGGTGGTGGTTTGATGAGGTGATCTAGCAACAGAAGGAATAGAGGCTTGATGGAGAGAAGGGGTTGTTAGAGAAAGAGACATGGGTGCATTTGTTTCAGATTTTGAAAAAATTGATTATGAAAGCTAAATTTTATATATAATTGAAAAAGTTAAAATTGATTTTTTGAAATTTCAATTATTTTTTAAAAATTATCCAAATATATGAAAGAGATATTTTTTTATAAAAAAAATAATTATTTACCAAAATAATCATAAACAAACGCACCCATGGTTGATGGAAGAAGGGACTTTTTTTTTAGGTTAGGAGGAGAAGGGGTTGAAATCAAGGAGTCTGTTGAAGGTAAAAAAAGGGAGGCGAAACACTAGTTATAAGTAGGTGAGTAGGGTTTAAAAGTGAATTTTAAATGAAATAAAATAATAAAGACTTAAAATATAATATTATTCATTTATATGATAGGAATGTTGTTTGGATTAGTGGCTAGCTAAATGTTATGTGTTGAAGGTATATAGTTCAACCCTCACTTTTGATATTTTACAGGTATCAAACAATACAATTCTTAATAGGCTGGCATAACAGACTTGATAGGCTATATAATGAGCCTAAGCATGGCCTTCTAAGATAACACACTTTAAGCTACACTAAGTACCAGAACATAAGCAAGATATAGGGAAGAATCGAAGTAACAAAATCATATTAGCAAGCTAAGGCTGTGGAAGCGAGCACTCAATGAGGTGCTATAGGAATTTTGGCCTAACTTCGAATTCTTAATTTTGAAGGAAAAAAGCCTTCTGAATTCAAAGTGTCTATTAGGTTTGTATTTTCATTTTCTATATTTTCTGATTTCAGAATTTTGAAAAGAAAATAATGAAAATAGAAAATGAAAACAGGAAATAGAATGTTATTATTTTCACTATTTTCATTATTTCCTTTACAAAATCTTGAAAATAGAAAACAGAAAACAAACCGTACTTCACAACTGCCCATGTGATCAACTGAACGAGACATTGGACATTAACATTGTGACCACATTTCTCTATTTTTCCCTTCTAGTTGTCCTCTCCTGGTAGTGTTTTCTCATGGCCACTTCCTGGCTTGTTCATCTAGAAAGCCATCAGCACCATGGCTTTGCTGAATTTCTCTATCCCTTAGAATGAAATGGCCGTTCAGAGAGTCTCAGACTAGATACGGGATTTCATATGCAGTTATGCCTGAAGCACCACAACAATTCTTCAATCATTGTAATTTATAAGAAAAAGACCAGATAATTCAGTATATTACAAAAAAAGATTCTACTATGCTTGCGCATTGCTGAATTCTTGATCATGAAGCTGGGAGACCACGCATAAAAATTGGCACTCCCAGAGCTGTAGTTCTAGCACTCCTCCTTAGGAGCCAATTAATGCAAAACTTGGGTTATGTCTAACTAGATAACACTGCAGGATGTTGTGATGTCTCTTCTGCTTGCAAACTTTCATAATACTTGACAAGAACTTTCCATCCACTTGGGCACATAAAACCATCTGGTGGATTCTCCCCACTTCTTGCATAAGCTCGCATCTGGAAAATAAATCACCGAAATAAATATAAAATGTCGTAAAGAACAGTCCTCTTTGTCAGAGGACTCAAACCAACTTGCTGATAGATGTGAATAAAATAAGTAAACGGAACCAACATGATCTTACATGAGCAAAATCATACAACAGGAACTAATATAATTTTACTAAAATTTTACAAATACATACTTTAATTGCATATATATATATATATATATATATTTGAAGATAAAACATACAAAATTTAGTGAAAATTGCAATGCCGCACACTGCCTTAATTCAGTAGTTCTAATCCATTAATATGCAGATTACTTTCGATTAAGTTGCTTCCAGGTTCAAGGAACAAACAATAAGCAAGAACCAGGACCTGACACTAGCCTCTTGTGATAACATTGACTATATAGTTATGCATTATGCAATAACAACTTAGGTATTAGTGAGAAATTCCAAATTTAAGGTAAATGGAGCTGGAAATACATTACTGAATGATTGGGAATCAATTACCTTGGTTCCAGAAATGAAGAGGAAATCTTTAGCACGAGTAGGATCAAAAAATGCCATCCTATTTTCCTTAGTGTCATAAGCTGCCACCTGTAATTTAAAAATGGAAAACATGGCAACAATCAATATCATACATAAATATGCTGGGCATAGTTACAGAATGAAACAAACAATTTGATAAAAGACAATTAACTGAAAGGGTGTACATTAGCGAAAATAGACATCCAATAGGGATCACATCCCAACTAACTGATTTTGACTCATTGTGAATGTAGTTAGCAATTCTGCATAAAGAGAGAATAAAAATGAGAGAAAAAGTAAGGAAAGGACTTAGCAGGAATGAGGAGAGTGCAAGGTCTCTCTAATACCCTGTGGCTGAGTTGCACCTTGCCTCATCTTCTACAGCTAGGTCACTTTGATCTAAGGGGAACCATTGAATAATAAACTACATCAGTTTTCTATTTCGTGCATTATTTTTCTGTTCTTGCCTTACTATTGGTCCAGTCTTGCCACAATTCATCAGCATTAAAACTTTTGGTAAAATATTAAACTTATGAAAGTAATTTCATGACTTAATGGTCTGGGAAATTTTATGTTGTTTCCCAACTCAAACAATTGGAGACATGGTATGCATCACTAAGCACCAGATTTGATTCAATAAGCATCAATGTCAATGAAAGCTTAAAATATGCATGACAGCATCATGAAGAAGTTACCATTGAAATATGAAGGAGAGCATCATGAAGAACATAACACACCATTGAAAGAGTGTACAGAGGAGCAAGAACCACTTACCCTGAATGGCAAAATGTTGAGCTTCTCAAGGCCAGGAGCCATGCTGAGCACCTTTTTCCCATGATCAGGGTCATATAAATCCCTTTTCTCAGTTGGGTGACCCATACCGGCAGGATCTCGACCAACAATATAGAAGTTGGCACCTGCATTTATCCGTGCCTTGGCATGCCACTGTACTTCAGTTGGGCCCGCGTAATGCATAGGTGATGGAAATATGGCAACTAGGGTTGTCCGAGGATCAAGAATACCGTCTTCTAGCACCTAAGAAGAAACAAAAGTTGATAATGACTAAATGAAATTTCATGGACAGCGAAATGACTAATGAATATATTGCAGATATTGGATGACATTTGATGAATTGTGAGGTTATTTCAGCATATATTCAAATAGCACATGGCACATTATTTTCACTTAATGCTGCATTAGAACAATGGGAATCACCTTGCTATGTTGTTCCATCCTGACATCCAAGGGTACATCATCAACTTTCGTGAAACCTCCAAGAGGATGAAGCAATAAAACTGGATTTTTGTAGCCCATTTCCAATAGGCGTTTACGAGTATCATTCATCAATAAAGCATGACCATTATGCACAGGATTTCTTAACTGAAAGGCAAAAACTGCATCAGCTTTACGCTCATCAAATTCTTTGCGTAATTGTTTGGGAGAGAGTCTATAGTCATCAAGGCCATCATTATACTTGATAGGTTTTAGCACTTCCAAATCTCCTCCAATAAGCCAATTCCCAGCTGAAGTAATGACCTCCTCAACGTACGGCAACCCTGGAGCAGTTGTTCCCCAAGTTCTAGCTATTCTTTCTTCCTTGTTATGCTTGTAGATTTCAACACTGCAAAGAAGTTGAATGGTCAAGGAAAGCTACGATATACCATGAAAAGAATTTGTCTTGAGAACCAAACCCTTCAAATAATCTTTATTCTAGATAACATCTAAAAATACTTATGATATGCAATTAAAGCAAAGTAGAATACTGAAAATTGAAGGTAAGAACACTGATCACCCAACTATTAACACGTGAGACAAGTGAAAAACATGTAATCCAAGGTAGGTCAATGGTTGTATTTTATGAGCTTTGCTTTTGACTTAGCTTATCGCTCGCCATTTGCTTCACCTTCATACAAGGGTTATACCTATATAAAATCTACAATCCAAGCACACAAGGCTCATTGTTCAATCTTATATGGCATACGGGAAGCACAGTTGCTCTTCATATACTCAAAATTTAGCTTAGCTCCATGTCAGAAGGCACAAACTGAAATGCTGCAAATGATTCAAGTTTCCCAACTAAGTACAAACTACCCTTGATCCCTTTTCACCCCCTGTTCCCTTAAATCTTCAGATAAACCTGACTCTCCTTTGGTGTCTTACCTGCTCAATGGAATTATGCTACCCATATGAGGGCAAAGTAAAATGCCCTGTGTGCCAAAAACAAGTATGGATTTGTGATAGGTGCTTCAAAAATCAGCTGCAACTTCCTAACACATGCTTGCCTGCAAATTGTTGACTGAGAGTTCCTAACATTTGTGATGGATTCCCTAACTGCACACCACACGCCCCAGTGATGAGTTCATCTATCCAAGGGAATTGCTAACTGAAGAATCAAACCTAAGTCTTTTAAACTAAGTGGCTCAATCCTGACAAGTTGAAACAACCCCAATTTGCAGCTGAAAAGATTTATAGGAATATTCTTTGCAATGTTGGTCGGTTTGGTATCTGTTCCTGTGTGTTTTGTTTTCAAGATTTTGCGAATAAAATAGTCAAGACAGAACATAGAAACTGAAAATAAGGAAATAAAAACAAAAATCAAATAGAGCCTATTCTGGGTTTAAGATGGAAGTACTCACAAAAATTTCTCATTTTGGACACTTCTAATCGTTAAAACACACACAACAATTCATATAAAAATAAAATAAAATTGAACAATCAACCATAACCAGAAAAATGCCAGGAGAAGACTAACCTTCGGAGAATAGCAATGCAATCTCCATCAGGCCCGAGCAACCCCACATGTGGAGAGGACCCAATTATCCCCTTGGTCTCATCATCAATGGCCAACACAATGGGGAGTGACATGTTCACCACAGAACCATCCTCCATCCTCAGTGAATTGAAATGCAAACTCTGCAGATACTCATTCTCCCTCATGAACCCTCTCAATGGGCTAGCCCATCCTTCCCCTATCACATGCACCCACTCAAGATCAATCCTTGTGAGCTGCACCTTTGGCAGGGACTCAGCCTCCAACATCTTTGAACCTCTCTGGCTCTCTGGCACCACAAGATCCACCAATGCCCCACCATCAGCCTCTATCAACGAGCTCTTGATCATGTTATCACAACCTATGTTGCACATGTACGAGTACGAGTATTTAATACTATATAATACGATACGGAAATATATGTTCAACAAACTATCATAATTACATAACAGGAGAGTAAATTCTTGATAAAATTTAGGTACCTCGCGGCACCAATAACCTTTTGATTCCTATGATTTAATCATAATTATTTTAGTAGAACAGGTGTCAAATTTTTAATCACAAATTATCTAAAAAATATTGGTATCTATGAATTTTACAGGTACCGGAGAAATCACATAAATGATAATATAAATAGAGAAAAGCAATTGATATTGACAAAATTTGATTTTCTAGCTTAAATATTTTAAATAACAAATCTTTAAAGACGATAAATTTTGAAAAAAAATGAAAAGCTACCATAAGTATCAATGCAGAAGCATATTACGAGTATTGGACTATTGGCATCGATGCACCCATTTTAAAGTATCCATGAGAAGAACAATGGCTATCACCTGAGTTCATTATTGGCTTAGCTTTACACCTTCTGATGACCAATGGGTTGGTGTGGTAAATGGGTTTGGGACGAATCTTGGTGTTGTAGTTGGAACAAGTGTTGTTGCTGCTTATGATCTTGGTTGCATGGTTGAGGTTGAGGTGGGAAGCTAGATGTATTTTGATGGTTAGAGACATTGTACAGTGAAAATTAAAAAAGAAATAGTTTTGGAGAGAGAAACAAGTTGTTATGTTGTTTGGAGTGAAGGAAAACCCGGGTAACGTGTGCAGTTCAGAATAGAAACAGTACTATGGCACAGCCTTCACAACAAACAGTGCCTATGAATATGGCGAACGTGTTGTAAAGGTGAGGCCACGCAAAAAGTGGCTCTCTAATGCTTTTTTTGAGTTTGTGGATCAGAAAAGAATGGCAGTGCATGCACCAAACATGCAACTGGGGACCATTATTTTATTTTATTTTTTTTTCAAAAAAGCTGAAGGAAGAAGCTGGAACCGTTCAATCTTCAACGGGCATCAAACTGAATGAATGGGTGACTGAAAAAAGGAACCAGGTGACAGTGAGAGTTTGGGGCTGCAACCCATTTCAATTTTTTCAACTTTTGCGCATGCTTGCATTGGGCGAGTTGGGTGGAATTAAATGGAAGATTTTAATTTTTTCTATTGTTTAATGGAATAGAGATAGTCATTCCATCAAATTTTCTCTATTATTTTTAATATTTTTCCCTCTATTCTATTACAATATATTTCACTCTTGCATACTCCACCAATTCAAATATAATATAATTCAATTCAAGAGAAGTAGAAAGAGAAACATAATTTTTGTTTTGGAGAAAATTACAACCTCTCTTAAGTAGTATTTGTTTATTATCTCTCGAACAAAATACAGAGACACTAGACACAAACATATTTATGGTGAAGACAAAACATCAGGAGAGAAAAATATAATTTTTGTATCTCTAAAATGTGGAAAGGATATGAAGATAAAAATTTAATATTTTTATCTTTCAATAATACCCCTATACATATTTATTATTTATATTTTCATCTCTACTATCTTTATTATCCCTATATTTCTATCATATTTTCATGTCAAGGACAACAAACAAACACTATCTTAAATATTTTGCAAAATTTACAATCACATCTCCAAAACTTTATTGATTTATATATACCATCCACCTCTAGAGTTATGAATCCGTTTTCCATGGCACATGAAAAATAATGGTAAAAGTGTGGTAATTTTAAAAATAATTCAATATGATTTTAGCCCTTTTATTTTTAACCCCTCTAAAATTTTTGTTTTGGTTTTTCTCTCTCTTTTAATCCATCTTTGTCTTTGGTCCCTATTGCTCCAATTTTGGTCTTTGTAAATATTTTAGAATATATATTTAGTCATTATAAATATGTTAAAAATGTTCTTTTGGTCGTTATCTTTATCACCATTTAATATCAAGTTTGAAGGAAAAGGAACAAAAACATAATAATGAATTAAAGAAGGATCAAAATTAAAACAAAAATTTGAAGAGACCAAAATCAAAACAACATATATTTATGAGGACTAAAATATATTTATATTTTTTAAAAAATTAAATATAAAAGCGGCAAAAATACCCTTATTTATCTTGTGTTAAATAGTCATAACACTATTAAATCAAACTAGCATTGGAGCCTATGAAGCCACCAAATTTCTTATTTTTGTTTAGGTATTAATAACTAAAAATTAAAAAATATAAATAATAACTAAATTAAAAATATTGTTCCGCCATCACCTTATCGTCCACTTTGTCTAGCTTCTAATAGTTTGATTGGTATTAGAAAATAGTTTTTACTTTTTCATTTTTTGTTTTCAATTTATTTCATGTGTTCAAAATTTTATGAAGAAAATAGTAAAAACTCATAGTTCAATTTATAGTTTCCACTTTTTTTTTTCACATGATCCTAGAAATAGGAACAGATTGAAAATGGAGAATAAAAACAATTTTCTGAGACCAAACAGATGCTATTTGCCTCATTTCTTCATTTCATTCTTTGGTTCCACATTTCCAATATTCTGTGAAACACATTCAAAATCTCTCTGTGGCTGTTTGATTGTGTGCTTGATTTGCCAGAGAAATTTGGTGTGCGTTTGTTTGTCAGTTTCAGTTTCTAATTTTCATTTTTAGTTCACAAATCTGAAACTGAAAATAAAAACTGACAAGGAAAATGGGTTCTGAATTCTGATCCATTTGACCATCTCTTGGGTCTGAAGTTCTAAAGCCTCACCTTACAAAATTTAACATGGTTGACAAGACAAAAGAGGCAACAAATCTAACTTTCTGCAGCATTAACATCAAATATCCATTGTGTATAGCTTACGTGACAATGGAATTCGCATGCCTCCCTTGGATACGTGTTTCGATAAACCCACATGCTTCCAAAGCTTCTTCAAGTGCTCCCTTCCTGCTAATCCTTCCTTGCTCCTTGCTCAGTTAGTAGCCTCATAGTTCATCCATCTCCCGCATAACCCAACATGTTACTCCCCTGGAAATGTAGGTGCATGTTGTCCCTCACTTGGGAACAGTATCAAGTGATGCTTGGGAATATTGGTTTGCAGCCTGTTTCAGAGAACAGAGAAAGTTAGCCTATTGCATATATGCACGTCTGCGCCATAACTAGGTTGCACAAACGAAATATTCAAGGGAGACAAAAAACAATATACCGTGCAGAGTAGCACATATTGGCTACTGGCTGAGGAAAACAAACAAAAAATCCAAACCAAACAAACCCACTAAAAGGAAAGAACATGGCTTCATGCAGACTTTAGGTTGGTACTAAATACTAATCAGTGAAGATAGGTTCAAGGATTCAAGTATTAACCATACTTGCAAAACAGAATTGTTTGAAAATGTCTCCCATTAAAAATCTCACTACTGGCATCACATAACTACTAGCAAATTATGTGTAAAACATACAAATTATGCTTTTACACAACTTAATATATGTGTGTGTGTGTGTGTGTGTTCCATTCTTCACATAATCCGATCCTAGTTTCATTTCCATAATGAGAAACGATAAAAACTAGCAAGAGCAACCTAAAACAAGACCATGAGAAACCAAACCAGTGAGACCATATTTTGGAGTTGCTGTATTAGATAGAATGAAACCTTTGCTGCAACCTTAGTCAGACCACTTCTCTCTGCCATCTTATCTGCTGCAAAATCCAAGTCAAATGTATCAACTATTCTATACTTTACTTCCACTCTCAACATCCTACAGCTTGTTAATGTTAATGATAATGTCATTTCATTGTCTTTTTATCAAAACAAAAAATTGCCTTTGTATTTGTTAACAAAAATAAGTATTAAGAAAAAAGGGAAAAAAAAATTATGACACTGTACCATGCATTTGTTTAAGCAAAAAAGGAGGAGCTTTTGTGATGTAACTTCTTGTAGAAATGTTTTTTCAGGAGCTACTCTTTTGAGCTTATTAAAAAAGCACTTGAATAGCATTTTTCAAAAGAAAAAGAAAAAGGCAGATTTAGATTTTTTTTAAAAGGTTTATTTAATTATTCTAGATTCTTTCATACACGTCTTATAAATGAAAGAGTGATTTTTTCTTATAAAAACTTAAACAAACTGGCCCTTATTCATTTATTCAGTATTTCAATTATTATATATTTTCCTGTTAAATGTATGTCAAAAGGCCACTGAATTCTAATTTAAGGAAAATCATGATTCACATATGAAACAGAGGAAGTAGTTGTTTTCATCAAAGGCCTATCAAATGCTTGTAATTTCTAAACGATGAAGTCACATGACAAAATTGAAGAAATTCAGTCTCAAATAATAGATCAAATTCATTTAAGTTCAATAATTCATGCCAAATAAGTAAGAGTAAGCAATGAAAAAAATTAGCAAAATAACCCTAACCACTTCAGCATCAGTTTGTACTGGTTGGTCCTTACTTGCTGCCAAAGCTGCAGCTAATTGTTCAGCCTGTTTCATTATTATCAGCATAACAATACAATAAGAAAGTTCATAGTAAATCAACACTTGCATAACAAACTTACATTTCATTATTCTTGTGATTAAGGGTTGATATCCTAAAAAAGATTATATGATTCTACAAATCATAAAGACTTGTAAAGGCATATATGGAATGGACTGAAACAATGTAGAGACCATCCTCAATTCCTCAGAGATACCATTCGGGCTCATTAATCATTATTTTCTCAGCATTTTCTTCCTGGTATATATCAATTTTTGCTTCAACAGCAGCACCAAAATCTTCAAATAAAGCAAAAGTTTAATGAGTGGAACACCAGTAAACATAATAATAGAAACTTACTTATGTCCTCTACTTCCTCCCATTAATCATTGTAATCTCTCAGAGATAGGAAATCATCTTTGCGTTTATTAAATCTAGAAATTTACAGTTAAGTACAGAAATGGGTAATTGAATGAATCTAATATAACATGGCCTTGCACAGAGAACTGAAATGCTAAATATGGCGTCATGATACTTATATCTATTCTACAAAATGTTTAATCCTAATGTATCCCATGCCACATATATGAATCTAGCAAGGATGATACAACAACAACTACTACTACTACTAGTAAGTCTTGCCCCACTAGATGGGATAGGCTACATGGATATTGGTACTTTCTTTCATGCTAGTAACCAATATACAGCAGGATAGAAAAATTTTATGCTAGCAATCCTCCTCCTAAAGGCCATTTCCTTATATTGGGGATTGGTACCGTAGGTCACCATTCTGCTACTATCAACTTCCTATTCCTCCTTGATTGAGTTTTATGTGTAAAATTATATCTGGAGCTCAATCATGGAAAATTTATAGTTATTTTTACCCTTAACCAAATAGACCCTCAGGGTGTGTGTGTTGTTGAGAGTGTTTGGTTAAAGGTTAAAAATCAGAAAAAAATTGCATGAATGAATTATATGTGTAATTTTATATATGACATTCATTCACAAAATTTTTCCCCAATCTTACACCTTAACCAAACCCACCCTTGGAAAGAAAGTTACAATTGCCGAGAATAGACTAGAAAAAAAAAATCTGTTTATGAAATCATGAAGTTAAGTGAATACTATATCAAGTAAACTACAAATATTAAATATAGGTAGAACAGAAGGACCTCAACAATTGATGAAGAAGAAGAGCAGAAGTACATCAACGATCAAATCAGCCACCAGGTCCAAACCAACTGTGCTTTCTCCCATAAGAGCAAGCACAAATTTGCAGCGCCCAGAAGAGCCATGACGATGGAATGCTTAGTAGAGTTAAACCACCAGAGCATTACAAGGAGTCACTCTAGGAGTTACTCTCAAGATAGAGATAACAGACAGTAGAGATACGATTACATTAGGCTTGAGAATAAACAAAGCAATGATTATAACTAACATAAAACATGTCTCTCTGGAAAAAAAAAAGATTACTAACTATCAATTCAATTAATGACATCCAAAGATTACCAATCAAATTGTTCTGTGACTTGACTGATTTCATGGCTAAAATACAAGCCTTGGCATGTTTCAACACAACCTCGCCTCTATCACAAGTCACAGCACAAGACTAACCACTCAAAACGACTATATAACCAAATTAGCCAAATCTGATATACGCACATTTATGCTATCTAATTAGGAGGGGGGCGATGAATCCTAGTTTGGTACACAGACTGCACTTTAGATTCCAACGAAGACACATATTTGTCAAGCACAGAGACCACAGCTTCGAATTCAGTGACCTGCTTCTCTATGGCATCAATCTGTTCAACATACTCATTGAAGCTACCACTCTTGCATTTCAACTGCTCCACAAATACCCTCAGCCCTGAAGCCACGTCACCAAAACCTTTGTACTCTTCCGCCACCCTCACGTTCATCTTCTCCAACAGCTCCATTTGATTATTAGTTCCCTAAACACAGACACAAAATCGTTGTCACGGTTGAATTTCAAGAAAATGCCGCATTTTTTCCGATTTTTTTTTTTTGTTTTATATGGTTTGTTGTTGTTGTTGTTCAACGGAATTGGTGAGAAGTAGGGTTTTTCACCTGAAGCTCCGATTTGACCATGGTGCAGACGCTGCTAAAGAGATCGTTGAGGGACTCTGCGAGTTCATCGCGATTCTGATTTTGCGGTTCATCGTTCTTTGCGGTGTCCATGTTTGGGCTTCGGAGAGTTGAGACTAGGCGATTCGCAGGGGAAAAGGGTGGTGGTAAAATTGTTAATGATTGTGAAACGCAAGACGGCGATGCAAACAGGCGTCGTTTTTTGATCTCGTAACTGCAGTTGACCGGTAAAAACTATAAAGGAAAGAAAAAATTTGCAGAAATTATTTCATGATCATGTAGTATATATAACAGGTCCTTACACTCATCTCTTTGAAGTTTGTGAAAATCCCAACTCTTTAATTTATTCATCACACTACACCTCTTTCTCTCAAATTTTAAGTGTTTATATTATAGTTTAACTTCTCATTTACAGAACACTAATAATAAATTTAACATAATGACATTTTTATGATATTAATTATTTTTAATTAATAAAATTATAAAAAATACATGTATCCCTTTTAAATTTAAGGGTATTTTTATAATTTTATTAATTAAAAATAATAATATCAAAAATATCATTTATTAAGTTTATTATCAGTGTTATGTGAATGAGAAGTGAAACTGAATATAAATACTTAAAATTTGACGCAAGAGACATGTGAGTGTAAGTGAACAAATAGAGGGGGTATGAGTTTATTTCCAAACCAAGGAAGTGAGTGTAATTTACCCAATGTAATATGTGCTCCAAAATATTAACAATCATTTTTTTTACTATGGGCTGAAAGTTAGGGTGCATTTGTTTGTAATTATTTTGGTAAATAATCACTTTTTTCATTCAAATAAAATTATGTTTAGTATATTTGAATAATTTTTAAAAAATAATTGAAATTAAAAAAATTAATTTTCAGCTTTTTTAATTATATATAAAATTTACTTTTCATAGTCACTTTTTTCAAAATCTAAAATAAACGCATTATTTGGAACAAAAAAATCAAAATCAATGGTTGTAAATGTTTTTAAAGCATACATTAAATATGTTTTAAAAGCATGCAAATATACTGGGTGTCTTGGGCCATAAGAATAAAATTATATTAATAATTAATTATAAATATAATACTTTACTTTATCAATATATATATATATATATATATATCTTATAAATGCCTCTTCTGCATTTTTTCCTAACTTCTGCATCTTGGGTCTTCTTGACAACACAAATGGATCCGAGCTATGAAGGCAAAACCGTTTGAATAATGTCTACGTGTTCAGCACACGTGTCGAATTTTGCACACGCAATGACACATGTTATAATATATCTAATTTAAAATTTACATTTTTATACTCTAACACAAAAAAACATAATAAAAGCAAGGTTATGAGAAGGAAATAATACATAACTTTTAAATTTATAAGAAAATAAAACATAAAAATAGATTATACAAAATAATATTTTGAATAATGTATCATATTCTTTAAAATTTTAGTTATATGTAGAAGGTGTAGAAAACACGGCATCCATGAGCTCTAAAGACATTTGGGGAGTACCCAAATTTGACAACAACTAAGCATATAAACACCCTAACTCATGAATATAGAGAAATGAAGAGAAATGAAACAAACCATGAAAAATCTTTTACCTTGAAAGTGAAAGGATGGGAAATGCTTAGGAGAGCTAGGGTTTTGGTTTGGGGAGAAAAATGTGAATGGGTGCGTATTTATAGGGTTAATAGGTCATTAAATAAAACTATGTCATTTTGAACCCATTTTGACATTGAGGCACCGCAGTTGTCCACTCAATGACCCCAACACTCAGGTCACCTATGAAGCCCACATGGTGCACTTGCACCACCAACCGCTATAGTGGTCTCTAACTACTACAGTGGTCTCAAAAATTCCTCTTCTACATTTTTGTTGATTCTCTCTGCAGAGCTTTCTGACAACAGGTGGGTCAGGAAGCCTAAGGTTGTATTAGACTTATATAGGAATTGTGGACCTAAGGTATCACATTTCCCGCCTATGAAAAGACATTAACTCATCAATTTTTATAGGAATATGATTTAGATTTTTTAATAAAAATCACATACTAAATATTTAATTTAATAGGAATCTGATTTTCAAATGAATTAGATTTTTTTTATAGGATTAGGATTCAAATATTATTTTATGAAAAAACATTAATTGCATTTACTTTTATAGCAATATGATTTAGATTTTTTAACAAAAATCATATATTAAATATTTAGTTTAATAGGAATATCATTTTCAAATGAATTATTTTTTTATAGGAATATGATTCAGAATTTTTTTGATAGGAATAGGATTCAAATGTTAGTAAAAGTTTTAAATATTGTTAAAATCTGATTTTTAAATAAATCTATTTTTTTATAGGAATATGATTCATATTTTTTAATACAATCATTTTTTTATAAGAATATGATTCAAGTATTAGTAAAAATCTGAAATATTGGTAATAAAATCATTTGATGATAAAACCATCATTTTCTATTTATAGCAATAGGATGCAAATGATTTGCGTTACAATATTTTTAATAAAATTAGATTTTAAAATGTAAATGATTAGTATTAGTATTTAATTTCATCTAATTGATAGATTTAATTTGACACTTAATTAGGTCATTCTAATTACCAATAATTAAGGATTCATTTACTAGGCCTAAAAGACAAAAGAATATGATAACATTTAATGCTAACAATAATTTTGATTTTCAAATGATCAACAAAAAATTATAGTATAGCGTATACATTAGAATTGATTGACTTTTACATATAAAAATCATATATAAAAATGAGATTTATTTTTCTTAAAAGGTGTAATACCCTAGTTCTAAATATATAAAAAAAAGGCTAGAAAATTATTTTGAACTAGAATGGTACTAGTTACCCTTATTTGCCATCCCAAGTCCTGAATTTTACTAAAGTCTGAACCCTACACTTCCGTGGAGGGCTATATGATAGAATCCATTTCTAGGAATCAAAAGGGTAATTGTTCCTAAGATGAAAATGTATTAAAGGACGATTTTTAATGAATTTTAAAAAATCTTTAAGCCTCTCACTTTTAGCCCACAAGTTTATAAAATCTTAGAAATTCCTAAACTTGAACTAAAATCCAAAATTTAGATTCTGATTTGTTGAGATTTTAACTTTATGATATTTTAATTGAAGCCAAATAAGGGCACTTCTTTATTTACATTTATGTTCATTAACATAAAATTAAAAAATGTAAATAAGTGAACATTGAGACAACCAGTCACAAGCCAACACACACCCACGGCTTCTATTTTTTTTCTCTCCTTCTCTATTTACGAAACCGCAAATGCGACCTCCTCTATCAAGCTCTCTCCCTCTCGGTTCTTCAATAGCCACCACCACCCCCATTGCCTTCCTCCACCACCACCTCGCCGATTTGACTCTACCTGTTGTGATGCCAATAGCTACGCCCTCTGTAACACTCTAATATTTAACCTAACACGCCTAGGCGCGTTCAAGTTAATTATTAGTTATTACTCTTTTATTTCAGTTCTTATCTTTTGACTTGGAAATACTTCAGTAAAAATACGGGTAAAATTTTTTTTTGAACTTTTTAAAACAATACGTGAGCCACGCGTATAAGTAAGGCATGTCATTTATCTATCACATAAAGGGAAGATGAAACTCTTTACAGGCATATACAAAATATAAACACAACGGCCTTATAAACATGATCACACCATCATATATATACATATAGGTAGCACAAACATTAACCATTCCATGACTTGCACCAAAACAAACCACTAAGATAGTATTATGCCCATCATCAGGGGTTGGGCAGATTAAGTCATCACAAGAAACATAAACAGTATATACATAGAAACTAAGATCACCCTCCTGACGACGCTCTGATAGGGGGAAGGTAGCTAGGCACGTGAGCGGGGTCGAAGGGGTAGCGATTCGACCCGAGATGAACATGAGCTCCCGGACTTGGGACAGGTGGCTCCCTACTAGCGTGTTGGATGCCCTCATGCAAGGCCATTCCTGTGGCCTCTCCATCTCTACCCCTTCCACATCCCTGGGAATGGTAGGAACGGAACTACCTGAAGAGTGTTGGGAAGAAGACTTCTCAGATGGATCCGACCATGGGTCGATAGGTTGAGGGGGTGATCGGGTGTATAAATCGGAAAGTCACGGATGGCGGATGCGGCTGTGTGGCCACGAGGAGGTTGCTTGGTAAGCGGAAGCGCACTCGAAAACAAAATCATGAGTGAAATGACTAGCAGTTTAGAAGCAGAAGTTGGTAACGGGGTGTGCGAAAGGACGATCTAAGAAAATAAAGGTGGACAACACATTGACCCACGAAATTCCTGGTTGGTAGGATCGAAATGCATTTCCCAAATAGGGGCATCAATGTAAATCACGAATGTGGCCATTAAAACATCCACTCCTGCTTTATAGATTGCCGACTGTCTCCACAAACTAACACAAATCTTTCAGCGTGCTTTGTCTTCACTTACACGCTTCCTAAGAAACTTCCAGAGGTCACCCATTCCAAAATTACCCCAAGTCAAGCACGCTTCCTGAGTTCTTTCGTGATGGGCTACAAAAAGAAAGATGCATTTTTTAGCATAGGTAGTACCAATTAATTCATATAAGCTTTCCTTAATGTATAGTCCCATACCTATCCAGACTCAGATCCCTCTCATTCGGGTGTGTAATCGGTTCATTCATGTACCCCTCGTTGGAGGCAAGAGCGGCTCCTTGTTCGCGCCTTCTCGCACAGGCGATAACTCCCTGCCTCATCCTTGGGCGTTACATCATCTTCTTTCGGCAGCCCATCATGAAAGAACTCTCAGTTAAGCGTACTTGACTTGGAGTAATTTTGAGATGGGTGACCTCCTGGGAAGTTTTCCTAGGAAGCGTGAGTGAAGACAAAGCATCCTGAAAATTAGTGTTGGTTTATGGGGACAGTCATCAATCCATAAAGTCAGATGTTACAAATGGTATCAGAGCCTGCACCTCTCCTAGTATGGTGTGGTTCGAGGATGAACCAAGCGGAAGCTGGTAGGCATGTAATGGGGGAGGGGAGTGATCGCCGTGCGAGAAGGCACGGACAAGGAGCGGCTCCTGCCTCCAAGCGGAGGGGTACATGAATGAATCGATTACACACCCGAATGAGAGGGATCCTGAGTCTATAGATATGACGATCCAGTTAATGAGGGCTATATGAATTGATTGGTACTACCTATGCCAAAGATGCATCTTTTTCAGTAGCCCATCATGAAAGAACTCCATAGTTA
This sequence comes from Dalbergia oliveri, assembly GCA_030441495.1. Taxonomy (NCBI): domain Eukaryota; kingdom Viridiplantae; phylum Streptophyta; class Magnoliopsida; order Fabales; family Fabaceae; genus Dalbergia; species Dalbergia oliveri. The sequence goes on from JAMLFY010000001.1 coordinate 12,916,727, forward strand.
AGCGTGCTTGACTTTGTAATTTTGAGATGGGTGACCTCCTGGAAGTTCCCAGGAAGTGTGTGAGTAAGGACAAAGTACGTTGAAAAGACCTTTGTTGGTTTGTGGGGACAATCAAACGGGGTAAAGCAACAGAGATGTTACAACCATCGTCTTCTGAAGACAAAATGGAAAGAAAAGAGAGGAAGATGAGAAACCTGAACATGAATTGAGGAGGACTTTTGCCTCCAAACATGTGTCATCATCTTCGTCTTCAGGAACCTCGGGTTTCATTATGAAAACAATGAACATAATAAAGTTCATTTATTAAGTTTAAAAGCCGTTCTAGGTCCGTGTTTTAACATGTTTCTTAATACTATGAGTACATCATACCTCGTTATAAATTCATGTCAATACTATATGAAACATATCACAAGAATCACAATAAATCGATATGGCATAAATAACACAAGCTATCATGACTTGATCTTTCCTTTTAATACTCTTAGATGACTTAGCTTTCTTGTTCGCTTCTAAGGACCACCCTACTACTCCTCTTTGAGAGTTTTAGGTTATGAGTTCATACCTAACTAATCGTCACTAGTCTAGTGCGGATAGGGGGCACATGATCACCTTTCATAACCATTAATTCCTAGAGTCTAAAAGATCACCTCTTTGGGTCACCTCCTATAACCATTAATTCTTGAAGTCTGAAGGATCCCCTTATTGGATCACCTCTTATAACCATTAATTCCTGGAATCTAGAGGATCATTTTCATGTGTTTTATATCACCTTTAATATTAGCATGTTATTTAGATATGCAAACATAAGCATACAGTCATAGCCATCATCATAACTCATGGTTCAACATTTTATGTACAAGAATAAAATTGAAACAAGAAAAAGAGAATAAAATTTTCGAAAAATTAATTGTGGCTTGATAGTGTTACTATCAACGACATATCCTTGGTATAATGGGTCAAAGACATGTTCTAAATAAAATATTTATCGATGGATTGATTTTTATTTCCTTTGAAGAGGAATTGAGGATATAAAGAACATAACCAAAAACATTAAGCATCTATAGAAAATAATTCGCATCATCATGGTAGAACACATGTAGATCTATAATATCATAATTAGAGACAAAAACAACATAAATAATATTCGATCATACAATCTTTAATCATAATAAACAATCCGCAGCATAACCTTATCATATATAACACTTAGTGCCAATAAAATAATAAAACAATTAATACTTGTCAATATGTCCCTTAAAGAATGTTATAATTAAAATATGTCAACATAGTACAACAATGTTATTACCACAAATAAATACACATCATATATGATGAAAATTAATACAAGATTGTTAAAACAATTGAACCAAATATTCAAGTATCTTTATCTTTCTTACTTTATTTTTATTTTTGTTACTATTGTTATTACTATTATTTTATTTCAACGACTTAACCAAACTAAAAAACTACTTAACAATCAATAAAATTTTAGCCAGAACATATACTTATGTCACAACTTTTTGGCTCTAAATTAAATGCACATAGGTCTTCTGCATGCTTTTCCAGTAACACTATTTTTAATTAAAACAATAGTATTAGCTTCTGTCCTAGCTAAAGGGAATAGTATAATTCGAAATAGCAGAACAATAATTGAAGAATTTACCCATTATTATTATTATCATTATTATTATGTTTTCTGCTTCCTTTTTAACTATTTTGGACGACACTTGTATAAAATAAAAGGAAGGAATCTGGATTGAGGAGCAACAGGCAATAGGGCTTGGAATGTGGGTTAGTGTTGACAATAAAAAATCAATTAGTGAAAAAAATCCTACACTACCTCACAACCACTCAGCCAACGGTTTAGAAGTTTCATTTCATTTGGGTTTGGGGCTGTACCACACATACACTGATCTCTCTCTCTCTTTCTCTCACTCTCTCACACACACACACAAATGAAACTCTCTCTCACGCCACACACATATACACACGGTACTCTCTCTTTCTCTCACACACATACAGATTTTGCTCTCTCTCACATACACATGCAAAGAGAAAGAGAGATAGAGAGCAAGAGGGAAAGGGAGCGGATGAGAGACAGAGAGAGCAAGGGAGTGAGGGGAAAGAGAGAGGTCCGTTGCGCGCTTGCATGGAGGGGAGGAAGGAGCACGCAGTGATTAGGGCAGAGGTTGATCCGCCGGCGCGGAGGCGGAAGGAGGGAAGTAAGGGGAAGAGGAAAGCGCAGCGGCTGGGTTGCTGAGCATGCGGCGGTGGGCCGTGATCAGAGAAGGGAGGCCGCGGTGATGACACTCGCGGGTGGATCTGGGAGAAAGGGAGCTCAGGAAGGCCGGGACACCGCCAATGCAGCTTCTGCGCGGCGGCGCAAGGGGAAGGCCGCGGCAAGGTCGCAACCCTCACCCCTTTTCTGCTTCTGGGTTTTCTTTCCCCCCTCCCCTTTTTCTTAGTTTTTTCCTGAGTTGATTGTTGTTGTTTGGTTTTAGGTGATGATAATGGTGGCGGTTGGAGAGGGACGAGGGGGCGGAGCAAGGGGGATGAGGCCACTACTATTGAGGGCTTAGAAGGCGGAATGAGTGGGGTGAGATGGTGGCTTCCAAGCAGGACCGAGGGGGTTGAAGTTGCCAGCGTGGAGGCTGGAGAGTGGCGGTGCTTGGCGGAGGGGAGGGTGGTCGTGGCTGAGGGGGAAGGACCATGGTGGTTAGCTACCAGTTCCTTTTTCTCCTTCTCTTTTAGTTTTTCAGTTTGGTTTAAGATTGTTTTGTATTATTTGTATACGGACTGTGTGGATTGAAAATGACTGAGAACAATTATTTTTGGATTCTTCTTTCTAGCTTTGTTTTGTCTGTTTGAACTGAAATGATGTATGCTTAGTTTATGCTTTGTTGGGTTTGTTTGCTAATAGTTCGCCGGTGATAATCTTTTGGTTGTGGCTTGAGTTTTTGATTGTGAAATGGAAATAGTGTATGGATGTCTACTAGCTGGCTGTTGATGTTTGTATGGAGTGCATGATTTGTGATATGTGAATGGATGAAGGATATGAAATTCAAATAATGAGAGCTAAGAAAAGATACCACATGGCGCTGTTCTCCCCTTTTTCTTTGTTTTGATTTCTCAACTCTCTTCGACTCTATGATTTTTGCTTCAACTTCCCTTCGAGTTTCTGCAAGACAGACAGCTATTCTTTTTCTTTTTGAGGTGAAGTTAGTAACAGGACATGAACAATTTATCCCATCCTTCAATCCTGCCTATCATTCTCATTTCATGGTCTTGGCAGGGTGGAATCTTGCCTATCTTTACAGGGAGTGGGGAAGTGCAAGGAATGGAAAGAAATGTTAATGTATCAATTTAACTTTTCTTTTCTTTTTCCTTTTTCTTTATTTTGATGAGCCAACACTATCAGTAAGACCATACTACAATCTAAGAAGTACACAAGACTATATGTAATACTTTAACAAAAGAAATATGATTGTGCTCATGGTTAATAAAAATAATATATAATGGGTGATGGCAATCCTAAATCAAGTTTCAGACCAAGATTTCATGTCTTGTGGGGTAGTATACACAATATGCTAACATATTAGACTTAGGATATTCCAAATCTACAACAACTTACTATTAAATATACAAACCTCGAATAGGTTGAGAATTTGAAGTGCAAATCAAATTATATGAATTTTTATATCAAAATTGCAAGGTTTAATAAATTAATAAAATCAATTATTTGCTTAATAAAGTCAATTATTTGCTACTATCTAGAAATTTCAATTTCTCAACATTTTGTTTCATTACCTATACGCATAGGAAAAATAAATATGCAAAATGCATCAAATAGAAATAACACTGCATGTATAGAGTAACATATAGCTATTGAACACAATATGCATACAAGAAATAAGCAAAGACAAGCATAAAAAAAAAAACCAACTAAAATCAAGGGAAACTGGAAATTTTTTGCATGGAAGAAGAGGCCCTACTTTCGGGTGGTGACTTCGATCATCACTCGCTTCCGTGTTAAATTACCTCAGGGGCATTTTGTACAGCACAAAAAAAAAGGGTATTACACCTGAACACAAATTTTGTTCGACCCATAAAACAAAAATAAAAATTTTGCTAGCATACTTTAGAGTGTTGCTCATTTATAGACTCATGTTGGTATTTTATTTTGATGAGTGAAATTGCAAATCATTTCAAGTCTTGTCTATAGTTTGTTGTTGTGTGTAATCTGAATTCAGTTTAGATTTTTCTATTCATTTTACCATGGTTTTACATTTTTTGTTCATGTGCATAAAAAATGAATAAAAAAAAATCCAATCCATTATAGCCCATTGCATTTTGTTTTACAAATAATAATAAAAGATAAAATAAAAAGGGAGGCGGAGTCACGGACTCCTAATTTTTCATTCCCTGCCAATATACATCCTCTGCCAAAAATAAAACATGGACCCGTGAAGCCATGGGGATGGGGGAAAGGTCAGTAAGTGGTGGACATCATGATTTTGGTTGCAAAGTGACAAATTCTTTCGATGGATGAGCTAGATACATGGAAGAGGCGGAAGTGTTCAAAGGGGGGAACACGAACACAATGGGGGAATCACGGACATAAGGGGCATTGCACTGGACTCCTAAGCTTGAACCCATCAGCCATCACTACCATTTTTGACTCTAACACCTCTTTGCCAAATTCCAGCCCCATCACAAAGCAAAACCATATCCCTTAGCAATCCAAAAGTCAATCAGCTAAAAATCCAACATTCTCAGCCAAACACAAATCAAATTAAATCCAGAATTACAATCCAAAGCTCATCAACAATCCAATTTTACAACAAAAGTCTCAATTTAAACATAGATCCCAGTTCAAAAATAAAAAAGAAAGCAACAAAGGAAAAGGACAGAAACTGAAAGGGGGGGCTCAGGCCAACACCGTGGTTCTGCTTCCTCTTCGCGCGCCACTCCACAAGCCAGCACACAGCGAACAACGCCGCCTAGCCTCCCTTCAGTGCTCCGGTCTCAGTGCCACGAGATAGCACCCTCGCGATTTGCAATTAGTGCCGTGGACCTCAGGAGAGCCAGCATTTCAGCGTCTCGCCACTTGCAACCCCGCGAAGTCGCCGCCGCGTCCCTTCTCCCTCGCGCCGTCGCTCCTCTGCCTAGCGTCACTCCGCGACAGCCAACGGGCAAGCCAACACCTCTCAAGCTCACCCGCGATCATCCCCCTCACGCGTGTCCTCCCTTCCTCCTGGCAGGCGCGCCCCATGTATTGCCACCATCTTGTGTCATCTCTACATGTATCCTGTTACCATTTTGTGTGCAGCCACTAGTTAGGTTAGAAATTAGGGATTGGGTCTAGGATGAGGGTATTTATTTTGGGGCAAGGGTCTTTGGGTTTTTGGCCTAGTCCATAGTTTGTTATTTGATTGGGCTAGAGTCCTTTCAAAAATTGATCTTAGGCTTTAGTTTTTTTTTTTCTTTTGGGTATCTAATGTCTTCCTTTTTATTTTGGTTAGCTTTTTTTATTTTGGACTTAGTTTGTTTTTTTTTTCTTTCATAAGTTTTGTTTTAATCTTGTATGAAAAAATAAAAATAAAAAAAATCTAATATTTATAAATTTTTTTTTCTAAATTGTAAATTTTTCATGAGTTTTTTTTTTATGAGATATTTTATTTCATTTAATTTTCATTTCTTTAGGAAATATTTTACTTCAGATAAAAAAGTTAATTTAGGACTTGTTAACTCGAATATCCTGGACATCAGTTGTGACGCTTGATGTTCCAAATTTCCTTTAAAAGCATGTTCTCTTTTATATTTTATTTTATTTTTGCAAAAAATATCAATATAAATTTTTATCTTATTTGTAAATATTTATAATTCACAAGAAGTTTTCATCTTTATATATTTAGTTTAAATTTGTTACTTATTTGTTGAAATATTGTATTTTGAATAAAAAAATGTTAATTTAACGGTGAGGTTTAACAGTGTTTTAACACCTAGTTGTGACTTGGTGTTCCTCAATTTATTTTTTTTAAAAGTTTATTGTAAATAAAAATATAAGAATGAATATTTTGAAAGGTTATTAATAATTTGCACAAATCAATTAAGGTCCGTCTAAAGACGGGTGTATTAGGGGTGCGTAACTAAAATCTTACCCTTCCCTATGCATAACCGACTCCTTAGCTTAAATCTGGTTTCAAAGACCAATTTTTAATAAAGCGGGTTTTTCCATGTTTTCCAATTTAAATAAACTTGGTGGCGACTCCAATTTTAACAACAATTTTTCGCCGTCCCGTCGCGATCCCGTTGCGACAACACCTTCTCTTAGTTATTTGAGTGGGTGAAACTCCAAGCTTTCAAAGGAGATAGCCACACCCACTTCTTCTTCCTCCTTCCATTAGTTATCTAAGGTATAATAGTGTTGAATCTTACTCCTAATTTGATAGATTAACTAGATTGTGTCATGGGTTTGGGATTTGGATGCTAATGCATAAAAAAAAACCTAGGGTTTAAATTGGGGATTTTTAGTGTTTAGACAAACTATGCAGAAATTCTGGTTTCCAATCACTAATTGATGATTGTTGGATGTTATGTGTGGCGCTAGATATGCCACATAGGCACCTGTCAACTCCTCTACAACATAGGCTTGAAGCATTGCTCTCTTGGCATCGAGTTGTTAGTGAATGATATGTTTTTGGTTAATTGGTATTTAGTTTCATGTATTTAAATATCTACATTGCAAATTCGTTATCTATTTTGGAATAACATGAAAAATGATTTTTCTCATTGCATCCATATCTTGATATTGCAATTATTAGTTTAAGTACTCTAAGAAAAACTATTTGTTTTATGAACATGGAGTGAGGTTTAGTAGCTATTGTTGACACATTGTTATATTGAATCTAGATTTTGGAATAAATTCATTTTCAAATTATTGTAGTTTTGGACAAAGTTCACATGATTTGACCTTCTTAAGTTAAAATTAATTGAGAATCAAGTATGGTTTTAGGTTATTCTTGTTTGCCTAAAAAAGATTGAAACTTGAGTTAATTATGTGAAAAGTTGATTTTTAAAGGAGGTATTATTGACAAAAACCGTAGCTAATGGAGGTACCATTAGCCTTAGTGCACCTTGCGATAAACCTTAGCTAGCGCGGATTGCTAGCCCGATATGTTAGGCTAGGATCAATATTATTAGGCATCGATGGGTGTGAGCCCAAAGTCATGTGAACACACGGGGATAAGTGGGAGGGCCAATTGTGGATTGATTTTGGATTTTGTTCTGACATAGATACCTCCTTAACTTTCCTTTTATGAATTAATTCCATAATTCTATTTTATTATTATTAGAAGAGGCTTGTATGAGGATCTTATGCTCACTTGATTTGATTTATGTTTTATCACTTGTAATATTTCTTCTAACTATCCCATTTTAATTGAACTCATTTCAGTTAACTCTAAGCATGGTATTCCTTCCTGAGTTTCATAACTCGCCTTATGGTTGTTCCCCTTCAGATTCAAGTGTGGATCCGAGTCTAGCTCATCTCGCTCAGTAGGACTTGAGTCATTACCTTTTAGTGAGCCTATATGTGGTGTATGGGCCTATATTGTGTGGTTTCCTGTCTTTTACTTTGTGACAAATCATATATGCATACATGCTCCAATTGGTCATAAGGATAGAATTAATTGTGCTTAAGTTAACGATCATGTTTATAATTATCTTACACTTGTATTAAGTAGTAATGATGGATTATGAACTCCTAATCATGATGTATACATGTATAAATACCTACCTATTGTCCTGGATGAACTATGATTATTATATGCCATAGGTTTAGTATTTGAAAAATGTCTGGAAAATAGAGGAGACTGTTCATTTTCTATAAAAGTTGTAAGCTAAGGCTTGTAGGGGAACGTGTTCTCTATGCGTCGGTCATGACCTAAGTTGGGTCATAACAAGAGGAATCTATTTTTCAAGTAAATCCGATTTTTATATAGAAATACAATTTTAAATAAAAGAAGGATTTTTTGTGAACAAATCTTTCATTTGTAGCCCAATCAAAGTAGATTTATTTTTCCAAATTGACCAATCAACATTGAACTCTAAATTGATTCAGCCGTTTCCAATCATTATATATATTATTTGTTAAAAAAATCTCTCTTACTTATGGATTAAAAGTAATAGTTTTATCTTTAGAGTTTTGCTCTTGGATTTTTTCTTTTTTAATTTTGCTACTAATCATGTTATTAACGTTATTCTTAACATTTCTTTTCTGCTTCATTTGTCATAAATGTATTTTTTTTCTTTTTTATCCTTTGAGCTCTACATTGTTATTCGGTTTTTATGCTCTACCTTCATCCACCTTCTTTTCATCTTTGTTTTTTTTTTTTTTATGTTCATTCATTGGTAAGAAAATTTTTCTTCCATTGTTATTTTAATATTTTCCTAATTTCATTTTAAGCTCTAATTTTTTTTTCTGTGGTGCTAACCCCCTCTCTCTTCTTTGTTTCATTATATTCCATTGTCACATTGTTAGATATAGATTGTAGTTGTGAGTTATCTACCCTTGTAAAACTCATCACTTTCTGTTATCATTGTCATTATTCTTTTTTCTTTTCTCCTTAGTTTTTCTAATTTTTTCTGCATATTTAGACTCGGTTTATTTTTATTGTGCATCTTCATGCAAAGATGTAAAGAAATTGTTTTGTATTTTCCAAACAATTTTTGGATTGTTTCAATGCAACACTTATAATTGGATTTTGATGCTTTGAATTTTTTTTGGGAAGTAATTTCCATGGCAATTTGAGGCAAGATTTTGTACACAAAAATAAATTTGACTTCTTTATTTATATGTTTGCATGTTTGTTTGTACACTTATTTATAATTAAGTACAAACAAAATTGTACGTTACATCAATCACTTTTTTGGCTTTATAAGAAAGTTCTCCTTAACATGAATTACGTGCCTATAATTTTTATACTATAAGACATTGGTAGTGATGTGGTATATTAAGATGCTATGCAATTTTGGTTTAATTATTCTACATGTTCTTATAGTTTCACTCAATTTTCAATTAAGTTCCTATAATTTAAAATTTTTTAAGTAGTTCCTTATAGTGTATGAGATTTTTCAATCAAGTCTCTCCCATTATAAAAGATGGAATATTCTATTTCCATGAGGGGGTGAAGAGGGAGATGAAAATAGAATATTTATGGAATATTTGATTTCTTATAATGGTAAGAACCTGATTAAAAAATCTCATACATTTTAGAGACCTACTTAAAAATTTTTAAATTATAGGGACCTAATTGAAAATTGAGTGAAACTATAGAAACTCATAGAGCAATTAAACCTATATTATACTACTTAGTTTTTTTTAGTCTTAATTTATTCACATTCCTTTTAAATGCAGAATCTTAAGATATATAACCCTCCACCATTCCTTTTTGGGTCAAGATATTTATTAAGGGAATATACTAATTATAATGATAAATATAATTGATTCTAGTTAATTCTAATTTGATTATCAATCATGATTTCTAATTTTCAATTAAATCATATATACTAATTTTTTTAAAACTAGATATTAGCTTTAAAGACCAATATTTGAAATAGGATTTAAAAAATAAATTAGATATTTTTTGAAAATTAAATGTGAACACTTTTTTTTGTTAAGGTTATTTATTCAGAAAATATATCAATCATAGCAATTGTAATAAATTAATTATTCATTATAATTTATTGCTAATCATTATTCATATTTTCCTATTGAATCGGATAACTAATTGAGCAATATTTTTTTTTATTAAAGGTGATAAATGGCTCGAATAGGATAAGTATGAAAAACTAGGGGTTGCAAAATAGGTTGAACTTGTTGGGTTAGGCCAATTCTCCACTTTTTGATGAGGTGGATTTAATTTTTCAACTCGCCAAAATTTTTCAACCAACACTGCTCTGCCCATTTTATGGCCACCTAGTAGGGAGTTGGGGTGGGGTAGCAAAAATAGCAAAAATCTAACCAAAATAAGGTTGGCCTCCAACTCTCCATTTTTTGTAGGGTAGGTTGATATTTCGACCTAAATAACTAAAATGGATCAACAGCCTTATCCATTTTATAGCCAAACCAGGTAAGACAATGACCCACCACGCCCCGTTTGCCACCCCTGCAAAAAATGATGAATATGATTTGCCAAAAGATCATTTGTGCACTTAACCAAAAAAGTGATTAAAAAAAAGAGAAAATCATACAAAACAAAGCATTAAACGTTCATATGAAAATTACAAAAAGAGAATCGTAACAATAATATTTTTCCTTTTATATATTTGAACATTTTTAGATTTTTGAAGTTGAAATTGACATTACATCATTAGTAATGAACAATTTTTTTGTTAGGTATTTAATTTATAAAAAATACCAATTATAATAATTATAATAATAAATATAATTAATTATAGTTGATTTCAGTTGACTTCATTTTGATCAGTAGTTTTTGCTTAATTTATTTATTTAGATGTGAAATTAAAGCTTTTTTGTTCAAATTATTTATTTAGGAAATATATACTATCTATAATATTAAATATAATTGATTATACTTGGTTCCAATTTTTGGTTAATGAATTATAATGCCTATTTATAGCAATGAATTTCTATACATATTGACTACTCTCATTTATAAAACATTAATTGATCTACTCAAGCATATTATTTTTACTATAGTACTCCACTTTTTCTAATTATTTATTTAGAATTTTATTTTATAGGATATGAATTAATCATAATTAATATATTTATTTAATGAATGTAATAATTTATTTTATTGCATAAATATATGAAGTATAATTTTTTAAATATAGATAAATAAATTTAATATTCAATAAACCTTTTTACTTTTAATTATCTCATGCATAACGGGTAATTAATAAGCTAGTAAATGATTATAATAAGGGCGTAATGCCCGTTATTTATAAAATAAATAAATGATTATAATCAAATTAACCTAATGTGATTTTAACCCTTTTATTGGTTTCCAACTTTTTTTTTCGCCATTGTGGTGAGAACAAATTGAGTTAAAAACAAGAGTGAAAGCATTTGGTTTACTGTTTTAACTTTTTAAAAGAAGTATTTCACTTTTATCGAAATCAATTCCAATGGAAGCTAAAAATTTTAGATTTTATTTTTGTATCTCACATTAATTTAAAAAATAAAAATTTTTTATATCATTTTTAAACATAAATCAAATATATCAAAATCAATTCTTTTACAATCAATTATTTTAAACTTGATTATTTGCAAAACAATTCTACCATAATCTAAACCAAATAGGCTCTAAATAGTTTAGATTATTTGGATTGTAAAAAATGTTATGTATAATAGTTTATTAAAATGTTTAAACATATTTTTCATATATGAAAATATAGTAGATTTCTATTTTAATTCCTATTTCTTTTTTTGTTTGGCTTTAATTCGCTTTTTTTTCAAAATGAGAAAAAGTGATATTGAAAGACTTAAAAAATTAGAGTAAATTGCTAATTTGATCCCTACAACAATATAAGTCAAATAAATTGGTTTCTCAAAAAAAAAATGTCATGATCCTCACAATTAAAAATATAGGATAAGTTAGAATCTTTTAAGTTTTTTGATGAATTTATTTGCCCAATTTATATTTTTATTATAAACCAATTTAAATTATTGTATAAATCCTTACATCAATTTATCCTAAAATTCTTTAAAAATATTGAGGAGGACAAGCTGATTTTATGTTTTTAATTGTGGGGATGAAGTTTTTTTTCCTTCTAGAGATCAATTTGTGCCATGCTTTTTTTAAGTACGTGTTGGACACTCAAAATTGTTAGGCCAATTCGTATAGGCTCGAGATAAGTGGTGGAAGGCTATTGCGGAGTGATCAAGATATGGGCTAAATGATAAGAAACATAGCCCAAATGAAAGAAGGAAATAGCTGGAAAAATGGACTTGCGTGATTTGAAGAAACATTAGCCAAGTGAAATAAGGAGTGTTATAGCTATAGAAACATGTATGACAACATTAGTAGTGGCTGCTAAAAAATAGGAACGACAACGATCATATATGTGGCATAGCTAATGGACTATAAATAAGGGATCTTACATGCAGGAAGACACACAACAATCTTCACACAATTAACCATTTATTTTCGTTACTTGAAGTTGTTATTTCTCTTTGTATTTACCATTTTCAATTAATGCAGGTCACTTTTATTTGTTCTGTCACTTCTCTTAGTTTAATATTTTCAAAGTCTTTCTATAGTAATCTGGAGAATCTATAAGTTAAAGTTCTAATCCCTGACTTTAGCATAAATTGCCTCATTTCATGAGATTTTTTTATGTTTGAATTAATCCAATCAAGTCAGTCTTAGTCAATTAAATTTTGATCAAACAGTACGAAATTGGGTGTTTATTTGTCTTTCGAGCCACCTAAGGTAACAAAGCATTGGTTCTCCTTCAAAGTATATTTACATTGATCATTTCTACTTTATGCATAAAACATTTTCTAATACAACGTTTTAAGAGTAGACCTTCACATCAACCAAATCCACTAAGGAAAATAAATTTTCTCTGGTGCTGCTCTTAGTTCGTCAAAGAATAACAACGACTATAAAAGAGACAAATGAATGGGTGAAATTCTTCACTGTATATTAGATCTTTCTTTCTTTCTTTCTTCTTTTTTTTGGTCAAAGTATATTTGATCTAATTTATATACAAAGCTCGCCCTATGCTGCACATCCGACAGTTACAGCCCACCAAATTTTAAAAATATTCCCAAAAACAAAACCACAAAAGATTTTTACAGAATGACAATTTCCATCTGAAGCATCTTCGTAACTAACTCTAATTCTAGCAGCAGAAGAAAAGAGTTAGTCAGCATAACTAACACCTTTTTTTATTATTATTTTTGGTCATGAACACCTTTTTCTTGGTCAGAGCATACCTAACACCGTTCGGTTTTTTTTTTAGTTCAAGAACTACCACCATTTTTATCCTACAGCCTTGCTGTTCGACTGCTTATTGGGCTCCAACTTGGCTTTTATCATTCTTGCTGCTGGGGTTGTGTGTATTGGGCTAATTCTCTGATAGTTCTGAACGCAATAAATAGAAAACACACCATTTCAATGTCACACGCTTCAAAAATCATTTTAAGTACCAAATGAAAGTCAGACCAAAAGCCAACGAGCTGTAGCTGACATGACATCATTCTTTAGGTATTGGGTCAAGAACTATATCATTATCTGCCCATTATCTTTCTCGGCATTTTTTCCTTAGCTTTATTAGGAACTTTTTAGAAAAAAATAAAAAGGTACCAAATTAAAGTATGAGCTTAATTTTTATATACAGATAATGTAAAATATTTGTACGGTGCCATTCAATCAAATTATCTAATTGGAATGATTTTTTAAGTAGTAGGTGTAAGAGTAACTACATTCAATGTTTTAATTTGTCATATTATTAAAAGTAGTTGATTTCCACACCTATACTTGAAAATCATTCAAATTAAATGAGATAATTTAATTGAATGACAGTGAAAAAATATTTTACACTAAAATATTCTGTATACATGCAGATACCTTGTGTATTCGGAGCAAATTGATATGTTGAGACTTAAGCAGTGGCGGAACTTAGTCGCAGGTGAGGGGGAATTGCCCCCAAAACTTTTCTTAAATTTATATATATATATATATATATTGTGGAAACAGTAAACCAATAAGGGATAAAAAACACACGGAGCAACAAATATTTTCCCCATCTGTGTAGTTAAATAGGTAGAACAAAAAATTCCTAGGCAGTATAATAATTTAAGAAAAATAAAATAAGACAGCTGCCAATTTTAGTGGGAAACCCCAAATAGAGGGACAAACAACTTAGCTGGTAAAATCTTCCACTATGATCAATGGGAATACAACCAGTCTTCCTAGGCAAGGAATCTGGACAATCAACAGAATACTCACAATGGGCGAATACAACCATATAAACAATGTGTCACAAAATCAGAGGAGAAGGCAATAAAATTAACAGGCTATATCAAAGTATAAACTCAACATCAGGAACACATACTAAATTTTCGTAATAAGCGAAGCACGTTTAATCTTGATGATGATCCTATACTGCTCTTTTTCTTCTTCTCAGCACTATCCGTCTCTATTTCGGTTTCTTTCTTTTTGTGTTCATTTTCAAAAACAAACGCTACAGTGCAGTAGCGTTTTTCCTTCCTCTTTTTTTTTGTTTTGTTTTCTTTTCCTTTTTGTTTTGTTTTGTTTTCTTTCTTTCTTTTTTTGTGTAAGTTGTTGGGCCCCAATGAGGAGGGAAGCCCACAACAATATATATATATTGTACTGTGTTTGTTATATAAGAGAAGAAACCCACTAATAAATAACAAGTTCAAGACTTTTTTATTCTCTAATTCGTAATGTTGTCATCAAGACATTTTATTTGTAGATTAGTATTTTAAAATTTATTTGGTTAATATGTTTGTCAACAAATAATAAATCTTTTTAATTAATGTGTACAAAAACCTTCTTAATTTTAAATCCCTCTTACGTATATTTAATAGTCATTGAATGTTATATAAATTGCGCCTCATCATATCAATTTAAGTGTAATTTAAGATTAAGATAATTACAATAATTAAAAAGATATGTCACACTTCATGTTTATCTCCCCCAAAACCCAACCCCCAAATACTTTACTCATCTTTCGCCACTGGATATAAGTTTAATTTCCAACTGTTAGGGTAAGTTTGATTGAGAAATAAAAATAGAGGTAAATTTTCTATAATTGAATTTTATGTGTAAATAATACCCCTAGTCTCTAGATGCATGTTTATGTTTTAAGAAACATACATTTTAAAACTACTTGGCATAATCCTTATTAAAAATGTTATTTTAAAACCCAAAAAAATGTTCAATTAAACATCTACCGATGTATGTTAAAATAACATTTTGTACTCTGATCCTTACAGTGGTATAGTCAACTAATAACAAACTAGTTTTAAGAATAGTTTATTTTAAATTATATTGATAGAATGAAACCTAGTAGACTAAAACAAAACTGAAATCTCATGCATGGACATGTAACGAGTCATATTACCGGTAGTACAAGAAAATTAGTTTCTTCAATTTACCATATGCTACAGAAATAATGTGGATCTAATTAATGTGATGGCCATTGATTGTTCTATGGGACCTGCTTCAGGCTCATATCTATCTTTGTGTCTCCTTCGCGGGTGATACAGTCAGCACACACCAAGATATTGTTTTAGAACTGGGTTATGTTCCATTGAATGAAATAAGGTTCAGTTATTTAAACAAAAAGAGTAAAAGATAACACAATACACGAACATGGCAGTGTTCAAATTTAAGCCAAGTTGTGTCTACTAACAAATCAATGTAAAAGTTTGAAAATTATATCCAGCAATGTTGTAAACATAGCACATTCATTCGTACGTCTGTGACAAAATTATGCACTTATTCACACATCACCTAGTAGATACTGCCATTAATATTCCATATTAATAGTCACTTAAAAATTGTGTAATTTTGGTATATAAAAAAGTGAATATACCTAGTTATAAATTATAGCCAGATATATTCACTTTTCAATATACCAAAATTTTACAATTTTTCAAAAGTGCCTATTAATATGAAATTGAGGGAGTACTAGCTTTAGCATTCTAAATTCCATGTAACAATCCTTTCTATTACTAAATACTTGCATTGCCATTTGCCCATATTCAGCGTGCAAGATTTAATTTGTCAATTAGGTTTATCTGATGGAAACACGTGGGATTATGTGGGAGAAGATGGACTCACCTCCTCCTTTAATGGAAATTTTGGCGAATAATATAGCTCTGCATATAATTATGGGTATCTCACCGTCCAACTTGTCATTTTCCGTTGTCTATGATATCCAAACATTTTATGCTCGCATTATTGATGAGTACTCAGTGCCATTCCAATATTCCATCATATATCAATTCAATTCATTTTCTCTTTTAGCAAAAAATAAAAATTCTTTTTAGTTAAATCTCTCCCATAACACTTGCTTTAATTTTGGTGAAAATACTTAAACCTGCTGGAGTGGGTCATCAAATTTGTGGCATGTATCAGCATCTAACCCACCATTCCACTGAGACCCAACATATGGGAAATCACTTACAATGATTTGATTTATCATTTTAAGGATATGAGGTCAGTCACAACTCCATTCAGCTATAATGGCACGCGCAACAGGTACCATTTTGTGTCAATAAGCATAGCTTTCAAACAACTGTTAGAATAGTGGTAGGCACAGGTTCAATCAGGATTCACAATCTGTCAAATCATAAGCTTAGTAAAAATATTATTTCTATTTATAAAGCATGAAACACTATACCGATCCACGTCTCATTCGTAATTAAATGATATTAACTGAATGCGTTCATCCATTCAATGGTAGATGAGATATGAATGACGACCTTTATATCCTATAAATACAAATAACATACATAACTCTAAGAAGCCAAGTTTAGTCCATTTTATTTTTCCTTTTTCTAACGAAGGATTAAGTCTGTTACCCACTTTAACGGTTATTTTTGACGTAAAAGTTCTTTTTATTAAAAATGATAAACATATAGTGTACTATTGAACTGTTGCAAAATATTGCAGTTTCTCCCAAACTACGATCAAAATTGTATGTATTTCATCTCATCCATTAAACCTAATTAACATCTAAGTGATAATATTTCTAATAGAATATTCTCATTAACCACGGTTATATGAATTAAAAGAAAAAAACATGGAAGAAAATTTAAAGGATTGCCGTTTTACTGATTGAACAGGACCGTCAGCCGGCCAAGCTCCAAAACCCAGAGAAGTCAAAATTGGTCAAGAACCGGTCAAAATGGGGAAAATCGGTGAACTAGACTGATTGGACCAGTTTTTTTTTTAAAAGCTTTATTTTTCAAAACTTAAATACTGATATCTTATGGGCAGAGCAAAAAAAAAAAATAGAACAAAAAAAGAGCACTAACAAAAATTGTTGGGTTGTTACTCTTTTCTCTTTGTTCGCCATAAACCTCGTTTCATAACAAATATTGTTTTCAAATGCTTTGTAGCCATGTTGTGAGGCTGAAGCTAAAGAAATTTTATATGGATTATGTTTATTTTTTTAGATCTATGAATATTTTTTTTGTTGATTATGTCAATATTAATGATTTAATATATTTATTTATATTCTAATTAATCATATGTATATATTTATATTTTTTTTATTATATTTCTATTTAACCCTTAAAACAGTTGGACTTCTAAACCTTTAAATCAGTAACTTGACAGATTTGATGTTCAATCCAATTTTCTCTTTCTGAAAAAAAGTACCATATCCAAAAAAAAAAAAAGAGAGTAAAAGTTGAAGTGTTTGTGGTTCGATTTGAATTGATTTTATTTGAGTGAAAAATAAGAAATTGATTCAAATAATATAATTTATAGCAATTTGGATTAGATCAATTTGATTGAACTTTGACAAAAGAGAAATCTAAGTTTACATTGTAAACTGAAAGTAAACTAACCCAATAAAATGAATATATAACAACTAAATATAAGGATGAGTCACTTAATATTGCACAAATATTTGAGAATAATAAAGAAAAAAATTATCTATAAACTTAAGAATAAAAAATTGCATTGTGTAATATTATTCGGATTGGATTAAATGAATTTCAAAGATTAAATCCAAAATTGGTCCAATCCAAGCAATTTTTAGCAAACAAGAACCAACGCATTCCAATTTTTTTCGTTTTCAATCTATTGTCATTTTTTTCTTGATCAATTAAGTTGTTTTGATTAATGAATTGGATTTGAACACCTCTAAAGAGAAGCAGTTGTCGAATGAGAGGGAATGCTCTGTGTGGACCATATAAATTAAATACATATATCACCTAGCTAGACTTCATAGAGGATCAGCATACTGAATATTACGTCTCTATAAGATTAATAGCCCACTTGCTAGTGGTGGTATAAAGCTCTTGAAGCTTGTTCCTCATAAATTATATTCCATCCATTCATTTATAATTGTCATATTAAAAAAAAATTCTTCAATAATATCTGTCATTTGAAAATTTCAAGGTAGTATTAATATATTTTTCATTTTTACCCTTGCTAGCATCTTCTCACACGCTTGTAGTAATAAATTTTGCAAATTGTATTCATTTTTAATGATTTCTCAATCTGTGTACCTAATAAAAGTTATAAGGTAGCTTTTGATAGCGGATAAGGACAGTGGAGAGAGACAGTGAAGAGAGACATAACAAACATTGTCTCTGGATTCTATTTGATTGTGGAGTACAAAATATGATAACTGCTCCATATCTTGTTTGGAAATATGAGGATAACATAACAAATATATGATAAAAGACTTTATGTACCCTCAATCCCTGACTGCACCATCTGATTGTGAGGACATATAGAGAAATATTAAATATGTATAGGGGTATTATTCAAAGAAAAACTATTAAATTTTTATCTCTATGTCCTATCCTACCATCTCCATTTTTGAAGGTACATAAATTTTTTGTATTTTTCCATATTTCTCTAACCATTAAACGGTTTGTCTCTATATTTCTATTTTTCTCTATCAATAATAAAACGCTACCTAAATGAATGATGGAAGTATAGAATGATCATAAGATTCTTGTGCTTTACGATCATAATTCATTTTCAAACACAACACTCAATTAGCTATCAATGGATGCCTTTACCTTTATCTTTTGTGACTATATATCAGTTATAGTTCTATAAGTTTAGATTTACTACCGATGTTAATGTACATTAAGTTATATTGGTGTAACTTTAAGTATAATTTTACCACTTAGTATAACTTTCTATAAGATAAATTTTCTTGTTGATCCAATCATTGAATTACATACAATTACCTATCATAAAGATTATTTGTGTCAAATTTTTTAAAAGCTAAACATCAAGAAGAATATATAATCATGTAGCTTTTATTTTTGTTTATTTTAAACATGTATATTATGTGTATTTTTATGCACATAAAAGTTATGGCACTCAATTTTAAATTATTTTAAAATTTTATAGACATGATTTATATAACATGGTGACTTCTAATCTAACATTAGATTTTATCAAAAAATTATTCAATAAAAAGTTGTTCAATATATAGCATAACAATTGCTTAAAATTATATTAAGTTATATTGGTATAAGTTGATACAAACTCCTATATATTTTTAGCAACCACTTAACATTTTGGATAATTAACATAAAGTAGGGCCTAAGATGGCATATAGAAGAAAATATTGAAGAAATATGATGAGAGTTGCAATGAATAAAGCAAACCTTTATGATGTTGAATCTGTGAGGAATGGGGTTTAAGAGCTTAGCCATTGCTAGCAAAAAAGATATAAGAAAGATATATTAATCTTCTTAAAAATCTAGGTATCATGTGCACCACAAGAGAGCATCTCTTCTCTTTCGGTGGCTAACTTTTTTAATGGTAGTTCCCCCCCCCCCCTTCCCTTTCAAAATGTGTGACTTTGGTTAATGAAACTATTCCTCATGGAATATTCTCACTTTGATTGCGGTTGGGGTGTTAATAGATACGAAGGAATGCAATTTTGTTGTCATAAGTTGGTATTGAGTCAATTATTAGGAAATCTATAGGTTATTATTTTTGTGTCAATTTCCGCTGAATAAAGTTCTTCTTGGTTGACTTCTGAAGTTTGTCTTCTAGTAATAGGAATATTCCGGCTTTTCTGATAGCAGTCCTTCAATAGATGCTCCTCGTTTAAATAGTTTACAAAACAAAGAATAGTGTTATTTCAATATCGATTTTAAATGTCTCATCCAACACTCATCTCAATATCGTTAAATGAGATAAATGAGTAAGAATAGGTGAAAATTATAATCTCGTCAAATAATGATAAAGTGGGTATCTGGAACATCAAAGGAGGTGTTGAAATAACATTATTGCAAAACAAACCTGTAACATCGTGCACTTGCATATATCATATTATAAAGCGTTACCTGAACACTAACTCAGGGCGTTAGTTCTTGTTTTTAATTCATCGCCATTGCGTTGAGAAACACCAGAACCAAAACAAAAGAGATGTTGAATCCATTAAGAGAACAGCTAGTTTTCCTGGTGCAGAAGTATTATGACATAACTGTGGTTGCATTACTCGCCATAGGAGTAACATACCTGGCTTCAAAAGCTTGGGAAAGAGCTGTAAACGTGAGAGATGATATCCCTGGCCGTCTGGGACTCCCTTTTATTGGGAGACTTTTTCTTTTCTTTCAGCCACTAAAAGTACAAGAGGATGCTATGATTTTGTCAGACTTAGGCGATTGAGGTAAGTGGCTCACTTTCATTTAAATCTGTGTAAATTTAAAGTGTTTTTGTTTATAGGTGGAACCTCTTTAAAGGGATTATCAAGTTGCTCAGAATCATGGTTGATTCCCAAATCATGTCTAATTCTCTGTTCTATATCAATCACTTATTGGTATATGGAAGATGAGCATCATATATGTAGTTTTGTCTTAAATTTTTAAATGCTTTTAAAATTGCTTGTTTTTAACATGACAATAAATGATTAGTGTGATAGAGGAGGGGATACTATTTAGAGGACAAGTAATTTCCATAAGGCCTGTTGATGGCCATGAATACAGCTTCTTGCTTTTCATACCGTGGAAAACTCGCCATATTCACGAGTTATAATAGACATAAAGACAAAGACCTGGTCTTCGGGTCTCCTTATTGATTCTTGTTTTATAAACCCAAGGCTGAAACTTGGTTTCACGTGATTGGGTGATTTTATTATCCTAATTAAATGATTTAACAAGGTTAAACCGCGAAAAGTAACCTGCTGATGACTCATGGTGCAAGGATTTAATTCAATAAAGAGCTTTATACCGATCATAATCAAGTTTATTGTACAATTAAATTTAATTTTTAGACCAAAATGATTTTCTAGGCATCTGGTGAAATCAGTTAAATTATCATACTAACAAATGAATGATTATTTTTGTCTAAAAATTCAACTCTACAATAAACTTGATATTATATGGTCAGTATAACTTCTAGACCAATCAAACCCCTAAGTTGAATTTTTGGACCATAATTAAGTTTACCGTACAGTTGAATCCAATTCTAGTAGACCAAAAGAAGTTGGAACCGTGGGTCAACGGAACGCATGTAACTTGTTAATTTGATGGAAGTAGGTATGGAAGATGGTTCAAGACAAGATTATTCGGCAAGGTCCACATATTTGTCCCTAATCCTGAAGGTGCAAAGACGATATTTGCTAACGATTTTGTTCAATTCAACAAAGGGTACGTAAAATCAATGGCAGATGCCGTGGGAGAAAAAAGCTTACTATGTGTACCAGTTGAGAGCCATAAAAGAATAAGGCGTCTTCTATCTGAACCATTCTCCATCACTTCTCTATCTTCCTTTGTCACAAATTTTGACAAAATGTTGTGTGGAAGGCTTCAAAAGCTAGAAGAAAGTGGGAAAAGCTTCAAGGTGCTGGACTTCAGTATGAAGGTAAAAAAGAAGGACAAATGTTATTAACATTTAAAAATAGATGTCTAAATTAACCCACTCTATCAGGATTGGATATGATGGTGGACTTTTTCCATTAATCTATCATATCTAATAGCGATAGATTACATGTCCCAATTGGATATTTATTTTTTGTGTTGAAATAATAATACTCAAAAAGAAAGGTTTTACCCTTTTGTTTATCGTCTACTCGTTAAATGGTGTGCAGATTAGAGTTTAGTTAACTTAATTTTGATTAGTGAGTTGAGATCAACATAATTCATGTTTAATAATATTTATTTAAAAAGCGATTTTCAAATTATAGATATTATTTAAATAGTATTAACAAAAATCCCCTTTACATGCATAATTATTAAAAAGGATTTACATATAATGTTTAAATATTACTAATATAATATTACATTAAAAACAATTATGTCAATACAAATTTTACTCAATACAAAAATAATAAAATATTACTTAAGAGTCAAAATTAAATTTAAAGATAAATTTAATTATGCCTCAATTAATCTAAACATACTTGTCACAGCTTTCAAAAACTCATTCGATTTTGATTCAAACACAATAATAATAATAATAATATATCATGTTTCGTTATGTTACTGTAAATAGGGATCAATCTCCCTGAATTCGGTCTTATATTTAATTTAATTCAATGCTACCTTAATGCCTATGTGAAGTTCAATCACACTTTGACGTATCCTGACACCTCTCTCCTATGAAATGTTTGAAATATGAAGATGACATTTGATGCAATGTGTGACATGCTGATGAGCATCACGGAGGATTCCCTATTACAGCAGATCGAGAAAGAGTGCACTGCCGTCTCAGATGCCATGCTGTCCTTTCCTGTCATGATTCCTGGCTCCAGATACTATAGAGGCATCATGGTAATGTACTGATATTGGATTTTTCTTACTTGGGCAAGGTACAGTTTATGCCCAGCCCATACAAAAATTTTTTCAATGATATTTCTCCAGGGGTTATGTTTTTTTATCCTTATAATATATAAGATATAATCCGACTCACCTCACATGATCTCATTTATTATTGGATAAGGTTATTAAATTAAGTAGGGTCCACATATCTTCCAATGATGGATAAAATGTAAGTCGACACGATATTTCACGCATTGTAAATACAAATAATATTTTTCTTTCCATAAATATGTAGTTTTAATATTTGTACTCATAGGATGTGGAGTATTGTGCACTCACTTCATGTCTACTATTGAATGGTATGAACCTTATTTGAATGTGATTCACATCTTTCTAATGGTGGATAAGGTATTAGTCGACAAGTATTTTACATTCTATGAGTATAAATAACAACATTCATATAGACCCATCGAAATGGTTGGATCTATCATCTATATTTAAGTGGCCAACTAGAGTCAGTTGATAATCTTCTTGTGATTAACTTTTGAAAACAAAAAGACAGGGTACTTAATTATCATCAACTCTTTTTCAAAGGAGTTGTTTGATATAATGTATTATATCTTGTTAGTAATAACTTTGTGTAAACAATGTAATATATTAAGTTGTTTATTAATATGCTTTAATTTATTCATTAAAACAAATAATTTAAACAATATTTTATATGTGAAATTAGACCTAAATTTTAATGTATAATTTCTCCCCCTCTCTCTCTCTCTCTCTCATTTTTTTATAATGGGATCATTTGTGTGTCATCGTTTTGATTAAAAATATTAAAATAGTATTGTATTTATATTGTTTTTGATATATATGTTTGCCTAAATTTTTTTAATAAAAATAATTAGTAAAAAAGTATAAATAGATCTTATTTTAGAAAGCTATATCTTCTAGAAAAAATTATTTTCCTAAAAGTTCATCTAAATTAGCGAAATTTCATTTTTCATATTTTATTCAAAGAAAAATTTAATATTAAAAATATATACATTAATAATAAATGATATTGAATATAAATTATAATTATATAAGATAAAATAATATATTTAAATAATTATAATTATAATTGTAATTAAAATTTTTAATGATAATATTTAATATAAATATATATTTCAATAAGTTATAAAATAATATTTTATTCACATTTTTAAAATATTAGATAGGAGATAAAAGCAAAAATATTAAAATATATAAGAAAATGCTATGTATTTGTTTTTTTTATTTTATTAAAATAAAAATAACTATTGAAAAATATATGAATAAAAATAAATATTATTAAATATAGTTTATAATTCAATAAAAAAAGTATTTAAAATAATTTAACTAGAGCATAATGAATTCTTGAATATTCATATTCAGATCTAAATTCATACTTAAATAATCAATAAAATTTATGATACATCTGGTTTTAGAAAATAATTTTCATTTTGCTGTTTTCCTAGCTACTTCTTAAATTTTGTAAAAAAAATCCTGAAAATTGAAAACTATAGTTTGAAGCCAAACACCCTTATTAGTTTTATTACAATCCTCCAATTTCTTATTAAGTTTATTTCTTCTTTTGTTACATTACTATAAACCTTTCCAAACGGCCTTAATGTGTTGTAATGGTTAAACTAAACATAAAGCAGGCTCGTAGAAGGCTCATGGAAACCTTCAGAGAGATCATTGCTAGGCGTAGAAGGGGAGATGAGTCACGAGGTGACTTCCTACAATCCATGCTGGAGAGAGACTCATTCCCAGCCAGTGAAAAGCTTGATGACTTGGAGATTACGGATAACTTATTGACACTGATAATAGCTGGACAAACCACTACAGCAGCGGCAATGATGTGGAGTGTAAAGTTTCTACATGATAACAGAGAAGCACAGGACATCCTTAGGGTGAGGGATACTGTACAGATTCTAATTAAATTAATTAAATTATGGGCCCAAGGGAGGCAGATTTATCACCAATTATAACTCTAAACTAAACAACCGAATCAACTATAGAATTTTCTGTGTTATTCAATGTTATTATCCGTCTTGTACCAAATAAGAAATGCAGTTTTAATTAGACATGTAGATTAACAAAATGATTGAAGACATCTTGATTTTTTATAAATTTAACTGATTATACAAAATTACTATTGTATTATCTCTTTCCACTTATTCTCTCCTCCACTTATTTTCTGTCATTTATTAGAGGTATTAGCAGGAAGTCTTTTTTAACACAGTCTAAATTTTCAAAATGGACACTTATTTTGGACCAAATAAAATTTTAACAATAGAAACTTATTTGGGACCGAAGGAAGTAAATATTATGTTGTGCATGGTCTTGTTCAATGTTATTATAATCTTAGGGCTATGTTTGGTTAGGGTAAAAATAGGTAAAATTTTTCATAAATAAACTTCAAATATAAAATTATACATGAACCTCATCAATGAAAATATTTATCCTATTTTTACTCTTCAACCAAACACACTATAATTATAAAATATTTCTTTGATATTATACCTGGAAGAGACTAATCTCTTTTTCTTCTGAAGACAAGATTCAACGGATAAGAGAGGATAAAAATCGTTAATGGTAACTTTATTTAGTCTTGAAAGTGTATACTGAATCATTTTAGCATAGTTTTGGGATAAAATGATTTGGGCTTGGTATTAATTATTGTACTTTGTATGATTTGAATTTTTGGTATACTTTGTGTGAATTGATTTTTTTTTTTTGTATATAAAAATTATGGGAGACATTGCTCTTGTAATTTAAGGGAATAGATCATTTAAGGTTACTCCCCCTCCCAATAAGTGTGCTTCTTAGGATTCAAACTTCTATCCTCATCCTTATAGAGGACCAAGCTGCATACCATCTCAGAATTTGACATTTGGCTATCTTATTATTTTTCTCCAACAGTTTATTTTTTATGCACTAATAGTGTAAAATCTTTTCAAATTATTCTCCAATTATGTATTTGTACATTAATAATGGTGGATAAATCTCACACTTATTACTTGAAAAGTTATATAAATGAAATGATTTGATTATATTACAGCATAAAATTTTTTGTACATTCCACACCTAATAAATCGCTCTCTCCTTTTATTTCTTCAAAGTGGGATATATATCTGTCACACACGCATGTGCCATTCTCCATCAGTTCTCTGTTGCATGTTAAGATAAATTGACTAGTGTTCATGTTGAGTTACAGGAAGAACAATTGTCCCTTACCAAAATGAAGCCAGACGGAGCTCCACTTAATCATGAAGATCTCAACAACATGTGTTACGGTTTGAAGGTCAGGGTCTAGACTATAGCGGAGGAAAATGATGCATAAAGCCATTAAATGATAATATGTACACCGGAAGGGAAATAGGATGAAATCTTTAAGATGTCACTGACAATCTCTCTGTGCTCTCTTCAGGTAGTTAAGGAAACACTAAGAATGTCCAATGTCCTGTTATGGTTTCCACGTGTTGCGCTTCAGGACTGCAAAATTGGAGGTAAAATTATGCTCAACTCCTTCGAAGATATCAATAAAATTATGTTTTCATAGATTTATCCTCCTTCAACTTCTTGAGGATGTCGTTGACTATATCGGACTGAAATAACAGGGTATGATATAAAGAAAGGATGGCACGTTAACATTGACGCAACATGCATACATTACGACTCAGATTTGTACAAAGACCCGCTGAAATTCAACCCTCAAAGATTTGATGTAGTTAGCTCTCTCTTTTATTTCCTTTTATTTGTTTCATTCGGCATGCCCTGCAAATTCTTATATGGCCATGAAGCGTTAAGGTGGATTATATTCTAGCTAATGATAGAGTGACACTTTAGCTTTAATTAATGGTAAAATTCACACTTTTATCTAAAATATCACTTTATTACTGGAAAATCACTGTCCTCCTAGAAACATTTTAGCTTCAATTAGTGCTAGGATCAATACTTTTATATGAAATGTCAGTATATTATTTGGTAAATCAGCACAACTCATCTGGTGCTTTGTAATCTATTGTCCTACATGTCCATGTGTCAATAAATTATTTTGCGGAACTACACCTTTCAGGAAATGCAAAAGCCGTACAGTTTCATACCCTTTGGATCAGGGCCTAGAACATGTCTTGGGATCAATATGGCGAAAGTGACAATGTTAGTCTTTTTGCATAGGCTCACTAGTGGTTATACGTGAGTATTTCTGCCATGCCAAGATATTTATCCTTCGTTTTCCCATGTGCAATATATATATATACTTGTATGAGTTTTTTTTTTTTTTCCACTGGTATATATAAATGGCTGAAAGTTAAAATCTACTTCTGCATAGGTGGACCCTTGATGATTTAGATACTTGCTTGGAAAAGAAGGCACACATACCTCGGCTAAGGAGTGGCTGCCCAATAACATTGAAGTCCTTAAGCAAAAGCTTGCAAGCATAAACGGGCCGGGTAATAGAGAGTTGCAAGATAGACTATTTCAGTGTTAGGTATTACGAAATATGCAGCAAGCAATTGTGTGAGAACTATCCAGGTCTTGATCCCATTACTAGACTAATTTTGTGGCTTGTAGGCAACTTAATAAACAGATAAATTTTCTTATACTATATCTTCCTCCAAAAATACCACCTTATTCGCTAAATTGCATCTTGTACTTTGAAAGACCCAAAAACTCAAGACACACCAATCCTTTAAAATAATCAACATATCCTATATGGATATATATTGTATCAGATACCTTACCAATATTTCAGATGATCTTAATTATATTATATATACTTTTAATTTAATTCATACTATATTCCCATATCATACTCGTGTAATTCTGGATACTCGTATTGTATCTTTGCAACATAGCCAAAAGCAGGTATTACATATTGGTTTTGCTCCATTACATGCAAAATTTATATCAGTGAATCCTAGATTCCTCATAACTTAGCCTGTCCACATAAACGACAAAAGAATAATCCGCCATTATTACTCACGTAGTGTGCAGAACACTCGCATGATGTACAGTCATGTTAAACCTCAACGAATAGAAATTGACTTGTACTGTTTGACTGTGCTTGTTATAGCCTGCTCCACTGGTAGTCTTTCCATACTTGAAGCCCCATAAAATCCATGAACTCCCTTGGTTCTCTTTAAGATGAATTCTGCTTCTTTTGGGCCAGATATGGGACCTGTATATTCCAGTACATTATTCTAAACTGGACTGAAGTTTCACAAACACAAACCACTATGTTCAGAAATTAAGAACAGTAGTGAGCATTGAAAGTAGTATTCAATTACTGTTTCAAGATTCTACCATCTCTATCTCGCAGAAATTGTTGGAAAAATTACCACAAACTAGAAATTTATCACACAAAGTAAAAAACTATTAAATGTGGTTCCGACAATTTGGCTTGCATCCTCCGCCTCAAAATAATTTAAATCAACAGATCAACAAACTTGAAACCTCAAACAAATACACCCCAAGGCCAAAACACAATAAAGTAATTATTCTCACAAAAATAACTTAACCAAAATAATTCCATAATGTCCTCACAATGAATGTGCCATTTTTCATAGAAACCTTCTAGCACAATGCACCTCACACCCGAATATAACCTATATAGCCCTCAAGTCCAATATTATCTGTTTTTGCCTCGAACTCTCTCATTGCTTGTTTGAATTCTAAAACCCTCTCATTATTGCTCTATATTAGTGCCAAAATTTCCAAGGATACAACCTGCATTGCAATTCTTATTTCCTCACCAAGGGTCAAATTTTATGTCTTATAACCATGTCTTTCCTATTTTTCTCTCATTTATCTAGAGATGTTAAAACGGGTAAAGCCCGTGGGTTGGTCCGCCAACCCGCCATTTTTAGGCTGGTTGAAGTTTGAACCCGCCAAAAAATTTCAACCCGTCTAACCCGCCTCGCTTAACCCGCGAGCTTAGGGGTGGGGCTCGGGCAAACTTTTGTATTTTAAAAAAAATTCATAATTTATTGATAAAAAATAAGAAATATATGATCAAAAAAAAAAAAAAAGAAATATATACACTTACCAATATAGTATCACTGTATAGTTGATATTATTCACTCAAAGTTAAAACTTAAAAATAAAACAGTGTCATAACTCACAAATAATACTATTAACAATAACATTTTTTAGTCAAAGTTAATGTATAATTATTATGAACTTTGAAAAATTGGATATACATAAATAAAAAAATATTTTAAAAATATTAAAAAAAAAAATCATCAAAATATTAAAAAATATTTTTTAAATTTTTTTTTTATTTTTAAGGGCAACCCTAAATGGGTTGGGCTGACTTTCAACCCATTTTATTTTGACTGCCAACCCGCCCGCCCATTTTGGCGGGCTTTTGGCGGGTGGGTCTAAACGGGCGCGTCGGCCCATTTTGACATCTCTACATTTATCTTTCCCATACTTATGGGTCTTGGCCACCGGGGCCATCTCTAATTTAAGCCAATGAATACAAGTATACAACAAAGATTCAGTATGGCTCTAAGTCATAGAAGATGCTTTCCTTCATTTATCTATTGCAAACATTTTACACTTTATCACTACATCCAAATAATAACAATTGATCAGTGGACAATAATATATTTACGTTTTCATCATTCAAAATACACAAACATAAGGATTACTGGGTAATGTGCTTACCACCATGACACAGCACAATAGCACTGGGATTGATCCTATGTGCAGCATCTGCAATAGCTTGTACACAAACGACACTTTCCTCAAGTGAAACAGCTGTTTTTGCACCTATGGAGCCTGTTGTAGTTAGACCCATATGGGCCACTATAATATCAGCACCAACCTTAGCCATTTCAATAGCTTCATGTTGATTGAAAGCATATGGGGTTGTCAAGAGACCCATTTTATGGGCTTTTTGGATCATCTCAACTTCCAAGCTGATCATTTACAGGGAAAACGACAAAAAGTTGTTAAGAGGTGTAACAGTCCAACCACTATGATATCTTGAGAAATACTTTTAATAACACCAACCTATATCCCATTCCAGTTTCTTCAAGATTTTGTCTGAAATTACCATCAAATAACCCGACAGTAGGAAAATTTTGCACTCCGGAAAATCCAGTAGACTCCACCTGTTTAAGGAAGTAATCCATTCGACGGAAGGGATCAGTTGCGCACACACCAGCAAGAACCGGTACCTTCTTTACCACCTGAAAACAAAAAAACAGTAAGTTAGACAGAGTGAGGGGAAAGAGAGCCAGAAGGCCAGAACTACCTTTGCAAGGGGATGATATTATTACATAAAACACGGAACTCGTTACCCAGGATAGGTATTAAACATTAATTCATAGCAAGTTGTACCTGACCTCAAGTATTTAGCACTTTATTAACATTCTGGTCAATTAATGACAACAATTATTATAGTATTGATAATCTTCTATGCAAGGTTTATCTGAGCACAAGATAAGTCGAATATCAAAGTATGCACTATTGCTTTGAAGTGATCATTACATTTCCAGCATCAAGCTATTTTGGGCTGACATATTACTGTCTGCTTTAAACTTGGTGAAATGTCAATGTTTTGTTTCTCTATTTAGTACCTATATTAACAAGAACCTTGAAACTGAGCATCTTCAGATTAGAATGCATCTGAAAAATCAGGCAATTGATATGTAAACAACTTGAATTCAAGTTAACAGTTGGACAATATTTTAGGATCTCATAGAACAAGTAAACAAATAAAGGCATACTGGCAAAACTTCATTGGCCATGTCGAGCACAACAGCATTAGCATCAGCAAAGGGTAATAGCCCTGCTAGAGAACCTCTCCCTGCCATCCGGAAGCGCCCTGAGTTGTACAATACTATCAGATCAACACCTCCAGCTTCTTCAAACTTTGCAGATATACCTGTCCCAGCACCAGCTCCAATTATAGGAATTCCATTATCTATTTGATTTTTTAATTGCTGCAATATTTTCTGTGTTTTCTCCAAAGTTTCTGCCAGCAAAAAAACAAAAAAAAAGACAGTAATTGCTCAGTCAAACATAAAGAAACACTCACTACCTAAATTATAGTGAATCAGAGCATTTTAAATTAGTAGACATATATACAGGGAGAAGAAGTGTGGAACAATATGTAGATGAATAGTTTAGATTCTATATCTGCTTACTTGAGTACATAGGTAATAGATACCCACCGCTATATACAGTAATTACAGAGTAAATACTTGCATAGTTCTAGGATAGATAATTAATGCTAGCTATTGCCTATGACTATATTTCCAATGCTACATTAAGCACATGCTAAAACACCAACTGCTGTCCATTATTCTTAACACTCCTCCTCAAGCAAAAGTTTACAAAGTTTTATGCTTGTTACAAAAGAACCCTTTAAAAAAAAAAGTATAAAATGAACTCCATAAAACATAGACAAGGCAACTTAGGGATGCTGGATACGTCTTGAAAGAGCACAACAAGATGGCTGGGATGACCATCTACTTGAAGAACTTGTTGGAATGTTGCATGATTGGGAAGAAGAGATTTTGCTGGAATGACCATCAGTGGAAATGTCCTAGAGATGCAATAATAAACTGCAAGAACAACATATGGAAGCCTTGAACAAGAGGAGAAAATTTTGGAGACCCACCAAAGAAACTTTGAAATTAAAACTAAGGCTTGTTGGAATGTTGCTAGTAAATAAATAGTCACCAGAAAAGCGGTTGGCAGCAGTAGTTTCAAGGAGAAAAGGCTGCTGGAAAGTGTCATGGCAGTGGTCTGAGTGATTCACGACCAAAAACAAGAATGGAGAAAGAAAATACGTGAAGCAAAGAAAAACATGGCTCTGATTGCATGAAATTCTCAAAGCATACTCAACAAAGGAGTTCCAATATTTTACTTAGGAACCCTACATTGAAATTGTGATGAGACAGGTCACGGCAGGTGGTACCGCTCAGATACCAATTTAAATTGGTAGAAAAATATAAAGGAAGAAGAAGTGTGGAACAATATGTGGCTGAATAGTTTAGATTCAATAGGTGCTTGCTTGAGTACATAGGGGTAGATACCACCACTATATATAATCATTATGGAGTAAATACATGCATAGTTTATAAGATAGACAATTAATGCGAGCTATTTCCTATGCCTATATTTCCAATGCCACAATAAGCACATGCTAAAAACTGCAGTCCATTATTCTTAACGGAGCACATTATTTCGGCCCAATTGAGCACAAGCACTGAATAAACACTTTTAGGCCAACACAAAGTTCCGCAGTGGAAAAAAATGCAGAAAATTTTAAAATTAATTCTTCATTGTGAAATTGTCTTCATTCCTAGCAATATCCACATTGTTTACATTTTGCAAGGCCAAACCAGTAGAAGGTCAGTGTTTTTGCACATCTAGAACTTCCATTAACAAATATTTGTGATTTTTGAAGAAGAAAAACATAGTGCAAATTCAAACAAGAACCTGGCCTTGCATCGGGGAATTCAGTAGGCGCATAGACAATGGTCTCAAAGCTTGATGCATTTGAAGAACAATCCGTATATAAGTGTTCAATGGATTCAGGGCTGGCTACTTGTGCATGAGTAGAACCTCTAGTAGTTCTCTCATTAATCTCTAAAAATGCATCAACCAATGCATTCGCAAATTCAAGGTCATTAATATGATGAGGATACAGCTTTACCTGCAAAATAACAACTTTTACTTTTTCAAAATACCCATATCAATAAGTAAAATAAAATCCAACCAAAATTGAAGCTCACAATTATAGTAAACAACATTATTGAGCAATTATAGTACCTGTCGATCAGCATTTGTCTGAATAAGCCTCTGTAATTCATGAAGAAGAGCACCTGTTGCCTCTGGATCATAAAAAGGCTTCCCTGGTGCATCTAGAGCAGATATACCCTTTTCTGGAAGGCAAACACAAATCTTAGATGATGAATTTTTCAGTTTATTAGCTATGAAATCAGCAAACTTTATGTTCTCCTCTACTGTCGTTCGCATGAGTGAAACCTGGAAAGGGAAAGAATTGATTTGTTGTGTTAGCTAAAACACTAACTCAGCCATTACAACACACATCAAGCATCTTAAATGATAGAATGCATTTTGAATTGTCCAGCATAAAATCACCTAGAAAAAAACATTGCTTTGGTAGAAGTCACAGGACAGCAGGAAAAAAATGGTCAATTTTCAACGTGTTAGATGACTGACCTTCTGTACAACACTAAATTAAAGCAAAATAGTAATGATGGAAATTGTACTTAGTTTCAGCAAAGACCTGACATCCTAGTCATATAGATTAGTCACCTGCTTATTATGCTTATATATATTTCTCAGTTGAAACTTCTGTGGTATGGTATCTTTGGCTCCAAAGTTCACCATGTCTAATGCTCCCACACTCAGGATTAGTGGGACTTTCTTCTCTATTATGGCATCAAAGCGAGAACTGTCACAAGCCATTACACCTCCAACTACGTAATCTGCTACCTCTGTTGTTGTGATGTCAAAAACGGCCTAAGAAAAATTGAAAAAGAAATTATGTGAAAAACAGAAATAGAGGCAGTAATACATAAAAAAGAATCTAAAACTAAAGCAAGCAACTACAAGTGACCCCCAAAAGCGTTTCTAAATCATCTACTGGATACAAGTATTTGAAAGAAAGTCAAGTGGTTGCCTTCCCAAACCAAAATATGCATACACATAACAAAAATAAATAGAATATGGAACTGAGCTTAATAAATAATCCATGAAGGTGATTGGTTAGGGTAGGCATGCAAGCAGCTAGTAATGAAATTTGTCCCTCTGAACACTTAAATTTTGGATGAGAATCAGGCTTAGTGTTTTATGCCATGAAAGTTATACAGTTAGAGTATGATTGGTTGAAGGGTAAACATGGGGTAAGTTTTTCTTGATTGAGTTCTATGTATAAAATTACACATGAAACTCAACCAAGAAAAATTTAATTTTGGTGGAAGTGGGGGTAAAATTTTGCTAGTAATTAGGGTGTATTTGGTTATGGGGTAAAAGTAAGGGTAAAATTTCCATGAATGCATTCCATGTGGAGTTCATCCATGGAAAATTTACCTCCACATTTACCTCCAAGCCAAACACACCCTTAAGGGTGTGATTGAGAGGGGAAATTTTCCATGGATGATCTTCATATAATCCAAGCCCAGTCCATTGTAAGTTGAAGCAACGCAAGAACCAGAACTTAACCAAAATCTCAGGTCCATATATAAGGTGAGATGATCCTATAAAAAGGTAATCGAATATGCAAATTAGTTGAAAGAAAATTATCCATGCATAAAGCTACTAAAAAATTTGAGATAAGCTTCAACAGCAACATACACTACTAAGCAGAGAGCTAAATTTAGAAAAGATCAAAATGTAATTGATTCTTATGCTATTCTTCCAAAAGAATTAAAGTTACAATGCTGTGCTGTCTCAGATACCTGTATAAATCCCTCTCTGACCAAATTCTCCATAGCCCTGCCACCGACCCCAGTCGCATGGAAAACCAGGGTCTCATAACCTTCCTTATGCAATCTATCTCTGAGAGCATCAACGCAAGGAGTGGTAACCCCAAACATAGTGATACCAACTGTCGGCTTATCTTCCACAGAAGACAAAGCCTCCAAGCTCTGGACCCTTCCAACAACCATTCCAGCAAAAGCAGCAGCTGCATTGGACAATATGACCCTGCTAACACTGTTGACTCCAGCAATATCCACAATTGAAGGGAATAGCACCAAATCTGATGTCCCAACATAAGGTTCAGTTTGACCACTGGCAACAGTTGACACAATAACCTTAGGGACCCCAACTGGGAGAGACCTGAAGGGCGATGACAATATAGATGTCCCTCCACTGCCCCCAATGCCAATAACACCGGCAACACCATTTTCCTCATGAGATTTCTTCAAGAACTGCTCAAGTGCTTGGCTCATCACACCAACGGCTTTGCCTCTATCCTCTGGAATATCAGAGGCAGAGTCTGAGCCTGAGCCATGCTCACCTACATTGCACGGTTATGGATACTAGTATTAAACAAGGTACGGTACGATACATAAATACAGTAATTTTGTAAAATTATAAACTATGAATATGGCAATTTTTTGATCGAAATCAGGATATCCACCCGGTAGCAATGACTAATACCCTCGCCGCAAGAGCTTTTCGAAGAGGCAAACGGTTGGTTACGAATACTCTCCATTCCCATGAGTGAGGATCAAACCCCCAACCACATGGTTAAACAGGTGAGCTGCCACCACGCTACACCTCGTGGCTGCTATAAATATGGCGATGTTTAATTTTAACTTTTTATTTATTGATATGGCAATATTCTATGTATATGTAAAAGTTTTTCACTCTAATAGTTTATCCAAAAAATAAAAATTTTTCACTCTAATATACAAATTAATCCTATTTATAAAGTTAACCAAAAACTATTTTTATATATTATTGAATATTTATAATAATCTTAATCAAATATTTGTAATAATTATCTTAGATATTATAGTTTATCCACGATAACATATTCAATAATAGATAGAATTAACATCCTTCTTTAATTATAAAAAAATTAATCGTAAATCAAAAATGGATTTTTTTTGATATAGGGAGCTCTGAGTGGAGATTGAACTAAAAAAAAAAAGCTAATGTTATTTCAATATCTACATGAGTGTAGACACTCGTAGGAAGTTAAACTTGGCAACTGGTAAATTGCAACTTGACAAATTGCCAATTGGTCAATTGGAAACTTGGGTCATGATGGTTCTTTAGACAACATCATTAGCTTTGAATGGTCATCGTTGAATTGCTGGTTGTACACGGTTTTGGATAGTTGAAAATTCACAACAGTACACAAGTTGGAAATTAGCTGGCCAATCATAATTAAAGCAAATATTAGTTGTCCACGTTAGTTACTTGAGGAAACAAGTGGGCCATTTAGTAGTATAAATATGGGTACCATTTCATTGTAATTGCATAAGTGAATATAAGAAAAACAAAGAGAAAAGAACAAGAACTTCAACAAGTTCTATATTTGAGTGTTGTGTATTTTGTAAAATTGGCTATTAACAAAAGCCAAGCTTTGAGTGTATTATTGTTCTTTCAATACAAACATTTTGTGAGATTAAATTTTATTCTTTGAGTGTTTATATTTTCTTCCCATAGCATCTAAATTTCAACAAGGCAATTTTATTTAAATTGCCAACATCTGGTATCAAAGCTTGTTGTATCAAAATGGCAGCAAGTTCAAGCACAGGAGCAAGACAAGTTCAACAAGTACAAACAACCGTCTTTAAGTTGGATGGCAAATCAAATTTTGCCATGTGGAAACGCCTTGATGGAGTTGTGTTTAAAAACAGAGGTTATGGAGACATCATCAAAGATGGTTTTGCTGAACCAACTGAAGGAGATAAAGGAAAAGCTGATATACAACAAGTAGATAAAAATCGTCTACTTAATGAAAAAGCCTTATTTTTTATCTGCGATCAGTGAGCTGCTTCGAGAAAATTTTCCATGCTAAATCAGCAAAAGAGGCATGGGAAATTTTACTCAAGACATATGAAGGTGCTGACCCAGTCAACGAACGAGATTGCAAGGCTTAAAACGCCAGTCAAGCTGATAGAGCAAGGAAGAGATGAAAGCATTCGTGATTATTTCTCACGAATGGCCAAGCTTGTCCACGATATGAAAAATAATGGTGACAAAATGAAGGAGAAAGAAATCATGGAGAAAATTATGCATACACTTTCAACTCGTTTTGATTACGTGGTAGCTATTGAAGAAGCAAAAGATCTCAACACCATGACTCTAAATGATTTGCAAGCATCTTTAGAGTCATGTGAAATGCGGATGAACGAGAGGTCAAGGGGACAGTTGAGCAAGCATTAAAAGCACAAACAAATGTGAGAAACAAGGGACCTATGCAAAGAAGGGGGAACCATCATCAAAGAGGTCAAAATTTCAAAGGAAGAGGAGGAATCCTCAATCTGACTCAAGCCAAGGCACACGAGGTAATGGTTCTTTTCAAAATAAATCTAATATTTAATGTCATAAATGCCAAAAGTACGACATTTTCAATTGAATGCAAATCTCATATTCAATGCCATAATTATAATAAGTATGGTCACTATAGTCGAGAATGTCGTGCTAAAGCATTGAATATTAGAGAAAGCCATGCCGAATTGCAGAAAGTGAAGAAGATACAAAGATGGTACTTACAACAAGTCATGCAGTAGCTGATAAAAATGACAACTAGTGATTGTTAGATACAGGGTGCAGGAATCATCTAAGTGGGAAAAAGGAACTATTTTCTGACTTAGATGAGAGTTACCACACCTCAGTCAAGCTTGGGGACAATTTAAAACTAGAAGTCTTGGGGAAGGGAAAGATTGCCATCAGATTGAAAGATGGATCCTTGAATTACATTTCTAATGTATTCTATGCACCTGGTATATGTCAAAATCTCTTAAGTGTGGGACAACTTGCTGAAAAGGGCTATGATTTAAAATTCAACAAGAAAGGTGGCACAATAAATGATGCTGAGATGGGCTTGATAGCAAAGACAAACATGTCAAGGAATCGTTTATTTCCAATGAACATCAGGTATGATGCTAGTTTATGTTGTGAAGTTGCAACTGTTGATGATAATTGGCTTTGGCACATGTGGTTTGGACATTTCAACTTTGAAAGCATCAAATTTCTTGCAAATAAAAAATGGGTTACTGGCTTGCCTGTTATCCAAGCTCCTAATCAACTATGTGAAGCTTGTGTAGTTGGTAAAAAGCATCGAGATCCTTTTCCTAAAGGACGTGCCTAGAGAGCTACAAAACCACTTGAGCTAATGCACTCTGATTTATGCTATGTGGAAGTTCCATCCAATGGAGGTAATAAATATTTTATTACTTTCATTGATGACTTTAGTAGGAAAACATGTGTGTATTTTCTGAAAAATAAATCTGATGCTTGTGATACGCTCAAAAGTTTTATGGCGTATGTTGAAAGGCGGAGTGGTTATACTTGAAAACCTTGAGAACTGAGGGAATAGAGTATATTGTTTGTGATGATTTCTTGAGGAAACATGCTGTTAAGCATCAGATGACTACCAGATACACTCATCAACAAATGGAGTGGAGAAAGAAAGAATAGAACTGTCATGGATATGGTGAGAAGTATGCTACATTGCAAGAAATTACCCAAGAGTTTTTGGTAGAAGCAATGGCTTATGCCGTTTACATCTTAAATAGATGT
Organism: Dalbergia oliveri; assembly: GCA_030441495.1. Taxonomy (NCBI): domain Eukaryota; kingdom Viridiplantae; phylum Streptophyta; class Magnoliopsida; order Fabales; family Fabaceae; genus Dalbergia; species Dalbergia oliveri. The sequence goes on from JAMLFY010000001.1 coordinate 12,954,471, forward strand.
CCTATCAAAAGTGTTCGTGATAAAACTCCACAAGAAGCTTGGAGTGGGAAAAAGCCAAATCTTAGTCACCTGAAAGCCTTTAGCTGTATTGCTTATGCACATGTTCCTGATCAACTGAGGAAGAAGCTCGATGACAAGGTAGAAAAATGCATCTTTGTAGGATACAGTGAAGAAACAAAAGCCTACAAGTTGTACAATCCAGAGACTCAAAAGGCAATTATCAGCCAAGATGTTACCTTTGATGAAGATGGAGCATGGAATTGGTCAAAAAGGAGTTGTTGCCTGTGGAACTATAAATGAAGAACTTGATGATATGAATAATAGATGAATCAACATCAGATTCACCACCTCATAGATGTCCACAAAGGGAGTGACATCCACCTCCTTACTTGCAAGATTATGAAGTTGGTAGAGATGATGATCCGAGGATAAGGAGGAAGAAGTTACCTACTATGCCTTATTTGCAGATTGTGATCCAGTGACATATGAGGAAGCCAATGATGATTGTTGGATTAAAGCAATGGATGAAGAAATTCATGCAATTGAGAAGAATGACACATGGGAGTTAACAACACTTCTAGAAGAAAAGAAGCCAATAGGTGTAAAGTGGGTGTACAAAACAAAGTACAATCCAAATGGAGAGATAGATCATTTCAAAGCACGTTTAGTGGCAAAAGGGTACAAAGAAACTTGACATTGATTATTTTGAAGTATTTGCTCCAATTGTTAGATTGGATACGGACGCATGATTCTTTCCCTTGCTACCCAGAATAAATGGAAGATTTTCAAATGGATGTCAAGTCTGCTTCTTGAATGGTGTGCTTGAAGAAGAAGTTTATGTAGAGCAACCACCAGGTTATCTACAACAAGGAGATAAAGACAAGGTCTACAAGTTGAAGAAAGCACTATATGGATTGAAGCAAGCACCTAGAGCAAGGTACACACGTATTGACACATACTTCATGAACAATGGATTTCACAGAAGTCCATATGAGCATGCTTTATATGTCAAAACAAACAAGGCTGGAGATATCATTGTTGTTTGTCTTACATGGATGATTTGATCTTCACTGGCAATAATTCAAAATTGCTGGCTAAATTTAGAGAGAATATGTCCACTCAATTTGAAATGACAGATATGGGCCTAATGTCTTATTTTCTAGGCATTGAAGTGAAGCAAACAAATGACGGGATTTTTATGTCTCAAAAGAAATATGCAACAGATGTTCTGAAGAAATTCAAAATGGAGGCTTGCAAACCAATGCTGACACCAATCGAAGAAAGATTGAAGCTTGAAAAAGAAAGTGGTGGTGATCTTGTCAATTCAACACATTTTAGAATGTTAGTGGGAAGTTTAGGTACTTGAGACAAGAGATGACATAGTTTATGGAGTTGGGCTCATAAGAGATTCATGGAATCACCAAGACAATCCCATTAGCAAGCTGCAAAGCGAATTTTGAGATATGTCAAAGGTACAGTTGATGAAGGCATTTTTTATTCAAGTTCTAACAAGCCAGAGTTAATTGGATACACAGCAGTGATTGGGCTGGTGAAACTGAAACTCAAAAAACATTTCGGGATATGCTTTTCATCTTGGTATTGGTGTATTTTCTTGGTCCTCCAAGAAACAACAAGTAGTTGCTCTGGACAGGAGAGGCGAAGTACATTGCAGCAAGATTGTGCTACTCAAGCAGTTTGGTTGGGAGAATATTAAGTGAGTTGCAACACCAACAAGATGGTCCAACAAAGATATTCTGTGACAACAAATCAACAATTGCTTTGACAAATAATCCAAGTCTTTCATAGGCAAGCAAACACATTGATATCAAACATCACTACATTTGTGACTTGATCAAGACAAAGAAATTGTGGTGGAGTATTGCACTTCAGAAAATCAAGTCGTAGACATTTTACAAAACCACTCAAGGCCAATTCGTTCTTGAAGCTGAAGAATATGCTCGGAATGATGAAACCAAGTTTAAGGGAGGATGTTGGAAGTTAAACTTGACAACTGGTAAATTGCAACTTGACAAATTGCCAATTGGTTGATTAGAAACTTGGGTCATGATGGTTCTTTAGACAACATCATTAGCTTTGAATGGTCATTGTTGAATTGCTAGTTGTACACGGTTTTGGATAGCTGGAAATTCACAACAGTACACAAGTTGGAAATTAGCTGGCCGATCATAATTAAAGCAAATATTAGTTGTCCAAGTTGGTTACTTGAGGAAAAATCATTTAGTAGTATAAATATGGGTACCATTTCATTGTAATTGCATAAGTGAGTATAAGAAAAACAAAGAGAAAAGAACAAGAACTTCAACAAATTCTATATTTGAGTGTTGTGTGTTTTGTAAAATTGGTTACTAACAAAAGCCAAGCTTTGAGTGTATTATTATTCTTTTAATACAAATATTTTGTGCGATTAAATTTTGTTCTTTGAGTGTTTATATTTTTTTCCCATAGCATCTAAATTTCAACAAGGCAATGTTATTTAAATTGCCAACACTCATGCGTAAGTGATGGAAGAGAATAGTTGGTAAAAAAAGTAACGATGAAGCTATATATTTTATAGCATATGGTCTGTTTGAAAATATTGGATGTTGAAATAAAAGGCAATATTTGATTAAATAAATGTAAAAAGACAAAGTTTTTATGCAACAAAACTAAACTCAATAAAAATTAATCATAAAAAGAAAAGTTTAAGGCAAGAGTATTTGATACATATACGCGTACATATCCGATAAGCATATACGAGCAAAATTCACAGATGCTCACTTGATCCACCACAATAGCAAGAGATAAGATCCCTTCTGGAAACAAATGTGAAATCTTGGACACCTTCTGGCTCCTTCGAACCAGCAGAGACATCGACCACCACCACATCTACCTATCACACAATTCCAGCGAAGCGAATGCAACACACACAGTTAGAAGAACAATGATTATTCAGAATCTGACGCGTCAAACTGAGAAACATATTTGTATGTGTTAACGGTGGTTGCTGATTGAGTGGTACCTTGAAGGACGGGTTGGAGAAGCGTTGGAGGTTGGAACGGAGTGAGTGGGAGAGGAAGCGGAGCTCGTGGAGCTTGGTGTCGAGGGTTCCGACGCAGAAAACTCGAAGGGTGGTTGTGGGGTGCTGTGGCATCTTTGGAGTTGGAGTGTGTCAGTGTCCGAGGCTCAGGTTAAGGGAGGGAGGTGGTTGAGACGAGCGGACTTTTTCAGTTTCGGTGCGCCACTCATCACTGTGCTGATAGGTGGTGTGGGACATAGTTATGGCCATGTGGCATTAATCCAAGATTCAAGCAAAAATGACGTGCTATCTATCGACTATCCCACTCATGATCACGTTTTACCTCTCCGGATCTTATTGTCCCTCGAAAAATTATTTCAGTGAAAAAATAGCTCTTTAAAAAAATATATTTAGTAGAGATGTTTGATAAGTTGACTCGTATGTCAAATGACACTTTTGTCCCAAAAGAGATCACATTTTACATTTTAAATCAAGTTGACACCTTAGAAACATCAATTTAGTCCTAATAGATCATATATTTAATAAAATAGTTTTTTAATATCAAGTTGGTAATGCAAAACTACTACTTTACCTCTTAAACGACTATGTTTTTGACAAAATAACCATTGAAAAAAATCACTTTTAATAATGAAAATGAAAGTCACTTGGTGTTTGGTTGAGTTTGATGAATAATATGGATCTTTGTAGGGTCACAAGTGAATATATTTTTTTCAATAACTATTTTGTCTGATATAATTTTTTAAGGCTAAGGTGATGGCTCTCCAATTTGATTTATAAGGTGAGTTGCTTGGTAGTAACATTTAGCGAGATTAGAAAAATGATATCCTCTTACTTCGTCTTTTTATAAATCCTCTTAAATATTAAATGAATTAAGTTTTGATTTTTTTTTAAGATTCCAAAACATGAGTTTAATGTACTTTTTTGCTTCATTTATTGGAAAATTTCTAGGCGGTAGGAGAATACTCTTTCCATTTTTTATTAATAATTACCTTGGAAAACCAAGACAAATTGGTAAATTAAAAAGTTAATATATTTGACTATAAATTATAATAAGTTAAATTAATGTTTTAATGTACTAATTTGTCTCAATTTCCCAATGCGATTGTTAACAAAGAATAGAGAAAGTATATCATTGCGCATGAAATCTCTAATGCAAGTAGTCATGACTCACAAACAAATTAAAATTTATAAAGTATTAGTTACACCAAAATATAGTAAAGGGAACTAAGGTCTCACAAGAAAGTATTACTAGTTAATCAAGAAATTGGGGATTTAGTTTAGCAATTGTAAAAATTAAATTAAATGAGGAAATTCTAGTAAATAAAAGCCACCTGATAAAGGAGTTTTGCGATCTAGGATTATGTTATCATTGGCTTAAAAGGAAAGGGATGTCTTGCCGAAGCTACTTGAAGGCTGTCTCGGGAGCTCTTGGTTGAAAGTGAAAGGCATCCAACAAAAAATAACAGAGAGATCTCAGAGAGAATTTGAATAATAGCAAAGAACAATAACTTGAGTTATTTATAATTATGACACTATGTTTTCCACTGATTTGAAAACAACAAACTGAAAAACAACTTGAAAGTGTTTTGCGTTTTCCATTTTTAAAATGACAGTTGTGGTTTTTATCTTTTAAAACATGAGTTAGGAAATATCTCAATCAAACAATTTTTTTTTTTTTTACTTTTAAAAATCAATAACAACTTTTAAAAACATTTTTCAAACAAGCACTTTATTACTTTTTTTTCCCTTGAGATTAGGGATTATACTTGTATTTAAAATTTGAATTAATCAAGATTTGTCTATTTATTCATGCATGAAATCCCTTAACCCAAGCTTAAAGTGTCCTAAACATCTAATTATCATTTTGCTAATAATTCCCCTAATTAAACCTACACCCAACCCTAATTTCCATACACACAAAAACACAAAATATCCCCCACCTAATTAACCCTATAAGGCCATTGCTACCCTCTCCCCAAGCACTCTCTCATTTTGATTTTTTTTAACAAGCACACACATTGAAACACTTACACTTTCATTCTCTTCAATCTCACCTTTCTCACAACTTGAGCACCAATTTGTGGAAAAAACTCTTCATTCTCTCTACCTCAAACACTTTTCTCTCTTCCACCAAAAACTTCATTCTTGCTCACAAACTCAAGCTTCAAGCTTCAAACAAAAAGACTTCCACCATTAACCTCTCCATAAACACCTAAGTTTTTATCTCCACCCACAAAGCCACCACACAAATCTCTCTTTACTTTTCTTCTCTTTTTGGTCAAAACTTCACCTCCACTCAAGAGAAGATTTTTCTTCTCTTTTCTTTGCAAGAACAAGCATTTTCATCTTTCAAGCAATAAAACATCTTTGGGGATTATTTTTATGCTATCCTTTGTTTTCTCTCCTTTTCTTTTTGGTTTTTTTCATGGATCAAGATTATGGCTTGATGATATGGTTCTTAATGATGGTTGTAAAACCATCATGCTTATAACCTCTAGAACTTAAAGCTTGATCCTTTTTGTTCCAAAAAGAGAGAAAAAATGTTCATTTTCTTCATTTATGTATATTTGTTCACATATATGAGCTTGATGACGAGTCTAAAGGCTCTTGGAACCACAAAAGAGAGACTCTAAAGCTTATCATGCCCTCTTAAGGGCTAAATTTTATGCATTGTGTATTTTTGTCAGAAAAAACTTTGTTTTATTAAGCTTAAGGGGTTAAAGTTCCATATTTTTTATATCTTTGGTTCCTAAGAATTCAATGTCATGTTCTAATGGCTTAAAATGAACAAGCATTGCATATTTATATTTCAAGTCATCACTTTATATTTCTAATGACTTAAAATGAAAAAGCATAGCATATTTATATTTCAAGTTGTTACTTTATATTTCTAATGGCTTAAAATGAACAAGCATTGCATATTTATATTTCAAGTTGTTACTTTATATTTCTAATGCTTAAAATGAACAAGCATTACATATTTATGTTTCAAGTCGTCACTTTATATTTCTAATAGCTTAAAATGAACAAGCATGACATATTTATATTTCAAATCATCACTTTATATTTCTAATGGCTTAAAATGAGCAAGCATTGACGTTTATATTCCTAGTCATTGCTTTATACTTCTAATGCTCAAGACTATCTTAAAAGCTTCTAATGCATCGCTCTATATTTATATTCCTAGCATTGCATACTTCTAATGCTCATCACTATCTTAAATGCAATTTTTGAACATGGACACATACATGCATATGTTTCGGCCATGAACATATTTGGAGTGTAAGGTTTGTTTTATTTTATTTAAAGTGTTTAAGGAAATTTTTGAAAGAGTTAGAAACTAATAAGGGGTAAAAATGTAACTTCCAAATATGTAGGACCCTATAGATGTGATTCTAGTTTAGCTACTATTTTAAGGTAAAAACTTGGTTTTTCTAAGGGTGAAAATAATTTCTTGTGTTTAAAAGTGTCTTCGAATAATTTTTGGAGGAAACTAAAAACTAGAAAAGGATAAAAATGTAATTTTTAACTCTTATTGCATTTTCTATTTTTGTCACTATTTCTCACGAGTTGGCTACTATTTGCTACTGTTTTGGGTGTTTAAAGTGCTAAGAATTGTTGGAAAAATTACTTTTAGCATCCTAGGTAGCTAAAAGGATTTTTAAAAGTGTTAGGTTTGCATATAGTTTTGTAAATATGAAAAATTGCACCTTAGACTTCTGTAATATGCATTCGACTAAATGAGTTTAATTAAAGTAAAAAATGTTTTTAGATGTGTCCATGTGCTAAAAATGTCATTTATAATGTTAAGAAGGATTTTTAGAAGTGTTGACACTTACTAAGTGTCAGAAAGTGAAATTTTACACTTTAACCTCTAAAGTCAAACAAATTCGGCCAATGGCCCAAAATGGTTTTTGTGACATTTAAAATATCTAAGTGGCATTGGGTCTCCCAAAAGTGTAAAATAATTTTGAGAATCATTAGTTTTGAGAAAAATGTTAAAAGAAGAAATTAACACTTTGACCTACATACGTATTAAAATTTTAGTTTTGATCCTCTCTTGGGATAAAGTGTAAATATTAATGACTTGATGTGAATGGTACATTATGTGGACTATGTTTATGTTAATTGTTTGGAAATTTAATTACTTGAAGTGATTATGTGAAATTATGTATTGATGACTATGGATGCTTGAATCCTTAGATTATGTAATTGATTATTATGTTGTATTGTATATGTCCTGTTAAGCATAGCATATGCATTAGCTTAGTTCGATCTGTGATTTTCAACAATAGGTATGAGCATGTTTACCTTTCAATGAGATATTGATGATAACATGCTTATGAATATATGCAAAAATGAGATCCATGCTTATGTGATCATTGATATAATGATTTGTGGCATGTTGTGATTATGAATGAATAATTGAGATGCATAATTGATATATTATATGACTAATCAAATTTGGGAAATTTTAGCCATTATGCTACCAGATTCCTATCAAATTTGTGCATTGAGAGAAATTATAAAGTTATGAGCATGAAAATGTTAAATGATAAGCTATGATGATGATTATGATTACATGCTCATTTGCATTTAAATGACATGCTAAGATTAAAGATGACATAAGACACACGAAAATGACCCTTCAAACTCTAGAAATTCCTCTTGGGGGTAATCCAAGGAGATGACCCTTTAGACTAGAAGATACAGGTTGTGAAAGGTAATCTAAGCCCTCTATCCCATACTATAGGAGTCGAGAAATACCTTATCAAAAGGGATAAGTGTAAGCTAGTAACAACTAGCTAGGTGTGAGCTCATAACCTTAGAACTTTCAAAAAGGAGAGAGATTAGGGTGACCCTTATGAAAGATTAAGAATGTTAAGTCGCCTAAGAAAGTAAAGAGGAAAGTTATGTGCCAAATATATATTGATACTTCTTATGCTTTGATAGTATGTTAATATATGGTTGGTTTGTTGCATAAGATATTGACATATATTCATGATATGGTATGATGCATTCATGACATCAAGATTCATACTAAAAGACACAGACCTCGGCTAACGGCTTTTGAAACTTAATAAATGAACCTTGTTTATGTCCACTATTTTTACAATGAAACCAAGGTTCCTGGGATGATGATGACAAGTGTGTGGAGACGAAAACCGTCTTGAGATTCTTGTAAAAGTTTCTTACTCCTCTCTTTATTTCTATCTTCATCTTCAAACAAGGTTGATGGCGATATTCGTGGACTTTCTTGAATGCAGTTGTGGGTGTTGCACTATGGTTTGGATCAGAGTGGCGCAGTGAAGAGGGACAAGGTCCTTCCTATTTGAATCGCTTAGGGATTATCTAACTTTCATGCACGTTTATAAATTAGTTTTGGTATATGTGCACCCACAATGAGTCTAGACATGTTATAGTCATGCTTAGCTTTTTGGACTATTGTATACTTAATCTCTATTAGTAGGCTTGGTACATCTATTATGTTATTATACTTGTGGAATACCTCAATATTGTTATATGATATGATATTTTAGTTCATGTTATGCTATGATGATATTCTCAGTTTATGATATGTTTTGCTATGATTTTGCAAGTATGTTATATGATGGTTAGTTAAGAATACATTGAGGAGATGCATTATTATCACATATTATATGATGAATACTTATATACTATAACTTATATGCGAATGGCTCATAGTTTTGTCTTTAAAAAAAAAATGGGTCATATTTTCTATAGACTTATTTTCAAAGTTTAAAACTAAGTAAAGTTCTAAGACAAAAAGAGTGACAACTAACAATTAATCATTATGCCTCCTAGGTGTATTGTATTGATAATTAGGGTGTTACATTGCACAACCCAAACAACAATTTCTTCCTTCTCCAGCTGAGGGCAATAGTGGAACCAAGAGGATGGGTGGATTTTGTAGGGCAATATTTAGATGAAATAGAAAGAAAAGAAGAAACCTCTTAGCATGAAGTTGTTTGGAAATGAAAGTTGGTGATTATTCAACAGTTTTAAAAATGGAACATGGTGAAGAAGACAAACAAAATGGATGGAGAGGGTGAGTATGTTGGTTGTGAGGTTAGAGAGACAAATAAAGAGTTGTGATATTTAGAAAGTGTAAATGTATAATTATCATTTCATTCCCTTAATTTTAAATGTTAATGGAGTTTTTGTAACACCCTAAGATTAAAATACACCTATGTTGTATGTGATTAATTACTAAGTTTACTCTTGCATAAAGTTCTTTCATCATACTTTGAAAATACTTATTGAAATTATGAGCTATTTTTTTTTAACATAATTGAAAAGTGTGGGTATCCCGTGAACAGAGTTACTATCATCAAAAAAATCGAAAGGAATGTGCAGATATAGTTTGAAAAACTCATCATATTGTTGCCCAATCAAAATATAAAATTTTATCTATTTAATTAATTTAATTTATAGTAAAAATAGTTGTCACAACGTAACTATGCTTTCCATGTTGGACTAGGTGTAGGCAATCTAACAAAACATGTTTTTTCTTGGATGGAAGGGAACTTCCCTATCATGTCACATATTTGTAATAACACTCCAAGGATAGTTGATAGATATTTTATTCATCTAGGGTAGATGAATTTCCCCTAGTAGAATCAAGTTCAGTTCCTTTTAATTAGGTCTCTATTGTAATGCCCCAAACTTGGAATCTTTACTTTTGAATTACGAAATTCGTAGGTAAATATTATATAAAATTTGAGACCAAACAATTCTAATAAAGGAATATAACGTTAGAAGAGAAGTTAGGGTACATTGCAAACCCCATGATACATTGTGTCATCATCATCGTCTCCAGGATCCTCAAGGGGATGTTTTGAGGATAATAAAGGAGTGTGCATGCTAAGATTAATTTATTTTAGTTCGAAAATATACTTTTCCGAGGTTCGTCGACTCATCATGCGTCTTAAAAGGTGTTTTTAAGTTATGAATGACTTAAGCATGTTCCATTTTTGGGTTAAATTACCTTTTGCCCCCTTGTCATCAAATTTTGAGATTTTCATTTGTCTAACGAAACCTTCAATATTAGGCTCAAATTAAAGCTTATTAAATTCTAATTACTAATCTAGAGTCAAAATTATTTATTTAGATTGATTAGAACCTAAAATTGCTTAAAACACCCAAATTGCTTAGTAATTCACTTAAACCCTTAACATCTAAATTGCATGAATACCTTGCCTACACCTAAATAATACATGGAACACACATATTTCTTCCTTTAGTGTAATAAGTGATTATTACACAAAAATCCAAAGAATGAAAACAAAGAATCATGAAAACATGGAAACATGATTCCATGTTTTAAGCCACCAAACAAAATGATTTTTCTTCCTTACTCTTTTGGAGTCCTTCCTTTGGTTATGAGCTGCAAAATCTCATAGGCATGCTTGAAGATAGTTTAGATGCTTAGTTCATAACTTACACAAATTCTAGTCTTAGGAGCACCAAAAGCTTTCTTTCTTTCTCCTTCTGAGACGGACTCAGGTGCTTGAAGATATGATTTCTTTCACCGCAAATTATAAACATTTCCAAAGGACCATTTTCTTCCTTTCTTTCAAATCAAATTAGGTAGGGAGGTCTTTCATTTTATACATTATACAATTCTCATGATTCATAATCATTTATTTCATTTTCTTTTTATAGTCTTATTCTGGAATAATGATGAGACCATGGTTTGATGATGAGATTCTTGAGTGGTGGTTGCAAAGCTTTCACAAGTTAGACTTGAAGGTTACTAGTTTCCAAAGCTTCTAAATCAGTTTTTCTTTCCTTATTTTCCTTTCATGATTTCGGCCAAATGGCCTAGGAAGGAATGAAATGATGGCTTGATGATGAGGACCTTGAATATGGGTTGTAAATCCATCACAAGTTAGGCCTCTAAAGCTTGAACATTTTTAATGCAAAACTTTAAAGAATAATGTTTTTATCTTGAGGTTTGAATATGAAATATGTATTTTTTACTTTGTCTTGCTAAGATACATATATTGGGTTGAAATCATAATTCAAGCCTAGGAATCATTCAATGACATCAAATACTTATTTTATGTCATAACTAAATTCTCAAGAATAAATAAATGAACTTGCATATCTCATGTTTAAATTTCAAGCTTGCATTTCAAAAGGCATCATCATAAATCCTTCTCAAAAGCTGTCTTATTTTACAACTTAAACTTAGAGTCGGGCAACCTCAATTATTTAATTGCCTATGCATCTAAGGGATTTATTACCATCAATTATAAGCCTTAAGAACATTATTAGACTATTATATATATAGAGGCAGGGCAGTAAATCCTTTTAAAGCTTCTCCCTCTAGTCCTGCGGATTTATGCATCATGTTTATATTACAAGTTCTTGCATCATGTTTAATTTTCAAGTCATCACCTTAAATCTTAAAGATAAAGAAATGGAATTGCATATCATGTTTATAATTCCAAGCATATCAAATCATAAAGTAAGACTAACTAAGTTCAGTGGCTGAATCATGAACCTCACATAATTGCTTTTTATCTTATTTTAAGTACATTCAAGATATGTTAGTTAATATCATTTAAAGTCCTATGACTTCTTTCAAGTTTAAAAAAAAATTAGTTCTAAAGGAGTTTTAAAACTTTGTAAGAATTTTATGGGAAGCAAGTAATTTTATGTGTACTTAAAATGTGATTTGATGCTTATCAAGAATTTAATCATTGAGGTTTGTATGTTATAGTTGCATTGCAAACAATGAAAACTTATGCATGATTAAATATTCTCACTTAAGATAAAAGGTGCAAGTCTTGAACTTTGGAGATTTAGTGATAGCTATAATTATAAACTCCTATGCAGCCCATTTTATATATTATCTTTATAAGGTGATAACTTAGAATTATTATGAATTGCGAGTTGTAACATGCAAAGACTTATTGGTGACTTAAAATTTATAAGAAAATGATCCACCCATCAAACTATAGGTGGTGAAAAGGTGATTCTCCCCCTAATTCTCTAAGGGTAAGTGGAGGCTTTAACTTATCAGGATAAGTATATGCTAGTGACGACTAGTAAGGTATGAGCTCATAACCTAGATTACTCCCAAAGGGTGGAGTATAGGGTGGCCCAAGGAAAAGAATGAATTTTTTGTCAATAATCTCAAGAAAGCTATTAGAGTTTTTATTATCATGATTCCAACTTTGCTACATGATACTTGATGATGAAATCTGATGTTCTCTAGGATGTTTAGGTGATGATATAGGAATAAAATGTAATGCATTGATTCTTTTATGACATTATAAAATGAAGTGAAAACATAAAATAAATATGAGATGCATTTTCTTTATTATCTTTAGACATTAAGTGACAACTTGAAATATGCAACATGAAATGCAAACTTGGAAATTTAAACATGAGTATGCAAGTCCATTTATTCATTCTTGAAATTTTAATGCGACATAGAAAGTAAACATGATTATGCAAGGCATAAACTCAAACATGGATGCAAGTTCATTTGATTTCTTTACTAGAGCTCATCTCAAGACTTTATAGAAATACGAAATTCAATCCAATATATATATCTTAGCAAGACAAAGTGAGAAATAGATTTCTTCAAGTTCCAAACTCAAGATCATAAAAACATCATAAAAGGTATTATTCTTTAAAGTTTTGCAGAAAGTGGAACTTTCAACCTTTAGAGGCCTAACTTGTGATGGATTCACAACCCACCATAAGATTCTTAAATCTTATATAAGCCATCATCTTAGTCCCAATTAGGCCATATGGCCGAATTTCAAAAGAAAAAGAAGAAGAAAACCAAAGAGGAAAAACTAGATTAAAATCCATGAAATTCATCATTTTGAACCAAAACAACACTTAGCAAAGCATATTAAAAAACTTAAAAACAACTCCCTACCTCAATTTGATTTGAATTAAAGGACATAGGACTTGAATTCCTTGAGTGAAATGAAAGAAAATCTTCTTTGAGAAATGGGAAGAAATTTCGGCTAAGGATGGATGAACGAAAGCTTTTGGTGCCCTACAATTATAATTTTTGTAAGTTATGAGCAAGGCTACCAAGGCTTCTCACCTAGCATATTTATAGAGGAATTCAAGCTCATTGTATGAAAAAGGAGAAGGCATAATTTTCGATTTTTCATGGGGAACAAAGGGAGGAAAATCATTTCTTGTTTAAGGCATGTTTTATGCCATGTTTTAGGGAATTTTTTGGCACTTTGTATTAGTGCATTATTTGCAATAATTCTAATGGTTATGGCTGAATTATTCATGCATTACAGCCTCATGGAAAGCGGGTTTTGTGTGTTCCATGTATTATTTATGTGTAGGCAAGGTATTCATGCAATTTGAAGATATTAACGGTTAAGGGCTTAGGTGAATTAAGTAAGCAATTTGAGTTTTTTAAAGCAATTTTAGGTTGAAATCAATTTAAATAAATAATTTTGACAAAAGATTAATAATTAGAATTTAATAAGCTTTAATTTGAGCACTAATATTGCTTAGGTTTCATCAGCAAATAAAAAATCTCAAAATTTGTCAAAACTCCGCAAAAGGGGCAAAACGTCATTTTCATTTAAAAATTGCCCGGCACCCATCTTAATTAATGGTTAATCATGGCTTAAAAACACCTTTTAAAACAATTTTAGTGAGGTTCAAGTTATCAAACACGCAATCAATAAATTAAAGGGAAGGCGTTTGGTCATTTCGCTTAAGCTCAAAATTATGATTTTTCTCCTCTATTAACACACATGACTCTTCCAATCCCTTATTATTATCAAAACATCCCATAAGGATGGGTGGGGCCTAATCCTCATTTTCTAAGTAAAATAACCTAAAGATATTGAACACCAATATTGAAAACATACAATTTTGATGCTCTAACCTATTTCTCTTCTTTGAGTGAATGTTCAAACACACTCCAATTTCGTTCAGCACTACAAGTTTGGCTTAAAACACGAATAGCCAATTTTTGTTTGGTGCACCACATCCATAAATTCCCACCATTGATATACAATAATGTAATAAATTAGTGTGCACATTATTTAACCATTAGGATTACAACATAAATAATAAAAAATAAATAACAAATTGAAGTTACAACTTTCATCACTTGGATGGCCAAAAGTTCATTTTTAAAGATCCTCATTTCACTTGTTAACATAGATTGCAAATCAGGATCTCCATAAGCATACTTCTCAATGATATGGCCAGGTGTTATCTGGTGTTCAAATTCTTCAGAATTTACCGACAAGCTGGATTTAACCAAAACTACACATAAAAGCTTTATAAAGCCAAGTAAATATCTTCTTTCTCTTTGAAACCTTCACCATCTCTTCTAGCTTTAAAGAAAGCTTGATAAAGAAAACCCATAGAGGTTTATCTTCACTAACAATACGCAACACATTAACAAGTGTCCATGAGTTTAACATCAGGCACTTCCAGGTCATCCACGTTCAGACAAATTACTCCTTCAAGGGCCTAGAAAGCCATTATTATCCATCAAATTGAGCAAAATTTTTTGTTGGACAAAAACTTCCTTAACTCTTTCTATTGTTGGCAATTTTCATGATTATAAAATTTTAATCTATTTAATTTTTAATTTAATTTATATAAAAATGAATTGTCAGTCGTGGCCAAGCACTATGCGTTCCCATACATGCACTTTTTGGCAATTTCGGTCCATATTCAATGATTTACCTCATATGTTTTTTCTTGGCAACTTAGGTAGTTTCTCCGCCTGAAAGTTCCCTATCATGTTGATAACATGATTAAATCCTTATCTCTTCAATCCTTGCCATTATTCATTGTTTAGTTCAAACTCCATAGGGATATCTTGCACCCATGCTAGCTCATCAATCATAGGTTGATAATAGGGAATTTTCACTAAGAAGCATCAATCATCCATTTTGCAATGGCAATGTCACACTTCTCCACTACCTCTTTACTTTGTAACACACTTTTCAATGTTGGTTGAATTAGGTGTGGTCTAGGCATAAAGTAAGAGCCTAGGTTAGTGGTCTTCAGATCAAAGGACGCAACTCTTATAGGTTCCCACGGGCACCTATGGTATTCACAATACTCATTCATGTCAACATTCTTCTTAGGTTTAGGACATTCCTCAATGTCAGACCTTATAAATATCATTAAAGGACCTCGTCAATGGAATGTGTTCATTTTACCTCGGACCTTGAGTGGTTTTCCCCTCATGGTTATATGATCTTTTACTACCTCTTAGGGTTTTTGAAGGTGTTGGCTACCAAGATGTTTTTGAACATAAACAGCCTTAATTGTTTCAACTAAATAAATGGAAAAATAACCAGGAATAACCAGATTTATCAATCAAATAACCAGGAATAACCATTAACCAGCCATAATTTATCAATCAACACAATTTAGGAAATCAATAATAATTTAATTTTAAAGAAAGAGGCCATTCACCAATAAAATGGAAAAAGGAAATTGAAAGGAAATCAAATAACACAACTTACCTTTCAAGCTTTCACTCCAAAGTTTCAACTTTCAAGCTTCAGGTTCAGGGGCTCATGGTCTCCTGGTAGCAACGACCAGAAGTAGGTTGAGATGCTGATTTGGGTTTGAATCGTCTTGTAGTGAAGTGTGTAAGAGACTTTGAGGCCAGGTCGAAAGAAATGGGCCATAGACTTAAGCAGAAAGTTATTGAACCACTTCAATGTCATCTTCTAAAGAGTTATGGGAAAGCAAAAACTTAGTGATTCAGAGGCCCCCCAATAAATTCACAACTTAAACATGTTTATATGGTCCTAGGGTTCGTTACCGGTTTTCATCATACCTTTCTACCTTCTCGAAGCTTGAAATCTTAGGAGAGTCATAAATTCATGGTATAGTCGAAGAACAGGAACTTGTCATCGTCATCCTAGATTCCAACTTCCCTTCCCCTATTAACCATATGGTGCGAGGTGTTGGATTCTTTTCGATGATCTAAGGAGGTTGATGAGTCCACTCTTCTGACCAAGTTCGTTAGACGTGATTCTAGACTCTCGTGATTGGTGAAAACCATGGTCAGTCTATGGTGGGTCCTGCGTCTCTGTCCTCGACCTCTGGCCCTCGAGGCTAGGGTCATAGGTTTGAACAATGCGGGCCAAACTGGGTTCCAGTTGCTTGTTCTCCCCGTGATGCCTCGAAACCTAGCAAGTTAAGCTCGGATGGTCTACGCATGGCATCTACATACCCACACTTACTAGATTCCCACCTACGGTGCTTACACTAGCAACGATAAACTTCTTCCTCCTGATGGGAGTTTTGGGCAAGACTTACTTCTCGCCTTTCTCGCTCCTCTGCATGGCGTTCTTCTTCTCTCTTGCACCAGTCTTCCTCTGCCACCTTCATGGCATCAAAATCTCTCTCCAGATCCTGTATGGTCATAGTCTATTCCCTGATAACCTTGAGCATTTTCGCAACATAGGGAGAATTTAAATCTCTAACTCCGTGTTATTTGTCTCATAAAGATTTACATCACTGTGATTAGTGTTGAGGACTTCTTCTCAGTAGTGCGAGTATTGACCTAAGAAGCGGACTCAGATATGGTATGAACTTCCATTTTATGGAGGTTGTTGTCGAGATGACGATCTCCTTGATGAACTTTAGGGGGATCCTCCTTGATGTCGACCTGATTATATAATAAATAAGAATGGAGAAAAAGATGTAGAGGCATGTGTTCCTACATATGGTGCCAAGGTAATGAGGTGGAAACAAAAAAGGATTAGTGCATTACCTCGCTACCAAAGTGTGATTGGATTCGAGGACACAAGGTGACGATAATGTTTCCTTATCCATTAGGAAGGGGTGTGTACCTAAGGATTCCACTAGCAAGTAAACAAAAACTTAAATTAACATGGGTATGAGTATGCAAGTGAACGTAAAAATGTACTTGGACCCGAAGATAGTTATAGAGATGGCCTTGGAGGTGGTTTTCTTTTAGGAACCTAGTCATTCCTTCAATCCTTAATCTCACATTCTCCCATTCATGGGTAAAGTGGAGGAAGAGGAGGGTAGGCTTGGTAACCATTGACACATGAAGGCCTTTGAGAAGCCAGGTGTAGTGAGGTCCCAAACCCGGATTTCGGTAATCTAGGTTAGTTGGTTTGGGCTCAAGCAATTAAGCTACACTAGGCATCCAAGTCCAAACCGTACTCTTGTCCATAACAATTAATATGAGTTGTCGCAATCACAACAAATTTAATATATTAAAGTACTTGATTACGTCAAAAATGTAGTAAATGACACAACCTAGATCGTCTCTTAAGGAAGTGTTACTAGCCAATTGAAAATTTGGGGTTTGTTTGAAAGAAATTAATAAAATAATGAAAGTCAAATCAATTAAATAAATTACCTACAGGAGTTCCTGTAGATCTAGAATCATGATATCACCGACTTAAAAGAATAATTCATGGAGGAGGTGGTTATTTTCACCAACTCATAATCACATAATCATTGATGTAATTCTCGTTGCAATCACACAATCACACAACTGACCAAGGGTTTGGCTTACATGAACACCAACAAATCACAATACAATCCTTAAATGCTTACGCTAACTTAAATGTCAATTAAAATAACATAATTCTTATCAGAATTAATTCAAATCCCCATTACCAATTAAACATACTTTAAACTATCAATCAAATTATTCTCAATTGGAACTCTAATTATGCATGACATTCACAATTGCAAACATATACATAATCAGAGTTAGCTTTCACAAATATAATTGTATCAAACAATACAAAAATATAAAAGAGAGAAAAGAGGAAAATAGATTGGAAAGCTAAATTGTAAATTGCATTGAAAAATGGGAGTCTCAAAACATAATCCTTAGAACCTTGGAATCCTTGTACTTGGTAGAGAAACTAATCTTCCATGAATGGAGGATTTCAACCAAATTAATGAAAAGTACAATGAAAATCTCAAATGGGAACAAAAACGAAGAATGGAATAGCCAAAAATCATATAGAATAGAGAGGTAGAAGATAAGGTAAGAGAGTAGAAAAAGACTGGAAACAACCCTAAACTCAATCTCCAAGATGTCCCCTATTAATCTAGGTTAAGTAAGTATGTATAATACATAATCACAATGTCAAAAAGGACTCCAAAATAATAAAAAAATATTGTTTTATGAATTGATGTTGTCATTGGAGGACTATTATAGCGGTCTAGGACAAATTTTTGCTCATTTTTGCTCTCTGATGACCGCTATAGCGATTTGGTACTTGCAAAGATACTAGTCACCATAATTTCAAGCCCGATTTGAGCCCTAAAACGTTCAATTAGCTCTTAGACGTATAAAAGTTGTAGCACTTTGAATAATCTTTTCCAACACAATAAAAATCACCTCAATTGAATATCCATAGCTCAAGATATTGGCAAAATACGCTGAAAATCAGGCTAAACCACATCAAGAATAGTAGCAACCTTTAATCTTACAACTCCATTTTCACTAAGAGACTATTAGAACTAGGTTTTAAGTTGAACATAAAAGTTATAAAGGACTTTTTGAGCTTTCCAAAATATTTTTGTTTGTCTTAATCCAGTCTTTAGAGAGGGATATGAAATTTCCATTACATTACTTCCTCCAAATATGCTCAAATGAGCTTCAGAACTCTTCTATTTAGCTCCCTAAATTCTCCCAAATTGAACACTACTTCAAGCTTCATGTACCAATATGGGATGTCTATAAGCGAATAATACTCACAAAAGAGGATTAAAACAGGAAACTATAAAACATATTTAGTCATTAAGATGGTGCAATTAACTATGACTTTATTCAATAATGCTTAGTGAATACTAAACACAAATCAACCATATGTCAATCATTCTAGAATACAAAATGATGTAATATGTCTAGAGTTATAGAGGGAAAAGGGCTTATGATGCAGCCCATCAAACTCCCCTATACTTCAACAATTACATGTCGTCATACAAGGAACTTAGATACAAGAGCAAAGAGACTAGAATCCTAAGTTGTAATAGGGCTTAGGTCAAGCTATCTACAAGTTGTATTGTCCTAGCCTCCCTAAGCTAACTTACACTGACCATTACCAAGTCAAGGTTACAAATGAAGTTGTTTCAATTTATGTTTGAGTAATACTCAACTAGAGTAAGCACTCAAGCTCTTAGAATGTTACAATATAGATTGAGAGTCACTTGAATGACTTCTTACAACAAAATAACTCACTAAGGAGGATATTTGCTAAGACAAAGTGTGTAACAAGGTTTTTGAAAGATTTGATTATTTCTAAAGAGAACTTTTTAAAGCTTTTTGAAAATGAACTATTTTAGGGAAATGTTGATCACGTGAGTTTAGCAGCATTCAATCTTCAAAATGATGATCCTTTTATAGTTAATGTTTGAATATATCCATTATTCATTAATTGTTGATCACCCTACACATGTTCTTCTTCAAACAATTGTGAGGAGAGAAGGTTTTCGAATATATTTGCAAGCAACCTCTCCTTTGTAACTATCATAATACCTTTGATGGCTGAGCTACTATTGTCCTTTCATATATGTGACGTGACATGTGTTTGCTTTAAAGAAGATCTTTTTAATTAGGACTGATCATAAGACAAGTTTCTTAGTGCTTAAAAAAACTTTCTTAAGACCATAATCTTTGTTTATGAAGCATTATCATCCTTTATGAAAATTCCTTTTGATTGTGACCATAATCTTTCTAAAGCGCATTGGAACTTTCTCATGACTTTAAAATATTCATAAAATATTTAAGACAAAGGATGAAATTTGAGATGTATTTTAACACTCTTATTAAGTTTCTTAAAGAGATTTAGTGCAAGTTATAGTATATCCTGACATGTGCTAGCATACAAACACTTATACCTTTGATTCGTCATTTCTCAAATGGTTCTTTCAAATATTGATTCGTTATTATTCAAAATCAAGCTATAAAAAGCTTTTTCAAGGATTCTGAAACTTACAAGAATGAGCATGGCTAGAAATGAGGTAGAGTGAGGGGTCGGGTTAAAAATGGGCTAGGTAATCTTTTTATTTATAGGTGAAAAAAATATTTTATAAGATTTATTTTAAAACTGTTATTTTATTAATAAATTATATTTTTCAAGATCATTGAACTGGACAATATTGAGTTTATTTCAAAACTCACATTTGAAAAAAATATTATTTTAATAAAAGCTTATAAGGAGCTCAATATTGTAAACCCTAATTATTAACCTCTTATACGTACATCATAATTGGCTAATCATTAGATTTCGTATATTTTGATCTAGTATGTTTAGTTTACTTGAAAATACTTTAGCGGAAAATAGTGAATATTTTTTTTTTGAAAACTTAAAAAGGTCACCTCATTTGTCAATGCATAACTAGAACTAACACAACTTGTGAGCGAAATAACAATTCTGTAATATTAAACACATAACAGAACAAATCCTGATTTCACAAACATTTAACAACACATGTCACTACATCAATACATAAATAAGGCACCAATATATCGTAAGGAAGCGTCCATGAAGGACAATCATTCCTTATACAAGTCACAGGAATCACAACATAAATAAATTCTAACTAAGAGCCGTTAATAAGGCCTGGTCTAATTACAGTCATCCATAAGGTATAGAAATCTCAAAATAAGAAAAAACATAAATAAGGATCAATAGTATACATGCTCAAAGACAAATACAAAATATGCAAAAGATAATGATAAAGCCTCTAAGCATGGGCTAGCTCCAAGGTCAAAACTCAAGGGACTCAAGTATCTTGGTTGGCACGTCTGAAGACGACATCTAAAAAGAAAAGGGTGAAAATCCAAAGGAATCTCAGTAATTAAATAAAAGCAGTTCAAGTTTCATCATTGTCGTCTCCAGTCACTTCGGTTAATAATAAGTGAGCATACTTTATTTAATTTAATTAGTTTATAAACTAGAATTCCAAAGTGACGCATATTTTAAGACTTAGGAAAATCTCTTGGTTAGGAACAATAAAATAGAACGTGTAACACCTTAGAGTTCTTTAAAAATTAATTTAAGCTTTATTAACAAAAATTTCAATATTTTGATATATGTAGTGATAATAAGGACGACCTAACAGACGAATAAAAAAATAAAAAAAATAAAAATGAATAGTAACCTTATGGGCTTCACAGGCCCATTGAGATAGAAATCTATAACCGAGAGTAGAAGATGCCTGATTGAGATATGATAGGATGAAGGTAAGAAATGGTTATAAATGAAATTACATACCTAGAATTAATTTAGGGGAGTATATATTTTTAAGGAGGGTATTTTACCCGTTCAATGAAATATCGGTGTGCAATTTTAAGGCAATTTGCTCTCTAAATTTAAGTTGACTAATCATTTTAAGCTAAATGATGACATAGAGAAAAAAAAAATTTAAGCAAGTTTTAATTACTCGGGAGCTAATATTTCATCTATTCAGTAAAATTTTGATGTGTAGTTCTTACACTCTATGAAATTTGCAGTGTAAATTTTCTACTATCTTTGACACATGTATGGGTAGGATTTAGCACACTATTGTCTTGTGCTAATATTGAATAACAATCATATGAAATTAATAATTATAAAATAAAATTCTTGTGGTAACAAACCTAACACATGTCTTCTTATAAGTGAAAAGAAAAAAAAAGAAAAATTACAAAACTTATCTTTCTTTTCTCTTGAAGTTTCAAACAACTTCTTTTAGCTTTTCTCCATTCTCTTCTTCCTCACAACCCCAGAACCTTACAACAAAACCTTAAGTTACAATATCAAACATCCATAGGTTCTTGGGCAAATACAAACTCACCTCTTGAGACTTGAATCATCCTCCTCCAAAAGGCTCCTTATCTTACACTACCATCAAGGTAGTTGTTGTGTTACCGCTTTAGGAGAAAGTTTGGCTGATTTAGAGTGAAAATTGAGTGTAGAGGCACAAACAAAAGATAAGACAAGTGCAAAGGACTTCTAGTAACAAGTAAGGCTTTAATTGTTCTCTTTTCCTTCCAATTTTGCTTTGAATTTTTTGATTGATTTGACTGGAATTTTCTAGATATATTGATTGATGATAAATAGATATTGATGTGTTTAATTTTGTGGAGTGATTGGATGATGTTAGAAAATCATTTTTCTCAAAATAGGTTTAAACTATGTTGTTGGAAATCTCAATTTTAAGCAAGCAGATGAACTTATTCAAATTTTCAAACTTAGTTAGAGACCTTAGATTGAGCTGAAAATTTTATGGAATATAGCTAACATGTAGTATCTCCAGTAAAAATTTTGAGGCATTCTGGACACTTTTGCTATGTTTAAAAATTCAAGAACCGAAGTAGTCAAGTTTGTTGCCTGCAAGTCCATTGAAACACCGAATTTGTCTAATTTTATTACCCTAGAAAATGATCAAATTATTAGCTGAAATTTTTATAGGTTGTTGGGGACATATTGAGGTTCAACTATAATTTTTTGTATGAAGTTCTGGGTTCATTTTGATAGGGTAGAAAAATTGAGACTTTTGGCTATTAGCTGAATTGAGTAGTTTATGACCTTTTGTGGAATTTTATTAACATAACTAGAGACCTTATTATATTTTGAGATTTTTATAGAGTCTCATGACTTGTTGAACTAATTCTAAAAATTTATTTTACTCTATTTCAATGAATTTTAATAGCTAGTCTATAATTTTCTTTAGAACAAAAATTCTGGACAGCATGCTGAATAGTTGAATCTATGAAGAAATATTAATGATTTGATCTCATTTATGCTATATGAATCTATGAATGATACTAGGCACATATGAATGTGAATACTTATTACAATTGCTCATAAGATTTTAATTTTGGGTAAGAAAGAAGTAAATTCAGTCGGGGAAATAAACCTGACTACTCTTGAATTGAGTCGAGGAAAGTAAACATGAGGAATAGGTCTGTGTAGAATTAGAGAAAGTAAATCCAATGATTATGTATAGAAATGAGCTCAGTCCTGAAAAACGTTACCCAGAAGTGGAATAAGCCACCATAAGTCAAGGGTCAAGACTTAAAGTTGCAATTGTTTTAAGTTACTCTATGTTATGTGTTAAATGAATAAGATTATTATTTCATTGAGACCAAGATGTTTACTTATGAGATTGACATTGACATTATATACTCTACGAGATAATGATTGAATAAAATGAGCTATTTCGGATAAAGACTTTTACAAGCTAAGTTAAATATCATTGTTATTTTATTGACATGTAATGTTTTTATAAACAAACCGAAGGTTAGATATATGATAATGACATTTATTTGTGTATGAGAGTACTCTACTGAGAAATTTAGAATTCTCATCCTATGTGTATTCCATGTCTACCTCAGATTTCAGTAGATGGCACTCCTAGAGGATTCGATGGCACAGGAGCCATCGGTCGACCATGTGATATTAACATTAGAAGCTTAGATACCATCCGATTAGTAGACTTGATCTAGACAAATCCTCTTGTACTTATATTTTGATAGGTTTTGCTTTAGAGTGGAACTATATTTTGTAGTTAATATGTGTCTTCTAGTTACTAGATGACTATACAATATACATGTATAAAATAACATGACCGCCTATGTGTAAATAAATAAATTTTTGTTATAATGTATAAATGTGATACGAAGTACCACACTTTTAGTTACAATGTTCAATCCTAGGTAAAATACTATAATTAAGGGGGTGTTACAGAATGCATGACGTCACTAACATGATCAAAAACATAAAAAATGAGGCATGTATGAAAATGTAATGAAACAAGTCATCTCGCATCTTTAGCATTCTAATTTACTTGAACTTTAATTCCTTAAACATACCACCCTCTTACATGTCACCTAGACTAACCACGTCACCATCTTCGGCAATTTACTCGCCTACACTCGAAACACCTATCGCCCAAGATGAGCTCAACCTAACTAGCAATCGCTAGATGTAAAAATAGGATAGAGGAAAACCTTCACTTAAACCTTTAATCTTTGTCTTATCTTTGTCACATCATAAGCATGCAACATAATAGAAAATCTTATAAATTATTAGGAGATGTAAATACAACATTTATGCATTTCAATCATAAAGCTTAGAATTTCCATCAGCATACTTTAATTTATATTCCAAGGCTTATGAGATAAAAAACATGCGTATTTTACATTTCAAGATTATAACTTGAATGTTCACATAATTGGGAGCTAAAGGCTTACATCTTGTCCATAATTGTCACCATGACATACTTGAATGCATATGCATGTCAGAGGACATCATAACATCATTCTATCATTCCTCACATTCATAACTTTTTCAAGTCCAAGTTTTTATTTTATTTTATTTATTTATTTTTTCTTTTTTTGGTGGAATTCTGGCAACATAATGGCTGTAAATGAAACTCTCCAAAATTGCTTTCTACTCATATTGACATATTAAATGTGCATTCGAGTAAAAATACATATCCCAATTGCAATTTCCTCAAATTTGAAGTCACTTTTAAATTCAACATTAGAGATAAATTTATCAATTATCAACCTCATCATAACATATAGGTCAGTCTCAACTCAAATCAACTTTTGTCAATTTCACAAGTAACATTAGGCAAGTAGTAAACATATTTCAAGCTTCAGGATAAAATAATTCATGATGCTTGCAAGCATCTACATACTCATATCCACATATAAATATTTCAAGCTCACAATATCAAGATAATATCATATTTATTTATTTGTTATTTTCAGCTAAAGTACTTTCAAGTAAACTAAATATACGAGATCAAAATGTAAGAAATCTAATGATTGACTAATTATGACATACGCATAAGAGTTTAATAATTAGGGTATTATATTTTGGTATCAAAGGTTAATCTTGATAAAGCCTGAGGATTGGACTGCCTATGCTTCCTAAAGCATAGAACGGAGAAATGTCATGCTTGAGCCTTGTCTGGATGGCAAGTTATAGTATTTAGAGATGCATAATCATTTTGTTTGTGTATTGTGATTACTAGTTCTCATAGCATGAGTATTGAACTTGATCACCTCAATATTTCTTGTTTTGTGTACTTAGGAATTAATGGTACCAAGCAAGCGTATTAGATTCCATTTTGACGATGATCCAGTGAACTTGGAAGGCACCGAGAACACCATTTGAGGCCTTACTAGCTATGTGAGGGCTGACAATTATGGCCACATGAAGTAGAGCGGATAGAGGAATGGAATCAGGAAGGCATAGTAGAACTTTAGTGCCCCAAAGAGAAAGTTCAAGATCCAGCGACAAAGGAAGCCTTTCCAAGCTAGTGGCCAAAGGGTTGGAAACCCCAAGAGATCCCTGCAAATCTTCAAAGCCCACTTCTAAAGACAAGTGCCCAAATGTGGTAAGAATTATAGAAGTCACATATGCATGCATGGCAAAGACTTATGCTACAGGTGTATGAAGCCTAGTCACGTGGCTTGTGAATGTAATGTGAAGAATCCCCAACCTCCCATCCACACACCCCAGCTAAAGGAAGATGCCTCTATCCCGATGTGAAGTTGCCCTCATGCTCGACGATCTTGTACATGGTAACGACAATAAGCATGGTAAGGTTACAATTATGTTGCTTAAATCTGGTTCATCCCTTTCCTTTCATTCCTTTTAATTGTAAGAATCCCCCATATATGTCATTGTTTGGCTTTCATTTGGTTGATTGCTTCCACTTCATGAAGTCTATTGAAAATTTGTCATTACTTGAGTTTTTATTCCCCTATGTATTGCATGACCATTCCTTTCTATTCTATTTGTTTATTTGTAATTGGTTTTAGTAGCAATTCAGTGCTTGTTTGGTTCTGAGTTAATGAGTGTTACTAGATTTCCCCTTTGAAGCTAATATGATTTCTTTTTGAACCCTAAGACTAGCTATGTTCATCACTATTTCTGAAAATTCTCAAGGAAAAAAAATCTAACCTATTTCTCTCAAGTTATCACCTTGTACAAGTCATGTGCCTTGAATTCTATCTTATCTAGCTACCCATGTCTAGTTGAGGAATGATCTTAGGTACAATTTGGTTGTTAGCAAGTTTCATATTTCTATTTTTGGTGCAAAATTTGTCTTCCTTCCTATTTTGACCCGTCATGCTAATTAAATAGGTTCCTCTCTTTTGGATTTTGTCGACCTTGACCATTATAAGCTATGTAAATCCCAATTTCAGCCTTTTGCTTAAGCTAGAACAAGCGCATCAAATGAAAGAGACAAGGTGATGCTTTTAGCAAGGATGAACCAAGATGGAACATGAAGGAACTAGACGAAAGCTGAACTCATGAACACAATAATGATGGTTTGACCATGTAGGTGTAGTGAATTTTGTGGGCAAAAATTCTTTTTAAGGAGGGGAAAAATATAATACCCTGATTTTTTTTAGTTATAATTATGTGTTCATTAGAATTAACTAAGTTTAATTAGGGATTAGTTTCCTTAATCAATTAGACGATGAATAATTAGATATTTCTCTTTTAGCAATTTGAGTGCATGTTTATGTTAGTTGTTGTATTGAATTATTTTAAAATTAAATGTTAGAGTGTTTTAAAAATTTAGAGCTCCCTCCAATCTAAAATTTTAAATTCCCTCCCAAAATTTCAAATTCCAAGACACTAGAGTATAATGATATTTGTTTGAATTAAAATGTTTGTGGAATTGTTATTTTATTTCTGTTAGTATTATTTTAATTTCTCTTTTATTGTGAAGTTCTTGAATTACCCTCTCACCATGTTACACTTACACCCTCTCTATAACAAAATAGTACAAAACCCCCACCCCTACTAAAAGAAAACCGACACCCCTACTTCCCTTCTCATTCACTTTTCTTGTATTCTCCAATACACTCCATCTGCTCCATTATCTCCTTCTTCTTCAAGCTTCAAAACCCTAACTTCAATTTCACCTTCATTCTCTCCCAAACTCCAAACCAACTCTATTCCCTCCAACAAGATCTCTCTCTATTTCCATTTAGTTCAAAAAACCAAGTCTTCCATCTCTCTCGTTCCGGCCGCGACTCCTTTTGTTAGGAGGAGAGGACTTTCTTCTCCTTATATCTTTAAAGGTCCAATACTTTCCTTCTATCAAAGGTTCATCTAAAGATAGGGGATTCTTTGCAAAAATTCCTTTCTATTGTGTATTGAATTTTAATTGGAGCTTATGTGTATGCCTTATTTTTATACTATTTTAAGTCCAAAAATTTTATGAGTCAAGTTTTTGTGTCTTCTTTTAGTAGATGATAAATAAATTGTTTGGTTGATATCTTGCTCTTATTATTGATGAAAATTGAAAATTTTGAAACTATGTGTTTAGATAAGTTAATTTTTGGCCATGTGTTGAGCACCTCTTTATACCATGTTTATATGATGTTTTGGGTGTGATTTTGATAAAAATAAACTGTTTGATTCGTATACATATGTAATCCATTGTTTTTAATGCATAAAGGCTTGAAATATGCCATATGGGTGTGTGTTTGGTGGTGTGAAACTTGATATACAAAAATTGTGAAAAAGTGCATGCCAAATGTTTGCTAAAATTTCTAAATAATACTAAAAGTTGATTTGTGTTGTTTTTTTATATATTAACACTTGAATGATTGATTTATGACTAAAATAATATCTTTTTATAGTATGAGAATGATTTTTGGAAATGTGAAATTATTTTATGAAAGTTTTGGATGTACTCATATATTATGGCTTTGGTAATGGATTGAGGATTTAGGTTGCTTTGTGTTCTTGACTTTGATTGATGATAAATGAGGATTTGAGTTTGCTTTCCTTTTTTGTTAATTCTCAAATTTACTGTTTTAATGGGTATTTGGGAGTTATTTGGCTTGCTAATGTAGATGATAACGTTTGAATAAGAGTTGTGACTCATGAGCATTGATGTTTGGTTGCTAAATTTCAAGCCAAAAGCTATTTTATTCTTTTGTTTTTGTTTTTCAAACTTGGTTTTGTTGTGTTTGAGGGCCAAAAAGAGTGGAAATATGAGATTTTTATATTGGTGTGGTATCTATAAGTGTAGAATTTTTTTTATCACTTTAGCTTTGTGTTTTATAAATGATTTTCAGCACTTTTCTAGCTATTTGGGATGTTATATGCATCTATTTTTTTATGTTTTTGTTGCTACAAATTCTGGTTTGAGGGAGAGGTAACCAGGGTGAAAACATAAAGGAATTAGATTGAGTTTGATAGTTGTATGTGTAGAAAATTTTTGTTATTTTAGCTTTATATTTCTTGAATAATTTCCAACACTTTTCTAGCCATTTAGGGGCTTGCATGCGCCGAAATCCAGGGGTTTGAGGGTTGTTCTTATGTAGCAAACTTAATGTATGAGGGTGAAAAATGAGTATTCAAATGTAAGAATTTAATTATGAGTTGTGATTCAATTGACATGTGCTTGAGATAAAATAAAGTAGTTCAATTTAAATAAAGTAGTTCAAAGCTTCAAATTCTCAATCCAAATGCACTATCATTACACACTAATACTTATACACAAAACCAAAGTTAAGAATATAAGAAACCAAGTCCAAATTGCCATTTTATGAGAGAAAATAACATGTTGGAAAATTTTCAATAAACAACTCCATTTTACTAAACATTTCATAACCAAAAGAACTCATTTAAACTCTCAATAGTTAGAGCACTCAAAACTAATCAAGACTCCTCATCTAGAACCCCAAATTATCACCAAGCACTTGAACTATAGTTGCTGTAAAAATTTACAGCACTTAGTTCTTCAAATAACATGAAAAGAAACAACTCTAAAGCACATGCCAATTGAACCACAACTCATAATTCAATTCCTACACTTGAATACCCAATTTCAACCCTCATACATTAATTTTGCTGCAAAATAATAGCCCTCAAACCCCTAGATTTCAGTGCATGTAGCCCCTAAATAGCTAGAAAAATGTTGGAAATTATTCAATAAACACAAAGCTAAAGTATAAAAATTTTCTGCACATGTAGCTATCAAACCCAATCTAATTCCTTCATGTTTTCACCTTTGTTATTCCTCCCCAAAACCATAATTTGCAGCAGAAACATAAAAATAGAGGCATATAACAGCCTCCAAATAGTTAGAAAAGTGTTGAAAATCATTCATGAACACAAAGTCAAAGTGATAAAAAAATTTCTACACTTATGGTTACCAAACCAACATAAAACTCCCATGTTTTCACTTTTTTGGCCCTCAAACACAACAAATCCAGTAGCCAAAAATAGAAACAGAATAATAAAATGGCTCTTGGCTTGAAATTTGGCAACCAAACATTAATATTCATGAGTCATAATTCTTATTCAAATATTATCACCTACATTAGCAAGCCAAACAACTCCCAAATGCCTATTAAAATAGTTAATCAGAATAATAAAAAAAAAAAACAGAAACTCAAATTCTCACTATCATTAATCCAAGTCAAGAACACAAAGCAACCTAAATCCTCAATCCCTTGCCAAAGCCATAATATATAAGCACATCCAAAACTTTCATAAAATAATTTCACATTTCCAAAAATCATTCTCATACTACCAAAGATATTATTTTAGCCATAAATGAATCATTCAAGTGTTAATATACAAAGAAAACAACATAAATCAACTCTTAGTATCATTTAGAAATTTTAGCAAACACTTAGCATGCACTTTTTCAGAATTTTCATATATCAAGTTTCACATCACCAAACACACACCCATATGACATATTTCCAAGACTATATGCATTAAAAATAAGGGATTACATATGTATATGAATCAAACACTTTTTTTTTTAATCAAAATCACATCCAAAACATCATATAAACATGGCATAAGGAAGGTGCTTAACACATGGTCGAAAATTAATTTATCTAAATACACAGCTTCAAATTTTTTAATTCTCATCAATAATAAGAGCAAGATATCAACCAAATAACCCATTTATCATCTACCCAAAGAAGAGCACAAAAGCCACTTGAGTCATAAAATTTTTAGACTTGAAATAGCCTAAAACAAGGCATACACACAAGCTCCAATTAAGATTTAATATATAATCAAAAAGAGTTTTTGCAAAGAATCCTCTACCTTTAGATGATCCTTTAAGAGAAGGAAAGTATTGGACCTTCAAAGATATGAGGAGAAGAAAAAGTCCTCTTCTTCTCTAACAAAGGCCGTGGCCGGAAGAGAAAGATAGGAGGCTTGGGTTTTTGAACTAAAATGGAAATGGAGAGAGATCTTGTGATGAAGGAAGTGGAGTTGGTTTGGAGTTTGAGAAAGAATGAAGGTGAGATTGAGGTAAGGGTCTTGAAGCTTGAAGAAGAAGAGATGATGAGGAAGTGGAAGTTTGAAAGAGAATGAAGGTGAGAATAGAGTGTATTAGAGAGAGAAAAGAAAAGTGAATGAGAGGTTTTCTTTTAGGGGTGGGGATCTTGTACTATTTTGTTATAGAAGGAGTGTAAGTGTAATATGGTAAGAGATAGTTCAAGAATTTTACAATAAAAGATAAATTAAAATAATATTAAACAAAATAAAATAATAATTTCACAAACATTTTAATTCAAACAAATATCATTATACTCTAGTGTTTTGGAATTTGAAATTTTGGGAGGGAATATAAAATTTTGGATTGGAAGGAGCTTTAAATTTTTCAAACACTCTAATCTTTAATTTTAAAATAATTTAGCACAACAACTAATATAAACATGCACTCAAACTACTAAGAGAAAAATATATAATTATTTATCATCTAGTTAATTAAGAAAATTAATCCCTAATTAAACTCAATTACTTCTAATGAACACATAATTATAACAAAAAAAATTGGGGTATTGTAGATATTACACCATAAATGTGTAATTTAATCACTCAAAAACCACATATAAAAAAATCAGCCTAATAGATATGTGTGTATATATTATTATTTTTTCATAATCTAAATAGATGGTTTTTTTTTCTATGAGTCTTACATTTAGAGGAAATTTTTCCTCCCATTCTTTCCAACTATATGTTGGGGATTTTTTTTTGGAGGGGTGAAGGGTTTGGAATTTTTCCTCCCATTGTTCCTAAAAATTTTTGTGGACCTAATGTTTTAGTATGACCTTTTTCTTTTTTTTGAAAAAATTTCACTCATTCATTAAACAAATATTTGGGCAAGAAATTGAAAATTTCATTCATTCTCAATAGCATTCTCCGATAAGGATCAAAATATGTAACACTAATTTCTCAATAGTAATATGAGAATAGTATTAATAATACTCTTAAAAAGATGCCTCATATTGACAAATGTAATTAATGTTTAGTTATAAAGAGTGTCCTTTGGAGAATTTTTGAACTAATTAATTATTAACATATTATCACATAAACACCTTCTCCTCCTCCTTTTTATTTACCAAATTAAATAGATTGAGATTTTATATTCCAATTAATTAACATTGTCAACTCTACCATCCAAAATCACACATGTATCTCAAAAGTTTATAGATAATATCAATATTACTTAATCACTTCGTAGATATTGTTTAGTCACTTCATATATAGCTAATATCAATTTTGCTTAACCAATAACTACATGATTACTTATTTCACTCACTATCTCTATCTTTTATTTTTCTTCTTTCTCACTTCTTTTAATATTTCAAAACTCTTATAATAGACTAATTAGTAGTACCTTCCAATGATAAATTATTTATGTATTCTACTTTGAGCTATATCAAATTTTTTTAATATATCTCATTATCTCATATCTCTATATATTCTTCTTATCTTATTATTCTATATGAGAAAGATCTAATACAAATAAGGTGTAAGAATGAGAGAAAATAGTTGGATTTAAGAAACTAAGAATTAGATTTTATGAAACAAAAGAGGATAAATTTGGGAATTTTGGACTTTTTGGCACATTTTAGAAAATTTTAGAAAATATTTTAACACATTTAGAATTTTAAGGACTAATTTGATCCTATTTTAAATTGTGTCATGAAGTAAAATAGTAATGATTGACTAGTATTTATTTGACCAAGGATTAAAATGACCAGAATATAATTTTAGGGACTAAATAATTAATTTTAAAATTTCAAGAACTAAATTAAAGTACGCCTATAATTTTAGAAACTAAAGTAAATATTTACTAGGAAGAGGAGGTAAAGACGTGGGGAATGATCATATGTTTGCGAGAGTAGCTGGAAAGAAGAAAGAGATTTGAGGTGAGTTCTTAGGTGAGGCAAACTGAGTTTGGCATCAAATGGTCACAAAATCTCACCAATTTAATATCAAATCTAATGGCTAAAATTAATTGCAATTAAAAATTATATTCATATTTTAATATTTAAAAATACTAATTTTTAACTAATTTTACTTTTTTCTCTCCTCTTCCTTCCAACAAAAACCTTTCTCAATCATCTCTTATCACTCAGCTCCATCAGGACCAACCTCTCACGGGCCTCAAACCAACTCACCTGCTTCACTAACCCTCTCATTTCCTTTCTCCTTGAACCAACCTACCCATCCCATCAATGGAGTTTCGCTTTGAAGTTACACAACACAACACATACATACACGATATTATAGAAGTGGTGGACCAACACACACTACTTTCTCCTACCGTTTTCATAAGAAAAAGAGAGAAGAAAGATTACAAACAAGAAGGAGCATGCAATAATAGGAGGCTATGCGTAATGATAAGAACCCAAAGATCCAAGCAATCATCTGACGATCGAAAGCAAAAGGCAAACCAGAACCCTTGTTTTCGACCATAGACACTATGATGTTCCCCAAAGTTCAAAGCTTTGAAGCATTTTTTTTTGCAATTTCTATTATGTTGTTCTTTGGATTCAATTAAAATTAGGGTTCCTTATTTGTATCAGGAATCCAGAGCGAGCATGTATCATTAAAGTTGGAAATTAATGAGCAAATCATGTGTCAGTCCATGTTTGGGGATGCGTGGAATGGTTCAGTGATTCAACCCTGAGTGGTATCAGTGTATGAATGTGTTCAACGGTGACTTCAGGGATGTGGAAGGAAAGATAGTAAAAAAGAAAGGTTGAATGAGAAAAAATGGATGTGACAATAATGTAATTTTCATAACTTTTAAATTTTATATTACTTGGATTATGTGATCCAATCTAGTTCTCCCACTTAAGAAGTCACCAGAGATTTGATAGGCACTATACTATGGTCTGTAGAATGTGATAAATGGAGTATCAATGGAGTGAGAAAAAATTGGTGGAGTCCATAAAGGGTAATTTACTAATTTAAATCTATTTATTTTTAAAATTAATAATATTTATGTATTTTCTTAATATCTTACTGAAATCTTAAAACCCTATAATTAAATAATGAAGGGAGCACTCCGGTTGAACCATCGGTTGGACAGATTGAATTAACGAACATCTGAACTAGTTTGGAATACTTTGGATTCAATTTCTGGTCAGATTTTCAGAACCCCGCTCTAAAGGGAAATTACGCAAAGTTCCTGAAACGACAACAAATTTTATAAAGTTGACTGCGTTTCGGGGTGTAAGAAGAATAAGGAAAAAAACACAAAAAACGACATGAGTTTAAGCAAGCCAGAAGCGATTCTTCATGCCGTTTGTTTCGTCCATTCGCGTGCTACAAACTCTTCGTGCTGGTGACGTAGAACTTCAGTGACATCATATCGTGTCCTGAAAATCTGAAGCAACGCTCGCTCCCAGAAGAAATGCGTCACTCGACTACGTTAATCGTTTTATGCGTAGGTGGGTCCGTCGTCGTTTTGCCATGTCTTCAGTTTCTTTCAGGCTTCAGCCACTGAAAAGAACAGATTATAAAAAACACTCTGATTTTTTCTCTTTTTATTTATTTTTTGATTTTTCAGCTGTTCTTTTGCGGACACCATGGATCGCTTCAATTTCGATGCCGAGTTCCAATTGCTACGCTTTCGATAACTCTAGTCGCATCGTTGATTTCGTATCCTTCGTTCCCACAAACTCCAAGCTTCCACTTTGATTAGGCACTGACTAATTTGTAACCGTTAATGATTCATTAATGGATTTGGATTTTAATGCTGATTATTGATAATTTAATTATTTGGTTATATTTTCTCTTGAGTACTTAATTTTTATTTATTTATTTATTTGGACGTCAATTTGGTCCAAATAGTTTAATTATTTGCTTATTTCACACAATGGAGGTCCACATATTTTTCCAAAATGTCTGGAGGACCAATTTGATGTCCTATGCATCTTTGGGGGAGCAAATGAGTATTTACTCGTTATTCTGAGCTTGATGTAGTTCTTGGTTTATTGTTTTGTTATTGTTATTATTACTTAACTGGTTTATTATTAGAGTAGCTGGAGTGGATACCTTTTTGAGTATGATGTGCAGGTAATGAATGCTCTCGTAGATAGTTGAAATCTTCAGTTGTTTCTTATATATATATATATATATATATATCTCTTTTGCTCCTGTGTTCAGTTTTGGTTCTAGACATGCTAAATTTTTCACTTTGCATTTATGCAGCAAGGTTCTGACTTGGTGGTCCGGTTCTGCAAAGATGTGGAGAGTAGATCACAAACGGTAGTCCATGTCACCATGCCTTCAAGTACTTAGTTCATTATGTGCTCAAACTTTTTTTCTTTACCTGTTTTAGGCTTGTGGGTATACTGGTATAGTAGTCTTTGTATTATTTGATTAAGAACATGCTCATTTTTTCATGTTGTATTCCTCCTAAATCACTTTAGCTACCATGTCTATAAAATGTCAAGCTTATTTAACATGGCCTGGATTATTATAACTCATAGAGAGATTTCTATAGTATTTTTTTTTTTCAAATTCATTTGTGTACTCATAGTAAACCGGTTAACTCAAATTGCATATAGGTATGACTGA